>CM062819.1:157211255-157554301 GCA_031772625.1 Pinus tabuliformis
GTGATGGTACAAGATGATGAAGAAGGTAATGAACATGTTATTTGTTACCTCAGCTACAATGTCCTCGACACCGAGATGCGTTATGCTCATGTCAAGAAGTTAGCTTTGGTTGTCGTACAGGTTGTTCATTGCTTTCGGCACTACATTCTGCTCTGCACTACCATTGTGATTTCCGAATGCAACCCCATGACCTACATCTTGACTTGTTAGTTGCTGGGGGGCATGTATTCGAAGTGGATTTTCATCCTCCAAGAATTCGATTTGGTGTTCACTACTGCCAAATCTAAGAAATCATTGGTCTTCATTGAGTTGATTTTCTCCCTTCCCTTTGCTTATCTTCCTGTTGGTTCCAATGAGAAGCTCTCGGACAAAACTATTTTCTTGATTAGAATGCTCGACCCTTGGTACAGTGATATCACCGTGTATCTCCAGACATCCACCTTCCAGTCTCCGTTGACTAAGGATGATCACCGATGCATTTGGCATCAATCTCAACCTTACCATATCATTGGAGATACTTTATACCGCATCAATGTCGATTCAATTATTCGTCATTGTCTCACTCTAGAGGAGGTTGCGAGAGTCTTGAATGACTGTCATTCTAGCGCACGTGGCAGTCACCTGTCTGGATATGCTACTACTCAAAAAATCCTTTGCATTGGTTATTTTTTGCCCTCCGTATTCAAGGATTGCATCCTTGTTGTTCACAAGTGCCATGAGTCCCAAATTTATTAGCGAAAAATGTGCGCCCCACCCGCTCACCTACACCCGTTATTACCGTTGGTTATTTTTCCAAATGGGGCATAAACTATATGACCTGTAACCCTCGTTCGGCTGGGGGGAATGGGTATATTATCGTTTTTGTGGATTATTTCACCAAATGGGCCGAAGTGATTCCTACATACTCTGTGGATGGTAAAACAGCGGCTCAATTTCTATTCAATCGCATTATTTCCAGGTTTGGAGTGGCTCAGGCCATTGTCACTGACCATGGCTCCCATTTTCAAGATTACATGATGGCTGAGATGACTTCTACGTTAGGTTTGAGCCATGATGGCTCAACCCCGTATTACCCTTAGGCTAATGGACAAGTTGAAGTTGTGAACAAAGTTTTGGTTATGATGCTTCAGTACACCATTGGGATGCACAAGTCAAATTGGTATCTCATGCTCTTTTTAGCTCGGTGGGCTTACTAAACCTTGACCAAGGACGCAACTAGATTCACATCATTCTAGCTAGTCTATGGTCTGGAAGAAACTTTACTGATTGAGTGTGAAATTCCATCCCTCAAGCTGGTTGTCGAAATTCTCCCTGAGACCTCACCTCAAGAAGAGCACCTCTTGTATTTAGAATGACTGGATGAGTCTCGCCATCTTGCTGCTTTAGTCATCGAAGCACAGAAAAACCGAGTCAAGTCCCATTTTGATCAGTCGTCCTCTCCTTAAGCTTTTTCTGAGGGTGATTTGGTTCTTATGTATGATCAGGCTAATGATAAGTTGTGGGCAGGCAAGTTCGAACCCATGTGACATGGGCCCTACATTGTTAAACATGTGTTATAGAAAGGGGCCTATGAGATTATTGACTATGAGGGAAATCTCTTAGACAAGTCCCGTAATGGAATTTATCTCAAAAAGTACTATGCTTAGGTCATCTTGCATGGATACTTTTGTACAATAGTGTGTTATTTATTTTTGTACAATGTGGTTTGGTGTGCTTTTTTGCAAGTAGCTTTCTTTCTTATTATGTTTCTACCTACTTTGAAAATGTCGGTGTCTCCTCACATCAGTTTCGCTGATGGTTCTTGTTATAGTACCCAGAATCTATCATCCATGGCATGGTCCATTTATGATGCCCATGGTGAGTTGATTGATCTTCAAGGTATCTTTCTAGGTCGAACAACTAATAACATCACTGAGTATATCACAGTTATCAAATTGTTGTCAGAAGATATCGCTCTTAACATCTGGGAATTTGTTGTCAACCTTGATTCACAACTTGTTGTTCTTCAACTCAAAGGTAAATATTCTGTGAGAAACCCTCAAATATTGATAATGTATCTACGTATTCGTCTATTGGAGATAAATTTTGATTACATTACATATCATCATATTCCTAGGCACATGAATACATTGACAAATGCATTAGCTAATTATGTTCTGGATAGAAATTTTCAAAACATGCAAAAATCAAAGACAAAACATTTGTACCATAGTAAGCAAGGAAATATAGAATATGTGTGTGTGTGTGTGTGCGTGTGTGTGTGTGTCGATAATGTTTGTCATACATCAAAACCCAAAAAAATAATATGTGTGTTCAAATACATTCGTGGCTCGCAGGCCTCAAAAATGTGGAATGTTAGACCTATGCACTACTCAGCATGATGCTCATTGTAGCATGTAACGACTCATACTACACGAGTCAGGAGTCGACGGATCCGATGTGATACCCCCACTGTGTGCCTCTGATACTGGCGTGAGATGTCACCCACCCGGGCATACTCTGGGATATCATGGGTTAATCCCTCAAGGTTCCTCATGATCTCCTCCTTATTATCGATTCCTTCCTGATAAGGAGTGACATTGAACTGTCGAGAAATGCGCCTCGCAATCGGGGACATCTCGGTAGGACGCTTTGGTCCCACATCTGCATTTATAAAATTGAAATGTCACAAATGCATATATTTTAAAAACAATAAAAAATCAAAAATTAAAATTGTTTGTTTTTACCTCCGTCGTCATAATCCTCTCCCTCTCAAAGTGACATATCTGGATCATCGCAAAATTCGGTACAACTATAGGTCCAATCCTCTGCTACGATCAACTAGTGTCATAGCCACGAGAATAAGGAGGGCTTATAGGACATTTTTTGGCCCCCGATAATCCTAGGCATCAATGCACTCTAACGAACCATCGATGGGTCTCGTGGCAACGGCGGTTCCACCTTAGCAAGCTAGTAGTGAAATAGCGGGGCCTGCTCGAAAAATAAGGTCACTAGAATGGAACCATAGCAGAACTGCTTCAGGTTCCCCACCTTGGCTTTAGATAGTTGGTGCTTCATGTTTACCTTCATGGCTTCCACCCAGTTGAATATAGTCAGCATCATATAGTCAATAGCATACTGAAACTTCGACTTGTTGGTTTCATGTTGTGCTTGAGCCCCATCCACTCTGTTTATGGTCAACAACAGCATTCTCAGCACAAGATCCCAAACAGTCATGATCTCTATCTTGCCGCTCTTTGATTTTAGTGCTTTCGGGCAGTGTTCTACAAGTAACATGGTCACACTTGCCCCAATAGGCCTTGACCCATACAGATTGACTGGTTCCCCTCTTCGGGATAGTCCTGTGATGAAATAAATGTTGGAAGTTTCCAACTCTAGTTCTTGGTCCCGGATCATAAAAAATTCTTGATTGACATCCCAGAGACTGATCAGATACCATAGCAATTCGGGTTGAGCCCACAGACCTAGTGTGATGAAGAATTCCTCTATCCCGAGAGAGCAGGTCTATCCACAAACAAACAATCTATGGAAAATATCCTTAATCTAGAATCAAATAAGAGGGCCTACCTCTTAGAACACCATTCTACATGGTGATGATCTTGCTTCCTCACTCCAACTACTTTCGTTTCCTTCCTTCGAATGCCTGAAACAAGCAAACAAGCAACAACAACAAACGTGATAGCATACAAATTGTATTCAACCTACTTAACAAGTCAAGGAACATTAAGCCATAAAGATGTAATATAACAATTCAATGTAGGAAATCAATCAATAGTTGTATTCATATAAGTTCAGAAAGAGATTACAACCAATGCCTTCACATTGTTGGTCTCCTCCGATGTATCAGGGTTCCCACACTTCTCCTAGCATTTCATGGATAGCCCCAACAATGGAAGTTTTAAGGTCTCTTCCCTTTAGTCTCAAACCAAGCCAAATACACTATTCTCCCTCAAACATACACTAGAAAGCTACAAGCTATAGATGTCTTGTTGATTATTCAAGCTCCAAAAATACCAATACTAAAACTAGTGAAGATTGCAAAAGGAGGGGTTTATATAGCTTGGATAGAGGGGATATGGTTCCTCTTATCATCGGAGAAGGCTTTATCTCTTGAGTTGGTTCTGTCCTAATTGGGGAAAGGAGTCCAAACTGACTTCCTCGACTCCATCCAGCCCAACCATTTACCAAACTTCTGTTATGAAGCTTCTAGACCTAGAAGCTTCAACTCCATATTTAAAAAACTTGCCAAAAGAGGATCGGTGCGACTGAGAAAAGGCTCAGTAGCGTCGTACGATGCTATTCCTAGTTTCAATCTCTACAAATCGATGCGAGGAGAAAACTGGTCAGTAGTGCCGGTCTTGTAAACTGGGGTAAAAGGAAGATTCTTGGGAAATGATGCAAAAGGGAATTGTTATGCTCATGAAGAGGGACATGATGGGAGTTTCTTCATGATGGGAAAGTATGTAGGGTTCACTGTAGGGGTCCTCCAAGATCTTGGACTGGGAGTACAAGGACAGTGACAAAATGTTGTGTAACAATCGTGATTAACATTTCTTTTGTTCTCATCATGAGTTTCCTCTGCTACCTTTTCACCATTAGGAATCCTTTCTTGTAGAAACATTGTCAAACCTTCCTTCAAACCTTCCCTGACTTTCTTCAAATCTTCAATGTTGTCTTTCTTCAAATCATTATTAACATTTCTTTTGTTCTCATCATGAGTTTCCTCTACTACCTTTTTGCCATTAGGAATCCTTTCTTGTTGCAACTTTTTCAAACATTCCTTCCAACCTTCCATGTTTTTCTTCAAATCTTCAATGTTTCCTTTTAGTTTTTCTTTTATGCCATTGATGTCATTCTTCAAACCATCCATCTTAGCTTCTGTTACTTTTTGTGAGATCGAAATTTGTTGCACTTGGTCTCGTAATTTTGATATATCATGGTGCTTACTAGGCATTTCCATTTTTCTTTCTTCGAGGCAAAAAATAATGATAATTTTCTTCACTGTGCCCTTTTAATCACTTCAAACTAATTTTTAAAGAAAAACTTATGCAGAATTTTTAAAAAGACTACACACCTTTTTTCACTTTTAGGAGCTCGATATTGAATTTTTTGTATCTCTGTAATTTTATATTTCCAAGGTCTAAAATTTCGTTCTATGATAGCCCTCTGAGTCCTCTATCCAACCCGACAAGTTAGATCAAGATTGGATTTTCCAAGAAAGGGTTATGCCCAATCTCCCACAATGGCATGATTATAGGCTAGTTCAATAGATCGAACTTGTACGAAGTGCCACGTGTCACTGTTTTGACCTTAGGCCCTAAAAATGATACCTAACAAATAAACGTTTGTCCTATTTTTGTCACTTTTTTATGAAATTTGAATCTGATGCTCACAGAGAAAGTTATGTCGATTTTCCCGAGGTCACCTATTTGAGATGGAATTCGAGATCCTGTAAAAACAATAATGTCCTTGATTCTTATCTCCGAAAATATATCGAGAAATCGTCTGAAATTTGGACATGACGTCCACCACAATTTACTCTCAAATGGGTTTGTTTTTAAGCTTCTGAAGCTGCGTAGAAAAAATGTTATAACCAAAATGTTATGATGACCTGTTTGAAGCAACGAAACCATAGAATCCAAAGCTCACAACAGAGGCACAACAATAACAATAAGGGGATACAATGACAATAATAATGGTGGAATCACTAGTATTATAGGGACCTAACACAGTGATACTTTGTGATAACACCAGTTGTATATGTTTGTCTGAAGATCTAGTGTTTGATGGAAAGGCAAAGCATATAAACAACAAGTATCACTATATTAGATAGCTAGTACAAAATGGTGTGATGTAGCTACAGTGTGTCTCCACTAATGAGGAGATAGCTGACATATTGACACAGTCACTTCTGAACAAGAAGCTTGTGTAATTGAGAGACAAGCTTGGTTTGGTTGATGTATCCTACCTAATTGAGAGGGAGAGATAGACACTACATTCGTGTCTTCACTTGGGAAGAAAGAATGGAGGATTGGGTAACCATCCAGCATTTGATACCCTTTGAGAATGTGGTAGGGAATTAAATACGAGAGTAGTCATGGACCGATATTCTTTGAGGACTAGCTATCCAATATAAGAATAGTCCTAAGAAGGTCATACTCGATGAACACCTGGGTAGAGTACGTACCTTGAGAGACAATGATGACGGTGTCTATAAATTATTGGTCTCACCAGCATTGTGCTTTGTTCTTGTGGAGAGATAGAGTTTTTGGTCAAGGAATTGCTATGTGACAATGCTGGTTATTAAGATACTAGACAGATCAGTTACCAATCCAACTATTTTTATGCAATCTCTTCACATTGAGAATGACCATGTGCCTCTTATGAATACCTCCCTAGTTAAGAGGAAGTGTTGAAAAATGTATAACTAGGTTTGGTCTTCATAAGTATGAAATGTATTCTTGTAAATTATAAAATGAAAAGAAATATGGTTTCTACTATGGATACTCTGAGACAAATCTCAAAAGAAATTATTATTATTGGAGCATGGCTTTCATGCTCAATTTCTTTTATTTTATAGGTCAAGCACCCATTGAATGCTTCTAGGGTTTTTCCTAGGTCTAAGACTCATTTTCATATAATTAAGGCCCCAATCGGAACATTATATCTTGTAAAGAAAAAAAAAATTGTCTTTAAAGTGTTGAAATTCCCTCCAAGATCAAGTCGGCCTACATGAAGAGCCACTTCTACCCATGAAGTGGCCTATTTATAGAGAGGAAATCATCCTCCATTGTGATCACTCCCTCAACTCTCATTATGTGCAAAGAAGAGGACAAGAAGAGGTAGAAGAATAAGGACGAAGAAGAGGTTGAAGGAAGTTGAAGTGCTTGGGCTAGTTCTCTCTCCCACGTGGAAGTCGAAGCTAGGGTTTTTCTGTGCAAGGGTCATCTCTAGTTTGATCTTGAAAGTAGGAGAAGCAATAAGTAAAGTGAGGGTCACTTAGGGTTTATCTCTAGCTCTAAGTCTCAATGAAAAGAAAGTAAAGAGAAGAAGAGACCATACAAATAATATTGAAGTCTTAAAAGGGGCAAAAGCAATTGTCAAGAGATAGAATTTCAGATCTACAGTAGGAGGTCGAAGTTCTTGTAGAAGGAGGTTGATTTGATCTTGACCTTGGTGGGTATTTATCTAAGTAACTAGGTTATGGTATTCATCAATTGAAGGATCTATAAGAAGAGAAGATATTTAAGGGTTTGCCCCTTAAGGGGAGGGGTTTTGGCCCTAGATTTCAACATACATAATGTGTCATTGTTCTTATTGTTTTGGTAGCTATTTTATGTATCTCACATTATAATAATAAGGAACAAATCTAATAAGGAAAAGGTAACACAATCAATTATCAAGTTAAATAAAATTAACATATTCATTTCCCTATTGAATTCTCAACACCCTCAAGGTTCGATTCCTTAACCTATGCGTTATGGGCATATGAAAACTTGTTATCTCAACCTTTATTCAAAAATGGAACTTGCATCTTCTACGATCGTTCCTTTTATCATGTTATTATCCCCCATTATTATATACAGTGCATGTCCTCGAAATCTCAGCCTCACTTATTCTTAACACAGCTTCTTTCCCATGGTCTCCTTATTTATACCACAAGACCTAACCCTTGATTCCTCGCAGGTGCGCAACACCTCATTCGCTAGCATCGACCTCTTCTATTGGCTGTGTTCTAATGACAAGGTTTTATATATCAATAGTCCCCCATTTTTCCTAATAAATGGTGATTGGTAGGGAGATGAGGCCTGGTCACACCATCAGACACAACCCGATGTAGAAAATCCTGTAGATTCACAAGCTCGTGCAATTTACTAAAGCCCAGGAGAACAATATACTTCTACTTTCAACTAGCGGAAGCCAATAGATCGATGAAAAAAATATGAACAAGAATAAGATAAATCAATGGCACATAACACAAGATGTATATGGGGAAATCCACTGCTCAAAACCTCTCTATCTGTATTGCATATATCATAAATATGAGTGAATATACAAAGCTTGTTCTCACTAGAACAATTTCGTACAAGTATGCTCAACTCTGTCAGCTCACAAGCTAGCTCTTGTCCAATACTTAGCCAATTTTGTAGCTCTCTGAACCCCTAATCTCTTTCATAATTCCCAAGATGAATAGCTCGTATTTAAAGGGAATTTATGCTTCCAAAACCGCGTAATCCAAACATAGGATCAATCTCGGATGCATGCATGATATTTACACTCCAGTAAATAATACAACTAATAGTACAATGTCCCTACACTCTAGTCTCAACTGGGTCTTTCTTAAAATCGACATGCATGAATTTTTGATGAGGGAATATTCATTTAACTAGAGTGATACATGTGGATGCACTAGTGCACCAACTAACTGTTAACTCTCTATTAGTTCCTCAAACATTTTGGAACTAATTTAACTGAACTTAACTCAGTAAACTGAGTGATCTTATTTCCAACTCATTTTAAACTCATACTGGACCCCTAAAACTTAGGGAGAACATATACATGACTACAGAAAGACTTCCAACTCGAAATTCCTAAGATAATTAAGTTAATTAAACTTAATTAACTATTTACAGGTTTCTATGAGAATAGAATTCAATTTTAATTCTCAATTTAATTCAAGGGAAAATTAAACTGAAATTTCTTGTTGCCATTTCTCAACACTCCCTCTCAACAAGAAAGGGATTATCAGCTACCCCAATCATGTCTCTATGAAACTTGAATTTACATCTTGAAAGTGACTTTATCAAAATGTTAACATCTTTCTCCTCCATGGGAATGTACTCTAACAACATAATCTGCCTCAATACATAATCTATGAGATGATGATATCGGATATCAATATGCTTGGGCTGATCATGAAAAACTGGATATTTAGAGAGTTTAATACAACTGATTATCACAGTAAATCACAGTTGGATCCATCTGTTGACCAAACAAACTAACCAGGATCTTCCTCATCCAGATATCCTCACATGTTGCTTGACGCACAACCATGTATTATGCCTCTGCCAAACTGAGTGCAACCAAACTTTGTTTCTTCTTGTACCAAGAAACTGTCGCTCACCCAATCCTAAATATCCCTCCTGGTGTGCTCTTCCTGTCGGATGGACTCCCTTCCCAATCTGCATCGATGAAGCTTTGAATCTTCACTCTCTTTGTCCATCTGTACCATAGTCCATACTAAGAAGTACCCCTGAGGTATCTCAACACAAGCTTTGTCGCCTTCCAATACAGCTTGGTAGGCCTAACCATCGCTTGACTAAGCTAGTTAACTGAATATCACATATCTGGTTGTGTTTTCACCAAGTACATGAGTGGACCCACAAGCTGCTTATAAACAATAGCTTCCATTACTTCCCCTGAAGTAGCATCCTCCTTCCTCTAGTTACCTACTAGAGGAGTCTCCATGGGTTTGTTGCTCTCCATGCAAAATCTTCTGAGTATCCCATTGGCATACTTGCCCTAAGATATAAACAAATCCCCATCTCCCTGCCATACCTCCATGCCAAGAAATTAATTCATGAGCCCTATGTCCATCTCAAGCTCTCTTGCAAGGTATTCCTTACAAGACTTGATCATCTCATCATCCCCTGTCAGTATGATATCATCAACATAAAGTACAATGATCAACAGCTTACCTTCCACCGCTATATGGTATAGGTTCGCATCCACTTCACTCTTCGTGAAGCCTGACCCATTGAAGTATTTATCTATCCTAGTGTACCAAGCATGAGGTGCTTGCTTCACCCCATACAACGCTCTCTTGAGCCGGCACACATGTGACTCACAGTCAAGGGTCTCAAAACCTTCAGGCTGCTCTATGTACACATCTTCCTCAATCATTCCATTAAGGAAGTTTTTCTTCACATCCATGTGACGTTTCTTCCAACCCATTTGTGTTGATACTGCCAATATAGATCTGATCGACAAGTACCTTGCGACAGGAGAAAACGTCTCATCATAACCAATCTCGTCTACCTGTGAAAAGCCACAGGCCATAAATCTAGCCTTATGCTTCTCCACACTACCATTTGCAGCTTTCTTTACCTTGTAAAGCCAATGGGAGCTCACCACTAACTTGTCCTCCGCTCTTGGGACCACATCCCAAACATTGTTACGAACTATGAAGTCATACTCCTCCACCATGGCATCAACCCAAACTGGTTGTTTCACTGCTTCCTTAAAGGAATATGGCTTTGTCACAACACATTTTCCCATAAGAGCCATGTATCCAATGTACCTCTCAGGTGACCTCCTATGCCTACTCTGAGAAGTGGGTGCTCCCACATTCTCCTGTGCATCATCCAACATTTTGTCAGCCTCTCTAGTGTGCTTTCTTCCCTCTCTGGAAGACTCTGCCTTAGTGGATGTCTCCACTCCCAAATCCTCTGCATATATCTGCTCCACATCAATTTGAGGCTCCTCAAACTTAGGATCTAAAATCTCCTCATCCACATGTAGCTCAAGCTCCCTCTCAAGGGAAACTCGCATGGCCTCTCCTCATCAAATCTGACATCCCTACGAACCACTGTCATCCTGCTAGTTGGAAAGTACACACGATAGTTGTGATGTGTATTAATGTACCCCAAAAATATCCCCAACTTTGTCATAGGCTCAATATTCTTTTGTGTATCCTTGATCACATGGAAATATATTGATGACCCAAAAATCCCAAAGTGACCAATATCTGGCCTCTTACCAAAATAAGCCTCCTCTAGTGTCTTCATCTCAAGTATTTGATGTGGGCTACGGTTCTGAATATAACCAATGTGTTGCATGCCTAAACCCACAAATGAAGTAGTAGGCCCTGATCATGCAACATCGCCCTCATTTCCCCTACTATGCTTCTATTCCTCCTCTCAGCCAACCCATTCTGCTAAGGTTTATGGGGTTTCATCAACTCTCATTTAATCCCTTCCCTTAGGTACATACGTTCTTAAAATTGTTTGAGACATACTCACCACTACTATCACTTCGTAGAGCTTTAACCTTCTTTCCCGACTCTTTCTCCACCAATGCTTTAAACTCACAAAAATGTTTGAAGGTTTTATCCTTTTTCTACATGAAAAATATCTAACATTTTCAAGAAAAGTCATCATAAAATATAACATACTACTTGTGTTTTGTCGTGGATGTTGTCAAGAATGTTCCATACACATATGAATGGACTCACTCTAGAATAGCCTCTCCTCGACTATCTCTATCATGAAAGGAAGACTTGGTGTATTTTCCCAAAGTACACCCCTTGCATATATCAACTTGCGCAAGTGTACCTTTGGGAAGACCGATAGAGATCTGTTGTAGTTTCTTCAAAGCCCCATGATGCAAGTGGCCCAATCACGTGTGCCACAACTCACCAACGTCTCAACTCTGCACCCTTTCTGCTTTTGTGCTCAAAGCAACACACTCCTATATCTCTATCTTATAAATATTCTTCACCCCGAATCCCTATCTTCTTTACTTGACCTGTGGCTATGTGTTGAAGGAACTCCTTTCCTTTCGAAAAAATCACATCATGGCCTCTATCCTCAAGAATAATAATGGATACCAAGTTCTTCTTCATCCCGGGCACATACATAACATTCTTCAAGTTGAGTGGATCCCCATTCTCCCTCTCAAAACTAATCGTGACCAATCCAGTAACACTATGCTTCCCGTCATCACCCATCTCGATATGCATCTGGAGATATTTCTCCTCCTGGTCACTGAATAACTCTTTGTCGCTAGTCATGTGGAATGAAGCTCCACTGTCTAAGTACCATACACTTCCCATCATTGATGACACCATGCATGCAATGAGGGAAAAATCCAATTTGAATTGGGAGGCCAAAGCCTCACCCGCCGCTCCTCCTGAGGACTTCTTCTTGGACTTCTTGAGTGGATAATTTGTAGCAAAATGGTCCATCTCATGACAATGAAAGCACTTAACTTTCATCATGTATTTCTTCTTACCTCCATGACAAGAATCCGATTCGGAATGGGAATATTTCCCTTTCCCCTTCTTCATCTTAATATCTAAGGCATAGTTCTCTTCATCGTTTTTCTTTGATGAAGAGCCATCCTTGGTGTTCCTCCTTATCTCCTCCTGCATCAAATCTGACCATAGTCTTTCCCAATCCGGCAGCTTTTCCTGACCATTGACAGAGTCCTGATAACTATGCCAACCCTTTAGGAGTCCTAGAAGAGCAAGACTCACCATATCATCCTCAACAATTGTGATTCCAAGACTTTCAAGTTCATAACGACACTAGGTGAACTTGGTCAAGTATTTTGGAATAGTCTCACCTTTCTCCATTTTGATTTTTCGAAGTTTGTCCTTTAGTGTCAATTTCCTTTGGTCATTGTTGTTCTAATACAAGTCCGTCAATTTTTTTCACATAGCATATGGAGTTTCCTTTCCATGGAGACTCGAGACAATGTGGTCTCGAACTCCCTCAAGGATTATCTGCCTCACCTTCACCACACACTTCTTCCATTCTTCCAACCTCTGTGCATCTGATGTTTCTTGCTTAGGAATTTCTTGAAAAACGAATTCCTTCAACCCATTATCCTCTAGCCATGCCTCCATTCTATCCTTCTAGGCTATAAAATTCGAGTTTGCTTCCAAGGTATACGTGAGACACAAACCACAAAACGCCATCTATCAATCCTGAAGTATGTATTTCAAATTTGAATTTCACCTGTAAACCAAAACTAAAAACTTTGAAATCTCCTCTAGTATATTGTTCTCAGCTTTGATACCATGTAGAAAATCTTGTAGATTCACAAGCTCATGCAATTTACTAAAGCATAGGACAAGAATCTACTTCTACTTTCAACCAGCGGAAGCCAATAGATCGATGAAAAAAATATGAACAAGAAGAAGATAAATCAATGGCACATAACACTAGATGTATCTTGGGAAATCTACTACTCAAAACCCTGTATCTGTATTGCATATATCATAAATATGAGTGAAGATACAAAGCTTGTTCCCACTAGAACAATTCCGCACAAGCATGCTCAACTCTCTCAGCTCACAAGCTAGCTCTTGGCCAACACTTAACCAATTTTTCAGCTCTCTAAGCCCCTAATCTCTTGTGTAATTCCTAGGATGAATATCTTGTATTTAAAGTGAATTCATGCTTCCAAAACTACACAATCCAAACATAGGATCAATCTTTGATGCATGCATGATATTTACACTCCAGTAAATAATACAATTGATAGTACATTGTCCTTGCACTCTAGTATCAACTCGGTCTTTCTTAGAATCGACATGCATGATTTTCTTATGAGGGAATCTTCAGTTAAGTAGAGTGACACTTGTGGATGCACTAGTACACCAACTTGTTGTTAACTCTCTATTAGTTCCTCAAAAAGTTTGGAACTAATTTAACTGAACTTAACTTAGTATATTGAGTGATCTAATTTCCAACTCATTGTAAACTCATATTGGACCCATAAAACTTAGGGAGAACATATAGATGACTACAGAAAGACTTCCAACTTGAAATTCCTAAGATAATTAAGTTAATTAAACTTAATTGACTATTTACAAGTTGCTATGAGAATGGAATTCAATTTTAATTCTCAGTTTAATTCAAGGACAAATTAAACTGAAATTTCTTGTTTCCATTTCTCAACACCCAAAACCATGGATGGCCCCAGCTCCATAGCCTAATGGGTTGTGATTGGTTAAGAAATTTATGGCCCTGATCAAATCTCGAAAGCCAATGGCCATGGGTGAGTTCCCCCTTTCCTCAAATTATATGACACCAAGCAAATTTCACCATCCTTTAGTGCGCTTCTTAAGTGAGTGTTGAGTTCTCTCTTTCCCTTGTAGTTTTGATTCATCCTTGTGACCATAATTTATCATACGTCGAATGTGTGGTCGTTGTCCAGGGAAAGATCCCTCTATAGTGCCTGTGGACACCTAATCACCAGTAAACCTCGCAACAACCATACATATGAGAATTTATAGGGCTTACATACTACAAATTCATTACCATGCAGAATGTAAAAACACATAGAACACACTCATCATATTAAACTCGAGAAAATTACATGTTTTTGCCTCTTAGGGCCTAGCATCCTCTCACCTAGTTTTACATTATATTGGTTGCCTTTCTTAACATGTTTGTAGGAATCTTATAATAAAAATGAAATAAACCCTAATAAAAATGAGGAATATTTCCATGCTATCCTTCTAAAGGCTTACAAATATTTTTACATTCTATATAAAATGAGGAAATCATGTCCTCTTTCTATGATCGCCACAATGTGCCTTCTTAAGGCTTTCAAAAATTAGATTTGATTTGGAGGGGAAGGGGCGGGGTTTATGCCCCTACATCATACTCCCATGGTGGAAAATCTCCATGATATCTTAATCATGTGTTATCATTGTTTCATCTTGTTCATCACAATCTTGGTATTCTTTCTCCTTGTGTATCATTGAGTTTTGACTTGTACTCTGTAGTGAGTTGCAACCAAGCCTTCACTGATTCTTCACCAATTTTTGTTAGGTCCATATAATGCTAGTTATTTCCCCATTACTATTGTAATTGTAGCCCTTATTATTATTATTTTTCCCCTATTGTCCCCATATTTTTATTAGTGTGCCCCATAGAAGCCCACTATTGTTATTGGTGTGACCTTATATTATTATTGTTATGTCGACTTTGATTATATTGTGACCCCTTAGACTCTTATATATAGAAATGAGGTTTTTTCATTTGTATCATCCAAGAATTGTTCATTTGTGTAATGTAAAGGAGGTTTTCCCCTTGAATAGGTTGATTTTGAAGTCATTGATTTATCTTTTCTTCTATTTTATGAGCCGGTTTCATAACATTGGTATCAGAGATTTGGATTCTAGGGTTTCGCTGCTACAAATAGGGCATCGTGGAATTTTTGTTATAACATTTTTTCTAGTTTCAGTATTTTAAATTAAAACCCATTTGAGCCGAAATCTTGATGAACCTCGGGTTTGAATTTCAGATCTTCTCTCGTGATATTTTCGGAGATATGATCCAAGGAAGTTAGGGTTTTTGCAGGCTCCCGAATTACATCCCAAATAGGTGACCTTGGGAAAATCATCATAATTTTTCTTTGAGCATCAGATTGAAAATTTGTAAAAGTTACATAAAGAGAATGGACTGTAGTTTTCTTTGTATCAGTTTCAGGTTTGAAGGTTGAAAGAGTGACACGTGGAACGTCGTACAAGTTCACTCTACTGAAAAATTGTATAATCAGGTCATCTTGTGAACTAGGTGGATATTGGTGGCCACCCACCAATTTTAATTGGACCCCCACCATTGCTTCTTTCAGTTTTTCAGTTTCCTTAATTGTAGCACATTTACTATTTTTAGGAGTTTTTCGTGTCCTAAACTTCCGGAGCTGTTTTGAGGCCCTAAACGATGCTTTTTTGGAAATCTACCCCAACGATTTTCTATCTAACGTCATCTTTATATTAGTAGTCCTCAGAGAGATCATTCCAATGGGTTATCATGCGCATCAAACGGAGATAATATGACCAAGTCCCGACCCCGCGAAGTTGGCTATCCAACTCAACCCAGCGGGGCCCATAAACTCTTGGTGTTACATCTCCTCGGGTTAGGGTTTTGGTTGTTTAGGGTTTGCTCTTATTGTTCAATAATAAAAAGGCCCTTGAGCCTCATCATAAGGAAATTCAGAGGCATGTAGCTGCCACATCTCTTTTCATAGATAAGCTACCATCACCCTAGCTGGTTGATTTCCATTTCTATTTGTAAGCATATTTCAGTATTGTACATTAACGAAATGAAGTATTATTTCCACTGCATCTTTGTGTTTATGGTTATCTCTGTAATTTGTTGCATTCGTGTTTAAATCTAGATCATCTTGGGAGATTGGGCATAACTCTTCCTTGGAGAATCAAATTTCGATCAGACTGGTGTCATTGGAAAGAGGACATATAGGGCTACCATAGGTCGGAATTTTATACCTTGGAGATCTAAAATTTCATAGATACAACAGATTCAATATCGATCTACTACAAAGAAAAAAAAGTGTGTAGTTTTTTTTTTTAATTTTCATAAGTTTGGTTTGAAAAATTAGTTTGAAGTGATTCAAAGGGCATAGTGAGGCATAATTATCATTAATTGATGCCCTGAAGAAAGAAAATGGAAACACCTAGTAAGAAACCTAAAAACTCTACTATGACTCATGAAGAAAAGGAAGAAATGCAACATGATATATCAAAATTAAGAGACCAAGTGCAACAATTTTCACTCTCACAAAAAGTAACAGAAGTTAAGATGGATGGATTAAAGAAATGCATAGAAGGTAAGATGAATGGCATGGAAGGTAAAATGAATGGTTGTTGGGCTCCTACACTACTAGTGTAACTGTTAGGTAAACTTGACTCGGGATAGAGTCAAAGTTGACCAGGTTAAACAATGATGGTTTTGGGGCACATGGTATTGTGCACCCATAGTATTCTGCTTGTGGTATTATATGTAATGGAGCTTATCAAATGCTGGGAGGACTTCATTGTAATGCAAGGCCTTAAGGTGAGCGGTGAAGGCTCACTTGGTCGGATTGGCCAGGGTTTTGGCCAATGCTAATGAAATATCATGAGGTTGGGTTTTTCCCTGGATTTGGGGTTTTCCCGGATAAACATGTGTGTTTATGTGTTTATGGTTGTTGCTAGTTAATTTTTATATTTGTTCCTCTTAGTAATTCTCTGTAATTAATTTGTGTTCTCGGGTAAATTCCTTAACAACTGGTATCAGAGCCAGATATTGGCTTCAAAGGGATTCTTTGATGCCAGGGGTTTATAGTGCCTCATGAGATCAATGCAGCCTTTTTTACAGATCTGGGTCTGGAATATAATGGTGGAACAATCGTACACGGAAGAACATCAAGGAGAATGTGCAGAAGATAGTGCCATAACTACCAAGGATCGCAGTGCATTTGCGATATTTACCGGTTTGGAACATGCTGACGAATTGTTCGGGATTCATGCAGCTATTTAAAGAAGGTCAGCACAAGAAAATTGTTCATGCGGCTTTGAAAATTGTTCGCTTTTCTGCTACGTGAGGCCACTGGTGCTAGAATCTACGAGGTTCTCGTCAGGCTCACAGTTGGTCGGGCTTGCAATTGGAGCAGTTTGATAGAAGTTTTTGAGCAAATCAAATTGAGAGAGGATGGATCAGAATCGCAGCAGCAATAAACAAAAAAAAATTAATGAAGTCAAAATTATTGCATGTAAATGGGCATACTACTGTAAGACCTGGTAAGGCATGTGTACCCCTCGGTAATCACCAGTAAAGTCTGGGTTAGACCTAGGTGATAGGGGGGATGTCGAGTTAACAATACCCCAGGTAAAAACTCTGAGGGGGGTAAGAGCTAGAGTGAGCGGGATTGTCTCACTTAGCAGGTTTGGCTAGAGTTAGTCAAGGAACCCCAAGTCAAGTTTAAGGGGGGAATTGTTAGGTAAACTTGACTCAGGATAGAGTCAAACTTGACCAAGTTAAACAATGATGGTTTGGGCACATGGTATTGTGCACCCATAGTATTCTGCTCGTGGTATTATATGTAATGGAGCTTATCAAAGGCTAGAAGGACTTCATTGTAATGCAAGACCTGGAGGTGAGTGATGAAGTCTCACTTGGTTGGATTGGCCAGGGTTTTGGCCAATGCTAATGAGATCTTATTAGGTTTGGTTTTTCCCTGGATTTGGGGTTTTCCCGGATAAACATTTGTGTTTATGTGTTTATGGTTGTTGCTGGTTATTTTTATATTTATTCCTCTCAGTAATTATTTATGTTATGTAGTAAATTTCTTAATAGTAACCTCTTATTGTTATTAGTACAACCCCCATATTATATTGTTGTACCCATGTAGTCTCCATATTGTTACTATTGTGCCCCATAGAAGCCCATTATTGTTACTATTGTTCCCTTACATTATTATTATTATGTCGGCTCTCATTATATTATGACCCCTTAGACTCCTATATATAGAAAGGAGGTCTTTTCATTTGTATCATCGAAGAATTGTTCATTTGTGTAATGTAAAGGAGGTTTCCCCCTCGAAGAGGCAAAATTATAAGATGTTTATTTTTCTTTTCTATATTTTTGTGAGCTGGTTTCATAACATTTGGTATTAGAGCTTTGGATTCTAGGGTTTGACTGCTCCAAATAGGTCATCGTGGAATTTTCGCTATAACTTTTTTCTGTGACATTTCAGAAGTGAAAAAAAAAAAAACCCATTTGAGAAGACATTGCACTAAATATTGAATCCAAATTTCATAGCTTTTGGCGCTATATTTGCAGAGATATGATCTGAGGAAGTTGGTCTTTTTTCAGACTCCTAAATTGCATTCCAAATAGGTGACCTGGGGAAAATCGTCATAACATTCTCTCTGAGCATCGGATTGAAATTTAGTAAGAAGGTATAGAAAGAGGAAGGTCTATAGTTTCTTGTATATATTTTTTAGAGCCAAAGGTTGAAACAGGGACACGTGGCACGTCGTACAAGTTCGCTCTACTGAACTAGTCTATAATCAGGTCAGTGTGGGAGATTTGGCATAATTCTTCCTTGGAGAATCAAATTTGGATCACACTGGTGGCATTGGAAAGAGGACACAGAGGGCAACTGCAAGTCGCAATTTCAGAACTAGATGATTAGAAATTACAAAGATACATCAGAGGCAATATCGAGCTCCTACAAAGTGAAAAAAGGTGTGTAGATTTTTTTAAATTTTTGCTTAGGCTTGGTTTGAAAAATTGTTTTGAAGAAATTCAAAGGGCACAGTAGAGCATTATTATTGATAACTAATGCCCCGAGGAAATAAAATGCAAACACCTAGTAAGAAACCTAAAAGCTCTAGCATGACTTATGAAGAAGAGGAAGAAATGCAACATGATATATCAAAATTATGAGACCAAGTGCAACAAATGTCACTCGTACAAAAAGTAACAGAATCTAAGATGGATGGTTTAAAGAAAGATGTAGAAGCTAATATGAATGACGTGGAAGCTAAGATGGATTATTTGAAGATAGATTTGAAGACAAATTTGAAGACAGGCATGACAGATTTGAAGACAGATTTGACAAATTTTCTACAAGAAATACTTACTAATGGTGAACGGGTAGTAAAGGAAACTCATGATGCGAACAAAAGAAATGTTAATCATGATTTCATAGACTGTAATGTTGGATCGAAGACCCACCATATTCCAAAAATCGATATCAGGAAGTTTGATGGCAAGGATCCCGCAACATGGATATTACAGATGGAGCAATTTTTCGATCTCAATAATGTGCAAAACACACAAAAGGTACGTATTGCAACTTTATATTTGGAACCAAATCAGTTTGTATGGTATCAATGGCTTTGCTCTCGTAAACAAATTATCACTTGGGAAATTTTTATGGAAGAATTGACAACACATTATGAGGATACAAAAAGCAACACTTATTTTAGCCAATTAATAAGTCTCAAACAAAAGGGTTCAATAATGGAGCATAATGAGGAGTTCCAAAAATTGAACATAAGGGTAAAGAATATTCCAGAGGAACATAGGATTTATGTGTTCATAGGGACTTTAAAGGATAATATCCAACATGATGTTCACCTTTGGGAACCTAATTCATTAGAGAAGGCATTCAGGTTAGCAAGAAAAATGGAAAGCAAAATTATGGCAACCAAGAAGCATACCACTCACAAATATAAAGATGGAAGTGTTGTTGCCCCTAGTCTTCCACAACCTATAAGGTTGACACCACAATAATTGGAAGAAAAAAGAGAAAAATGGCTTTGTTACAGTTGTGATAGCAAATACACTAAAGGTCATAAGTGTTCTGAGAAGAAATTATTCTACATAGATTGTGAAGAGGAAGAAGAAAAGGAGTAAGAAATGTCAAAAGAAGAGGATATACTCCAAGAAAAAAGCCTAGATAAAGAAGAAATGAATCCGACCATATCTTGCAATGTATTGGCTGTAATTACCACTCCTCAAACCATCAAGATAGAAGGACAAATCAAGAAGAAAAAGGTAATAGTGTTGATTGATTCAGGAAGTACCCACAATTTTATTCATTGTAAGATAGCAAAAGAATTGAATTGCTTCCTATATATAGCACCAGAGTGTTAAGTGATGGTTGCAAATGGAGGAACGATAAATTGCTCTGGAAAGTGCCATAATATCAAGATATCCATGGGAGAATATGTATTGACTAGCCCAATGCTTTCCATTCCAATGGGAGGTGTTGATGTTGTACTAGGAGTCCAATGGCTACAATCCTTGGGTACAATAGCTTTTAATTTTCAAGAACTTTTCATGAAATTCTCTGTGGAAGGAAAGGAAGTTGAATTAAGGGGTATTACAGGGAAACTAGGAAAGATAACCAGCTCTAACAGTATGACAAAGCTTCTAAGGAAAGAACAACGAGGCGTAATTGCACAATTATGTTCGCTAACTGTTCGCACATCAAAATCATGTATTTCTCCAGATCTCCAAAAGTCTTGGACAATCATTCCAAGGTATTTGAGACTCCCAAAGATCTCCCATGTATTCATGATAATGATCATGCTATTCATTTTATTCCAGGATGTGTTCCTCCAAACGTCAAGCCTTATAGATATCCATATGCCCAAAGGAGTGAAATTGAACATATGGTTGCAAAAATGGTAGAGGTTGGTACAATTATCCAAACAAATTTGATAAACAAAGGAAGGTATGAATGGAAAAATGGTGAAGTAGGGTGGGAACTCATTCAAAAGTTGTCGAATATCCCAATTCCAACAACATTGCCAGAACTTGAAGAGGAAGGAAACATCATATTGGAACCTAGAGCAGTCACAGAAGCAAGAACCCGATAGCTACGAAATCGATCAATTTCAGAGTATCTCATCAAGTGGAAGAACTTACCCGTTGGATTTTATATAGAAGCATCAAGAACTACTCAAGCATTGGGGACAACACTTTTTTAAGGAGAGGGACATGTTAGGCCCCTATACTACTAGTGTAACCCCTTATTGTTATTAGCACAACCCCCTTATTATATTGTTGTACCCATGTAGTCCCCATATTGTTACTATTGTGCCCCATGGAAACCCACTATTGTTATTATTGTGCCCTTACATTATTATTGTTATGTCAGCTCTGATTATATTATGACCCCTTGGACTCCTATATATAGAAAGGAGGTCTTTTCATTTGTATCATCGAAGAATTGTTCATTTGTGTAATGTAAAGGAGGTTTCCCCCTCGAAGAGGCTAAACTCTAAGGCATTTATCTTTCTTTTCTATCTTTTTGTGAGCTGGTTTCATAACAATGGCATGGTAGCTAATATGGATGGCATGGAAGCTAATATGAATGTCATGGTAGCTAAGATGGATGGCATGGAAGCTAAGATGGATGGCATGGTGTTGCACTAAAAATTGTCACCTTGACATTTTGTTATCTGTGTGAGTTCATTACCACTCATACTTTCCTCCTCTGCAAGTCTAAAGCATCAGTTCCTCATATCAAGTCTGGAAAACAAGAGAAAAGCTCTCAAAAGTCTTTAAAACTCTGGTTCCGCACTTTCTCTTTGTCTTACCTGTGGTCCCGCACCTAACGGTCATGTCTCCTGTGCACTTGACAGCACTGTCTCTATGTTAAAGGTGCAGACCCCTGTAAAATTTAAAAAGGCACGAGTATACTCTGAAAATCTCACTTTCAGTTATTTCTAGAAGCTTCTAGAAAGAATCTTGAGGTGGCAAGTTCACTCTTTTAAGGTTCATGTATCCCATACCTTAAGGAGCTAACCCCTTGATGTGAGGAGCTTATCCCTTTGAAGGAGGATTCTATCCCTTCATAAGTGGACCAGTAACCTCCTCCTCTGCACTATAAAAAGAAGCATTGGGCTGGTTACTTGGAAGTTAGAAGCTTAGTATTTTGAGGTGCAATGCTACTGGAACTTAGTCTTCTTTAGTCGAGTTTTTATGAGGAGAGATTACATACCTCTAAGATCTCATTTGGAAGAGTGCAAGACTTGTCAAAGTAAACGAAATTCCTGTTTCGGACCCCAAGAAGAGCTTGTTCAACATCAAGGCTGAAAAGGTTGTAAGGTTCTTCTACTATTCAAAGTTTATACAAATATATTTGTTTTTCTCAATACGCTGTTAATTCATGGTTTATTTTATGGATTCCTTGATCACCATAATAGACATGATTTATAATATTTGATATGCAGGTGTTATTTAATGTTTCCTTGTTTGTGATTGCAGGTCTTTAAAGGTAACTCTTTCGAACGATTGGAAGGTAACTCTTTCGAATGATTGGAGGATGACTACTATGAACAAGAACTGGATCTAAGGTATGATCTTAACACCTTTATAGTATTTATTTATAAATCACATATGTCTAGAGAAAGATAGGTTTGTTTGTCCGTTTGTCGCTAAACTATCTTCTGATACTAGGGAGATCGGTCTTGTCCACAAGATCGATTTATCCAACCAACAAATTGGCGACTCCACTGGGGAATGGTATTTGATTTTTGGTTTTCCTTTGTTTTGACTTGAGAAAATTGTTTTCTTTTCTGGTTTTTGATTGATGTATACTGGCTTGGGTAGTTTTTAAAATCTGGAAGTATTTTTGTTTTTTTTTTAAGTTTTCTGGGGACCGCACTTTCTCTTTACAAACAGTGTGGGCATCTTCGCATTTTCATTTAGTAAACAGTGCGGGACCGCATCTATTGCTTTTGGAGCCTGTGGACCCTATTAAATTTTTTTGAAAAACCTAAGATATCTTCTTCCAGTTAAGTTTAGGTTTGATTTAGGATTTTTAGTGTCTACCCAAATTTGTATTTTTCCTGTCAAAAATCTCTTGTGAGTGAGTTCTGATAGTATTTTTGTTTTGAATGATTTTCTAGAAGTTTTGCATGCTTGGAGTGGTTTTCACTTTGTCTCTGTAGTGACTCAAAGATCAGACGCTTGAGAAACCTTAGATCACCCTGGTGTATTTTCGTCTTCTTGATGAATCTGACTTGGTTGTGAAATCTATCCTTTATGAGAAATAGATTTAGTTTTCTCGTTGCAAATCTTTGAACAAACTTTGTTATAAGCTCTGAATTTCATTTTTACAAAAGAAAACATATCTGGATGTTTTTGATTGGTTTTTTATTTTGTGCAAATGAATCCTTAGTTCACTAAACAACTAAGAAAAACGTCCTCAAAAAAGAATTGAAGCTTTTATTCAATTAGATTTTTAAAGTTTTTAGATCTCAAAATTAGTTTTTGTAGTTTTGAGTGTTTTTCTAGAACTTGTAGATCTCTTTTGAAGAAAATTGTTTTTTTTGTAGTTTCGAGTTTTGAAAAAGGGAAAGGGATTTATTGTGAGCATTAATTATTTGTCTCGTTTTGAGTTCTTATTAAAAAAACAAAAATATTTTCTTTCCATTTCCATGTTGAAAGAAAGAATTGTTTCTTAAAGAATTGCATTCTCGAACTCTTTCTTTTAGCTAGAATTTCATTGAAAGAAAAATGAATTGCTTATCATTTTAGGTGCATTTTTTAGTGTATTTGGAGTCAAGTCTTCACACCATCAAAGTTTCATTTCCATACCTATCAACTTAAAGAACAACCCCTAAAAGAAACACTTAATTAAAATTGATCTAGTAATCTTTTCTATTTCTAGGGCTCTTATCACCAATATAGCTTAGGCTAGTATCTTGGAGTAGGGAGTAATTAACTCTCCAAGATAGTTAAAAAAAACAAGTAGATACATCTTGCAGTAGGAAATAAATCCAATTGTAATTGATACATTCTAGGAAGCTTCTCTTAAAGGAGTCAATCACGAGATCATGTCTAAACCTTTGAGACAATCAATTCTGTTTCATTGGGAAAAATAGAAGATTTGTGCGTATTATAAACGGTAAACCTCGGATTAACCATTGTCGAGGAGCCTGGGGTCACTTGTTGGTAAACCTTGGATTGACCATGTTAAGGAGCCTTCAAGGGGATTGAGCTTTGTTACTCTGCCCTTGTGCGTAGATCGAATTGTAGACTGTTCCCCCAGTTGTATTTTTTGTTGTTGGTAAACTTAGTGTCCATAAACTTAAGATTATTTCCTAAGGTGGCAGTGAAGGAAATATCTCACTGTACCTGGAATAGAGGTCGACTAGACTCACTTGGAATCTCTGGGGGGTTCTCTTCACTCAAGATGGTTTTGTGAAGAAACTTGTGCCAGTCTATTTCATTAAGTAGGTTGTCGGGGTAACTGTTCCAACCGCCCTTTCTGTATTAAACTTATACTAAGTTGGATTTCATCACCAACTATTGTTTTTAGTATGGGAAGTTACTATTTGTGCGTGGTTTGAACTCTTAGATTTTTTAGGCATGTGATTCAACTATTTGTTTCTTTAGAGACTTTAGGTGTTTTTATTGAAATTTTCTTTGTTTGCGTGTGATTAATTAATATTTAATCATGGCTGAATTACTAAGACAATCTTGTAGACTTCAGGGGAAACCTCCTGAGTATACACCAAGCCATCTTGAAGGGTTGCGAGCTCTCATATCACCTAGTGACAGTAGAGTTGGATCACCAGAAGCTGGAGGGTCATCTTTAATTGTTCATCATGATTATCAAATACAAATAACAGAGTATATTCAAGATCCAATTTCATTTTCCGAAGTTACTGGTAGTATTTCTCCTTCTAGTGAATTAGCTGAAGAACCTGAAATTTCTGAGCCTGACACTGAACCTACTGGTTTGGAACCATCTTCAGGATTTGTTACTCCAACTTCTAGTGATCCTAGTTCACCTAGGGTAAGAAATATCATTACTCAAAATCTTTCTTTTGGCCTCATTTCTATTGAAGAACTCGTTAGTGTAGATAAATACGTAACTCTTCCCGAAAACCAACAGACTTTAAATCTTAGGGAGCGTGAATCAATATTCTACAGTCCTTTTAGGAGTGACACTTGGCATTTATCATTGACAAATATTTTAGAAAACCCGGGTCTTATTTTTTCACCACCTCGAATTCCTTCAATCCTACACCAAGAGGTTATTATCCTTCATCGATCATGTCAAGACAGTCATCTATGTTTTCCCAATCACCAAAACATTTTTATCTAGCGGTCCTTTTGTTCCTTTGAGGTACCAGTCACTCTCTAGTACTTTTTTAGGAGCAACTCCTCGACCGTCTAAACAAGAGTTATTATTTGGTAGTAATGGAACTCAAACGTTGAACGCAGAGCACATCCTTATGATGTCTGGTAGTATTCCAAATCCTCAACCTCAAGGTAGTGAGTTACTGCTTGGGGGGCAACCCCAAGGTAGTCAGTTACTGCCTGGGGGACAACCCCAAGGTAGTCAGTTACCGCCTAGGGGGAAACTCCAAGGTAGTCAGTTACCACCTGCAGGGCTACCTCAAGGTTTTCAACCTTCAGGATAGTACATACCCCAAGGTCAACCTCAGACTCAATACATACCTCAAGGTCAACCCCAGATTCAGTACGTGCCTCAGGGTTATCAACCTCAAGGTCAATACCTAACTCAAGGTTTCCAACCGCCTTCTGGTCAATCATTTTTACAAGGAGCTAGAAATATACCGCTTAATTATCAGCCCTACATTCAACCAGGTTATGGTCCTCCATATGCACAACCTTTTATGGGTCCATACTCCGGAATGAACAAGGTGTGGGATCTGTCTCAAACTTAGTAGACTATGCAACCTAATGTGTAGTTACCTAATCAACCTGGACAGCCTTTGGCTTCTGGTCCAACCTAGCAACCTATCCAACCTACTATTTAAATCCCTGCACCTAGTTTAGTTCAGCAACCTGGGCCTAGCACACCTTGTACTCCACCTCTAACTGTTGCAACTAATACAACTTCTGTTCAACCTACAACACATGTTTCTGGAGTATTTGTAGCTCTGGTTTCTATTATCCCTGCATCAATGCAAATTCCTCAAGTCTCTGTGCCACAGTCAGGACCTATAGTTCAGACTTCAGTCCAGATGCCTGTAGGAAAAGCTGGTACAAGTACGATTTCCACAAGTTAACCGCAATTCATTTATCAACCGTACTAGGGATAGTATCAATTCGGTCCTACTATACAAAACCCAGTTTATCAGTATCAACCGTATCCTGGCTATACTTATCAACAACCCCAGTTTGGTCTGGTTAATCCTGGTTTTCCAGGAGGTTATAACATTCCTATTGCAAATCTGATTCCAGGTTATCCTGGATATCCTCCTCCTAGAACTGGTCCCATTACTCAAGGTTTTCGCGACCCTAACCGTCAGTTGCCATTATTGCAACTTTGGATTTACCTTATTTGTCGCGCCTTACGAACAATCTGATTTACTATCTTCCGTATTGGCCGCCAATGCCTAATAAGTTGCCCAGTGATATCCGTAAATTCGAGGGTAAGTCAGGAGAAGATATGTCAAATCACGTTATGGCTTATCACCTCTGGTGTGCATCTAATTGAATCATTGATGATTCAATTCGATTGCGTCTTTTTCAACGAACTCTTATTGGTCTTGCCACCAAATGGTACATTGAGTTACCATGAGGCTCTTTTAATAATTTCAACCAGTTAGCCACTTCTTTCTTAACTCATTTTCAGTTGCTTGTCAGATACGACAATGGCACGGAACTGTCAACTTCAGTAAAACAGTCCACGTCCACATATATTTCTGATCATAGTCATGAATGGTGACGTAGAAGGCGTTTAGTGAAAGTTTTCATTCCGGATCAAATTTTAGCAAAATTGTTCATTAAATCATTTGTTACCCAAAATCATTGAAGATGTAGCTAAGGGAGGAGTTGTTACTGAAGAGAAAGTCATTGCTGAGGCTCGGTACCTTGACCTCGTCTATACGCAGTCAGGTACTTTACATGAAAAAAATCCCTGATCTTCTAAAACAAGGTCAAATAACTGCAGCTCCTTCAGGGTCTCATGCCACTGATGGTATGATCAGTTCAGTTAGTACTAAAAGTAAGAAGAAATCTTCAAAGAATTCTTCTCCTATTATAACTTTACCTGATTCCCCGACGGGAGATTCTTCCACTGAAATTTCTGCCTACATCCATGTCATAGAATCATCTACGACAAAATCAAAATCCGGTAGTAAAAAGAAGGGGAAGAAGAAAAACAAACGAAATTCAAAAGATGAAACAGATAAAAATGAATCTACTAACGAAAAACGAAAAACTCGCTATCCTTGTTTCATTTGCGATGAGGATCATTTTACCAAAGAATGCCAACATCGAGCAGAGGTTTCGAAATTTGTTAAAGGTTCTCAAACGCCTGCTGTCTTGAAGGATCCTTTTCCTACTCAAGATAGTAAGACGATTGGTTCTTCCTTGAATGCCTCAAAAGAACCCATTATGATGATGTCTCATGTCAGGATTGTGACGCGATCGCAAGATTATGGTAGTAAAAATCTAGTTGGTGGTAAAGAAGCAGAATCTTCTAATTCAAACACATCAACTACATCTCCTCTTGGTTCTGATCCACTACAGATCGAGAAACCTAACCCTAACTTAGTAATCAAACCGCCTGCTAAAGGTGTACTTAGTAAATCAACTTTCAATCCACATGCGAGAGTTGCTCAGAATTACAACATTGTTGAGGACTTAGCTATTTCCCCTTCAACAATGTCGGCTTTGGAAGTGTTGCAATCATGCCCATCACAGCGTAAATTACTATTGTCTGCTATAGGATCTGTCGATATTTAGAATTCGAACCTAATAATATTTGATTTAGAGAATAGTACACCCCGCCTACCACATCAAATGGCTTTCCAGATTCCAGTTTTAGTCAAAAAAAATACCTTGCTTTTGGACTGTGATTGATGAAGGGGCTTCTACGTGTATTATGTCGATCTAGTGTTGGAAATCGCTTGGTTCTCCCACACTCAATCAGTCTCTGACAATTCTAAAGGCTTTTTATGGTTGAGGGATCCATCCTTTTGGTATTTTGCAGGATTTACCTATAGGGGTCAAAGGAAAAACCATAAATCTAGATGTGGAAGTGGTTCATGCCCCTCTAGATTACAACCTTCGCCTGGGTTGCAGTTGGTCTTATGCTATGACTGTTATTGTTTCATCAGTTTTTCGGCTTATCAAGTTTCCTCATAACGGAAAGATCGTTACAATAGACCAGCTGACTTATTTCTCATCCGAACCAGCCTCTACAGACAGTATTCAGCACATCGGTAAAACGACTATCCCTTACAAGGATGTTGGCGTAGGTTTGATTAAAGATTTTGGTTTACTGGGAATTTTTTCCTTCCCTCCTCCTAACTTATCGACTTCTATTGCAAATATTCATATGATTTCATCGAATACTGTTACTTTTGATGATCCTTGGATCTTACCTTCCAATTCCAAGCTGGATTCATTTGATGGCGTGATGCCTTTGAGTCCCTTTGAAATTGCATATCAGGTTGTATAGTCGTTTTCTGATCCTTCTTCAACCGAAACTGATCCAATGAATGTGATCCATGAGGAATCACTTTCTATATCTAGCTCAGCTACAACAACATTTCCTGATCTTGTTCATACTGATGAGCAGATTTGTGAACTATTGTTTGTTGATGATTTACCATGGGAAGATCTTCATCACCGATCTTCATTTTTACCTGAGCTTGATCATTTTGAAAATGATTTTTCTTCTATTTTTACTACTGACTATGTCAAAGAACCACAGAATCCATTGCAACATTTTGATTCTGAGTTAAATTTGGAAAATATCTCTCGAACGGTTCCTATTGACATTTCAGTTAAGCCAGGAATTATTGAAAACATTCATATAGGTGCTTCTTGTACGAATGATGAAATCCAAACTTATAAAGCCCTATTTCAAGAATTCCATGAAGTTTTTGCCTGGTCATATGAAGAAATGCTAGGAATCGATCCATCAATTGTTGTCCATGAAATTAAAACATACCCAGATGCTAAACCTGTCTGGCAACGCTTACGTCAGATACATCTGAGAAAAGCTGCTGCTATCAAAGTCGAAGTTGAGAAATTACTTCGCACAGGTTTCATTTATCCAATTCCTTTAACCGATTGGGTATCGAATATTGTTCCTGTCAACAAAAAACAAGGAAGGATTAGAGTATGTATCGATTATAGGGATATTAATCGAGCTTGTCCTAAAGACAATTATCCAATCCCCTATATCGATCAAATTATTGATGATTGTGCCGGCAGTGAAATGTTCTCCTTTATGGATGGCTTTTCCGATTACAATCAAATCAACATACTCCCTGCTGATCAAGCTAAAACAGATTTCATTTTCCCATGGCGGACATTTTCTTATTGCAAATTACCCTTTGGATTGAAGAACGGTGGAGCAACTTTTCAAAGGGCTATGTCTTATGCATTTCATGACATCAAGCACATTGTGCAGCCTTATCTCGATGATTTACCTGCCCATTCATTACGTAGAGCTGATCATCTCACTCATTTACGAGCTATCTTTATGAGATGTAGGCATTATCGAATTTGGTTGAATCCACACAAATGTGTTTTCTGTGTAGAAATGGGTCACTTACTGGGATTTGTCGTGTCAAAGGCTGGCATTCGTGTCGACCCCTCGAAGGTTGAAGCTATCGTCAATCTACCTCCTCCTTCGACTCTTTGCCAACTCCAAAGTTTGCAAGGGAAAGCAAACTTTTTACATCGTTTCATTCCTAACTATGCCGAGATAATGAAAGGTTTTACCAGGTTGTTAAAACAAAATATTCCATTCTTTTGGGATGAGATCGCTGATAAATCTTTTGATGCACTTAAACATGCATTAACCCATGCACCGTTACTGCATCCTCCCAATTACAACCAGGATTACTTTTTGTATCTCACCGCTTCTCATTCCACCATTGGCATGGTTTTAGTTCAGGAAGATGAATTTAGCAATGAACATGTGATTTACTATCTCAGTCGAACTCTACATTCGACTGAGCTTAAATATTCGCATGTGGAGAAATTTTCCTTGGAAGTTGTCCAAAGATTTTGTCACTACATCTTATTACGCAAGACCACAATAATTTTTTATTGTAACCCTATGATTTATATCTTGACTAAGCAATTGCTAGGGGGAAATTATTCCAAATGGATAGTTATCCTGCAGGAATTTGACTTTGAATTTGAAAAATCCAAGGCAAAGAAATCTTTGGTTTTTGCCGAACTGATGTGTGATTTCCCGCATACTGATACTAAAACTCTGGCAGAAGAGCCCATTGCAGATGAATCCTTGTTTCTTATCAGTACTCTTGATCCTTTCTATGGAGATATTATTGTTATCTCCAAACCCAATCTTTTCAGCCTGAAATCTCACGATCTCAGGGACAGAAAATTCATTTCCTATCCCAAAAATACAATATTATTGGTGATACACTTTATCGTCGTGGAGCGGATTCTGTTTTCCAACATTGTCTAACTCATGAAGAAGCTGAAAAGGTTCTGAATGACCGTCACTCTGGAGCATGTGGCGGTCATATGTCTGGGTATGCCACAGCCCAAAAGATATTGTGCGCTGGTTATTTCTGGCCATCCTTATTCAAAGATTGTATCTATGCAATCTGGAAATGCCACAATTGTCAAATATTTGATCGTAAAATGCGTGCTCCACCCACTCCTCTTCACCCTATAATTGTTGTCGATCCTTTCATAAAGTGGGGTATTGACTCTATTACATGTAACCCTCACTCGGCCGGGGGCATGCATATTATCCTAGTAGTAGATTATTTTACTAAGTTAGCTGAGGCAATGCCTACATTTTTGGCAGACGGCAAGATTGCTGCAACTATCGTATTCAATCATATAATTGCTAGATTTGGTGTTCCTCAAGCTATTATTACTAATCATGGAACTCACTTTCGAAACATCATGATGACTGAACTAACAGATCAACTTGGCCTGCGCCACGATAGTTCTACTTTGTATTACCCACAGGCTAATGGTCTAGTTGAAGCTATTAATAAAGTTTTAGTCGCTTTGATCAAATGAATCATTGGTATTCACAAGTCAAATTGGCATACCATGTTATTTTCAGCACTTTGGGCATATCGGACCTCAGTGAAAACATCAACTGGTTTCACTCCTTTTCAACTAGTCTACGGTTTGGAAGCAGTGTTACCTATTGAATGCGAAATTTCGTCATTACAATTAGCCATAGAATTACTCCTAGCTACTTCTGAAGAAGAGAAATGTTTTTTGTACCTAGCTCAGCTAGATGACAATCGACGCATTGTTGCAATAGCAAACGGAACTCATGTGAAACGAATGAAATCTCAATACGACAGAAGTGTTACACCTCGTAATTTTTCAGAAAGATACCTAGTTTTAGTATATGATCAAGCGAACTATAAGCTAGGGGCTGGAAAATTTGTACCTATGTGGCATGGTCCATACATTGTTAAGCGAAAGTTGGCAAAAGGGGCTTATGAAATGATAGATTTTGACAGTGTCTCTTTGGGTAAACCCAGAAATGGACTTTATCTGAAGAGATATTATGCTTATATTCTGTGTGGAGATTTTTTGTTAGATTAGTTTCTTTACAGCTGGTGTGTTTTAGATTATAAAAGTGTGTCTAGTTTAGAGAGTGCTCTTATCATTATTCCTGCTTATCTTGATTTTACTCTTGATATTAAAGATGTCGACGTCTCTCCAAACATACATTGGTTTCGCTGATGGTGCTTGTTGTAGTACATAGAACATTTCTTCTGCAACTTGGGTTATCTATTCATCCTCTAATGAGTTAGTGTCTATGGATGTGGTAAGCCTCGGTCAAACAACGAATAACATTGCAGAGTATATTGCAGTGATTGAGTTATTATCTGAATCCATCTCATTTTGGATTCAGAGTTTGATTGTTAGGTTGGATTCTGAACTCGTTGTATTACAACTTAACAGGGTTTATGCCATTAGAAATCCAGTGTTATTAAGGTTATTTTTTAGAGTTCGTCTCTTGGAACGTGAATTTGATTACATTGAATATCAGCATATTCCAAGACATTTAAATACATTAGCAGATGCAGTTGCTTCTAGTATGATAAATAGACATTTGCAATAATCAAAACAGTAAATTTAATAACATTCGATAACATGTTATATGAGATAGCCGGTAATAATGATATATCATAGCATAGAAATGTGTTTCAAAATATACATTGTCTTCGATCATAGGTTGAAAAACACCTTATGAGCAGAAAAAATGATAACAAAAAGACAAAAATGTCGTGAGTCTACAAAATCGATCATCCTATCCCTGTCGATGATCACGATAAGAAACTACTGCTTGGGCCACCCTACATAGGAACCTCCTAAAAGGTCCTGGGACCCCAATCACATATCTCTGTAACCTATGTGGAATATCATCTATATCAGTATCTGGAATATCTAGTGTCAAGCGCTCTAGATGATGCTCCAAGTCAGTTAGGATTTCTATTGATTGGTCCTATGGGTCTAGTGCTACTGTAGCTGGTTGTCTCCTCTTGTAAGGCTGGAGAGTAGCTGGTCGTCGTGGACCCACATCTGCATTTAAACTTTTGATTGTTAGTTTTGGATGATTTAAAAAAAAAAAAAAAAAAAAAAAAACTTAGAAAGTGTTGAAAATGGTTTTTACCTAAATCATCCCATTGCTCTCCTGGTAGAAGAATCATGTCTGGGTCATCGCAGTAATCCATCTCGGCATATGGAAAGTTCTGAATCACAAAAAGTTGGTTGTTTAACCAACGAAAATATTCAGGCAGAAATTGAACAACCTCTCTGCCCTCCTCAAGGTGACAGGCTATCAAAGAAACCCAACGAACCATTCTAAGCTCTCGAGGAAGACCAACATCAACAAGAATATGTTGCGGGGCTAACATGGGGATCCTCTCTAGAGCAAAGCTGACTACGATAAATCCATATCCAAAGTTTTTCAGTTGTCCATTCTTTGCTCTGGTTAGTTGGCCTTTCACATTTGCCAACAGAGCCTCGCACCAATTGTATATGGTGCCTCGAAAATAGTCTACAGCCATCTACATCTGGGATCTAGTAGCCACCTGCAATGCTGCACTCCCGCATATTCTGGTAACAGTGAATGCAATAAATTTAAGCTCAGAACGACTGATAATTTTATATCAATCCATTTATCCTTGGGGTCTGCTTGATCATCGCAAAACTCCTATTCAAGACTAGCAACAGACTGGCCACCTGGCCTAGTGCCAAAGAGAGATAATTGCTCGTCCCTCTTGGACAAACCAGTCAAAAAATATATGTCCTCCAGCTCGATTTCGAGCCCGTGGACACCAATCACAAAGCACTGGTCCTGTGTGTTCCATCTGTCTACCAACCATGTTAGGAGGTCTACTTGGGCCCTCATGCCTTGTATGGTCTAGAACTTATACAATCTGCATGCTCTCAATGCCTGCAATGTGGGCATATCATTCATTGCGGCATAATATACAACCTCTTGCTTGCGTTCTCGCCAAATAAGCATTTTGAATGTCCTACAATGCATAAAAAGACATATTAGAACAAGCTTGTTCAAAAAAAATTGGGCAAAATTGGAGAAATTTAATTTTTAAAATTCATTCTGCGGGGTTTGCACCCACTGCTTACAAACATTGCGTAGGTCCGCACGAGTTGTGAGCAATAGGTGCGGACCCACGAGCAATGGCATGGTAGCTAATATGGATGGCATGGAAGCTAATATGAATGTCATGGTAGCTAAGATGGATGACGTGGAAGCTAAGATGGATGGCATGGAAGCTAAGAAGGATAATAAATTATCACCAAAGTATTATGGTCCGTACAAGGTGTTGCAAAATATTGGTACTATGGCATACAAATTGGAGCTTCCTGTAGCTCCCCAGTGCACCCAGTTTTCCATGTTTCATGCTTAAAGAAGGTTATAGGTGACAAGCTCCCAGTTCAAACAATATTTCCACAACTTGAGGAGGAAGGAAAAATCATATTGGAACCTGAAGCATACACAAAAACGAGAACTTGGTAGCAATGAAATCGATCAATTCCAGAGTATCTCATCAAGTGGAAGAACTTACCCACTGAAGATTCCACATGGGAGGATGAGAATTTTATATAGAAGCATCCAGAACTACTCAAGCGTTGAGGACAACACTCTTTTGAAGGAGATGGGCATGTTAGGTCCCTATAATACTAGTGATCCCCCCTATTACTATTTTCATTATAGCCCTTATTATTATTTTTGTTACCCTATTGTCCCCATATCGTTATTAGTGTGCCCCATAGAAGCCCAATATTGTTATTGTTTTGCACTTATATTATTATTGTTATGTCGACTTTGATTATATTGTGACCTCTTAGACTCCTATTTATAGAAAGGAGGTTTTTTCATTTGTATCATCCAAAGAATTGGTCATTTGTGTAATGTAAAGGAGGTTTCCCCCTCGAAGACGCTGATTTTGAAGTCCTTGATCTATCTTTTCTTCTATTTTATGAGCTGGTTGCATAACAAGTTCTCTCCTCTACATCAGTCTTTTGGTACCATAGGTTCACCTCCTTTGGAACCTCTTAATCTTCCTCTTCTCCTTTGATTGTTGCACACTGTCGACTTCTCTTAATAACTCCTTTGATTCTCTTCTCCTTCAACCTGTAGGAAATCTTTTGCAACTCTGGTACCACCTGATGAAAATCGATTTGCGGGGTCTAATCAATTTGGACCCCTCAAGGTTTGATTCCTTAACCTGTACATTATGGGCCCATGAAAATTAGTTATCTTAGCATTTTTGTAGTAATGAAACTCACATATTTTGTGATTGTTCCTTTTATCATGTTCCTCTCCCCCATTATTCCACATAGCACATGTCCCCAAAATACCAACATCACTTATCTATGCTACAAGACCTTGTTACTAACCAAGGGATATTGTTTTGAACAAAAATTATTTCCCATGGTCTCTTTCTTTATGCTACAATGTGACCCTTCTTTCCTCTGAGGTGCATAACACCTTGTCCGTTGGCATGGGCCTCTTTTGACAGCTATGATCTAATGGAAATGATCAACAGTTGTGGTTACATTCAATGCCAACTAACCTCAAGCTTGTTCATCCCCATTTCTTTCCTGATAAAATATGATTGGTTGGAAGATGGGGCCTGATCACACCATTAGACACAACCTGAGGCCCTAAATGTCCCCAACTCCATAACTTTATGGGTTGTGATTAGTTAAGAAATTGATGACCCTGATCCAATCTTAAAAGCCAATTTCCATGGGTGAGTTCTACCTTTCCTCCAATTATATGAGGACCACCACATTCTTCCCTCCATTGGCATGGTTCTTAAGTCAAAGTTGAGTTCTCTCTTTCACTAGTAGTTTTGATTCGTCCTTGTGACTAGAATTTATTGCATGTCGAATGTGTGGTTATTGTCCCCATCAAGATTCCTCTATGATGAATGTAGACATCTATAATCACCAATAACCCTCGCAACATCCACACACATGAGAATTGATCAGGTTTATAAAATACACACTACGGATTCAAAACCATGTGAAACGTCAAAACACATAGAACACACACTCCATATTAAACTCAAGAAAATTACACATTTCAAGTTCTCAAGGCATGCTTGCCTCTCACCTGGTTTTACATTATATTGGCCACCTTTCCTAACATGCTTATAATTGGCTTATAAAAAATGAAATAATCCCTAACAGAAACAAGGAACCTTTCCATGCTAACATTTTGGAGGCATCTAAATATTTTTACATCTTACATAAAATGAGGAAATTGTGTCCTATTTCTATGATCTCCATGATACGCCTTCTGAAAGCTTCCAAGAATCATATTTTGATTTGTGGGGGGGTGGGGGAGTTATTCCCTTGCATCACTAACTATGGGTGTATTTTCATGAACAACTCATCTTCCCATGTCACCTCTTCCACTGGTAGGTCCTTCCATTTGATGAGGTATGTCATAATTTCCTTATTTCATGGCTACTTAATTATTATTTCAAGGATTGTTTATGGTTCTAGTATGATATTTCCTTCTTCATGGATATTTGGTAAAATAGTTTGAACTAGGATATTGTCACTAATATCTTCTTGAAGAAAAAAAAAAAGGGAAAACTAAATGTACACACGAATATGGAGGAAACAAAATTTGTATGCCATACTTATAATCCTCTACAACACCTTATACGGCCATAATACTTAGGTGATAACTTATTGTATTTATTTTTTTTCTTGAAGGACATCTATCTATATGTTCATAGCCTCGAAATTAACTAATCCCCCACTTCAAATCCCCTTTCACTATGATCTTCCGATGTTGATTTGCTTGTCATTTCATCTTATTTTGTGTTATAAGCAAGGTGTCCTTATATAGTATGAGAACCTCTTATTAATGCTCCATGTGACCCTCATCTACTTGAATGTTTGCATTCCCTTTCAAGGGTGAAGCAATGGATGGAGGATGATATCCATAAAGTTCCATAAATGGAGAAAAAAATTATGAAGTATGGAAGTATGTGTTATACTGCCATTCTACCAAGGAAAAAACTTGACCCATTATGTTTGTTTATCAAGTGAAAAGAAACAAAGTTATCATTCTAGACATTTAGTTGCAATCTCATTTTTCCCATCGGATTGAGGATGGTGAGATGATATGTAAGCTAATTGAGTACAAAAATAATAAAATAATTAAGTCCAAAAAATTCTAGTGAAAATTGGATCTATGTCACTTACATTATTCTTAGGGATTTGTGTAGCCTTTGAATTCTTTCCATGAATGTTGTAGCTATTGTGCTTGTTTTAAAAGGATCAGAAATATAGAAACATATTGGAATACTTTGTAAATTAATCCACTATTAGCATGGTGAAATTATTTCCTTCATATTTTTGTAAACCCATAATAAAATCCATTGAAACTTCTATCAAATGTTGACTTGGTATAGCTAATGGTTGTATGATGCCTAGGGTCTTTATTGTCTCCCTTATAAGTTTTAAACATTTTTTAATAATGTAATGTGCACATGCATTCTTAATAAACATAAAAGTAAACAATATAAATCACATATTTTACAAAAGAAATTCACCCTAGAAACCCAAACTAAAAAAAGATGAATAAAATATTTAGAGGCAGACCCCTAATTTGTATATTCATTCAACTACATTGTTTACAATACAATATATAGGATATATTAACATCCAAAAACTTTAATTCATTAATCTGGAATAGATCAGAACCTCAATTCCTCAACAAAAATTATAAAACCACGGGATGAAAGATCATGCACCACAAAAACCACCAAAATTGAAAACGATGTGCCATGAACCATAAAAAATTGAATGCAAAAAAAATACTGGATTTTTTTTGTTTGATTATTTTTTTTTGGGGGGGTGGTGGGGTGGTGTATTTCCCCCTTGTGACCTCTCTCATGTTCCTAGTGCATATGAATCGTGCATGGGATAGTCGTTAAAATAATATAACACATATCCAACATACCCTTGTTTTATTGGTAAATAACACATTCATCCACAAATTTTTGAGTATGAATTTTAAAATTTTCCTAGAAAATTTTCATTCTTGATATTATGGTAATTTTTCATGAATCTTGAATGTCCTCCTATAGGAGAAGTTTGAAAATCCAAAATTACCTTATGTTTGAGTTGGGAATTCTTACATAGATATAAGTGATCTTAATACCACAATAAATCATTCTTCTACAAAAATTATTTAATGCATTTGTTTCCTCTTGTAGTTGTTCAATGATCATGTGCACCTTTTGATTTTGCTTCCATATTACCCTTGCTTCTTCCACCCAATCATATTGCATAATAGAAAAAATAGATAATAAACCCTTTAATTCTTCTTCTTTCCTTAAAGATCATTTGTCAACAATTTGTTTTCCAAGGTAAAATTTTGGGCATTGGGTACCACCCAGAGAATAAAGTCAATCTCCCTCTCAGCCCAAAGGCAAGAGAGAGGTTGCTAGTACTAGGCTAGCGCTTAGTATAGACTCACTTAAGAGTGCAACAAGTTACTCTATTATAGAGAGTAAACATGTTAACATACAAGAATTGAACCTGGTTGGGAAGGATAACATTATTTTGCTCAAATACCCAAGCTAAAACCAATTGCCCATATGCTAAAATATTAGGTTTTCCTTTTTATAGATAATTGTAAAGTTAGGTGGCCTCTTTGCAGCTCATTTTCATTTCTCTTGTGAAGATAATCATTGTTCCAAGAAGCACTTCAAAATATCATGATTTTATTTTTACTTTGAAGAGTCTTCCAATTAGGTAAGGGAAACATTTAATTACATGTATTATGACCCACATTTATTTTTCATAAATTGGTTTTAGTAAGTTTTTGTTTGTTGTGAAGCCTATTTATCTTCTCAATTCATAGGTCTTTCTTTTTAGCTGCATTTGAACCCTAGTTCTTGATAGGGGGCTTGCCCCCTACTATTGTCACCAAGGGATCCCTGAGGAAGGGGACAATTATTTGGAGTCCCCCTAGTGGAGTTTGAGGGAAGTGCCCTCAAAGAGAAACTTTTGGAAAAAATTCCTTGTAAAATATTGTTTTTACATAGTCAATATTGATTATTCATCATTACGCCATAAATCTAATAATATTCTTTCCTGATAAAAGAACTTGTAATTTTATTCATCTAAAGAGGAACAAAGTTACATTTCACATATGTTGAATGTATTTGAGCATTTAGCGCCTCACAACTAATCATAAAAAAAAATGACTGAAAGGCCAACAAGAAAGTAAGGTGTGCAAGCCAACAAGAAGCCCCAAAGGGTGCAACAAAAAAAACCAAAAAAACCCAACAAAAATGTTGGCTAGATCTTAAACAAAAATTTGGCACATGCTACCCACATAGCCCCATAAAACCCCACAAAACTTCTGGAAAAACACCATCACCACAATAATGATGGGAGCATCTGTAAATGAAGGAAAAAAGCACGAAATTTGGGCCAAAGCAACAAGGGAATCGCCTTGACCCTTCCCCCTCAACTTCCATCTCCATAGTAGCAAAAAAGGATGCATGAAGGCCCCCACATACCCCACGACAATGGGGCACAACAATAAGCCCACCACAAGAAATAGGCCACAAACTCAGCTGGAAAAAAACAAAACCCTAGCGGGTGAGGAAAAATGAGCAGAGAATCCCAACAGTGTCAACAACGACTCCAAAAACCTAGTGAAGTGAAATTCCAAACTAGGGACTGATATCCATGGTGAAAAATAGACAATGCCCTTCAAAGCAAAGCCTAAAATCAACTGCACCAACACTAGGTCAAGAACTTGCACATAAACATGACACCTTCCAAGGAGTAGGAGACATACCACTGATAACATGGATGGGGAGGCACAAACCAGGGAGCCAAGGTGGCTAAGATTCCATCCTCCCTACTCCCTACTCCATCCAAGTCATATATCTGATAATAAATGTTATGTTATTTTTCTAGCCCTAGAGAGAAAACCTCCTTTTATGAGGTAACTGTATTGCAGCTATGTATTATTGAGATAACATTGTAATTTAGAGAGAGTAGACTATGAGAAAGAGAAGAGGAGATTTCAACAGATGTGTTTTACTATGATCCCTTCACTTTGTTAAATGAAATAAAAATAAGGACTAGATATTTCCCCGTCAATGTAGCCGAAAATGAGTGAACCATGTATATTGGCGTCTCCCCGGTATTTTTCCATTTTATGTTTTAGCTCCTAAATTCATTTTAATTCTAGTTCTTTGTGATTTTATTCGTAACATTCTTTTCTTTAAGTTGGTTTCTTTTAGTGCCAAGAGACCATACTTCTTGCATTAAAAATACACCAATGCCATGGCTTGAGGCATCAGACTCTATAATAAAGGTTTTTTGAAGTTAGGTGTGGCTAGGATAAAATTTGTACACTTGGTCTTCTTAAGTTTTTCAAAATATTTTCTTGCTTCTTGAGTCCAATAAAATGCTTCTTTAATAGTGCTATTAAAATTACTATTATTTGACCATAATTCTTGACAGATTTGTGGTAATATCTTATTCCATCGTAGCTTTAATGGTTTTATGGTCTACTTCGACACCTTCATGAGATACAATACGACTGAATACTTCATTTATTGAGCCATAAAGGCACACTTGGAAGGCTTTGCATATAGTTGTTTCTCTTCCAATTGTTTTAAGACATTTTCAACATGTTATACATTTTGTTCCCAATATTTTCTATAGATTAGTATGTCATGAAAAAATACTAACATAAATTTTCTAAGGGTTAGTTTAAAAATAAAATTCATCAAGATTTGAAATGTTAAAGGTTCATCAATAAGGCCAAATGGTGTAACCAAAAAACCATAATGAACTTCATGTGTTATAAATACTATTTGGGAACATCTTCTTTCCTCATTCTAATTTGATGATATCTCAAATGGAGATCCAACTTAGCAACAACAAAAAAAATCCATGCAATTCATTTAATAGTTCATCAAAGATAGGAATAAGAAACTTATATTTGATGGTAATTTTGTTTAGATGTTTATAATCCAAACATATATGCCATGAGCTATCACCACTAACGAAGAGGAAGCACTTTGAATAGGTTGAATGATTTCTTCCCCTATCATTTTTTGAATCATATGCTAAATCTTTCTTTTTTGTGTATATGGATACATGTAAGCCTAATGTTAGGTGGTACACTTGCTAGTTGAAAATAAATAGAATTTTCATGCTCTTGAGTAGGAAGAATACCCTTAGGCATATCTCCAAATGATTATGGATAACTTTTTGGAGATCCACTAGAGTAGAAGAGATGGAGGTTTAAACATCTAGTGAGCACAAATGTGCAATTATACCATGGTCGCCCTTTTTGAGTACTTTTTTCTTAATGGTAGGGCTTATCTCTCTAGATAATTTCCTATGGATAAATCTAAGCCCAATTTATTTTCCTTTTGAGGAAAATCTCATGAAAATATCTTGAAAAGTAATGGTCATTGTTCCCAATGATTATAACCATTGGACCTCTTATATAACATCAACGCCACCCGTTTGGATTATAATCATGGGATTATCTAATAAACACTTCCTAATATTGATCTTAATGCTATGGAACTTCCATAAAAAAAAATTATGGTACCTTCACCTACTCTGGTATTGGAAATACAAATCAATTGAAAAGTTTTACTAATTTTTAATTGATGAAGTTATGAGTACTACCGTAATCAATCAACATTGTTACCTTTTACTTTTTGGTATATTTTTATATCTTGAGGATTTGCATAGTACGAATACCAACCAATGCATGACAAGATATGGTTGGAATATTCTCATTATTCTATTATCGTTATAAATATTGTGATGGGTACAACCCCTAAACTAATGCTTCTATTAATTTTCAACACTTCCCTTCCTTTCATAAAACAAGAGAAAGATACTACTCCCTCAAGATTATGCTTCTGTTTCCTGATGATATGAGAGGTATATCATTCCTAAATTATACCTCAAATGTTAAAATGTCTCTCTAGGAAGCAGCTTGGTGAAGATATATTTAGTCTGTTATTTAGTAGTAATATGTTCCAACTCAACATTTTGATCAGTTACCTATTCTCTTAGGAAGTGATATTGGATAGAAATATGTTTTGTTTGTGAATACATAACAAGGATATTTGAGATGTTGATTTCACTTGTATTATCATATATGATTGATAAAGGTTAGTCGTAACCTATCTTGATATCAAACAGAGTTTGCTTCATCTAGAGAACATGAGTGCAAAAAGTTCTTGTTTCAATATATTCAAATTTAGATTTGGATAGGGAAAATGAGGTCCATTCTTGCTCAATCATGATACTAGAAAAGTCCAAAAAGAATACTCCACCACTAGTGATTTTCTTATCATTAACACTTCTTAACCAATCTACATAATCTGCATATGATTTTAAGGTGAAATCCTTACTTCTTACATACCATAATCCAAAGTCCATAGTTCCCTTCAGATATCTGAAAATTGTCTTCATTTCTTGCACATGAGTTTCTTTGGTGCAGATTGAAATATTGCAACCAACCCTATTGGGCGCATGATATTTGGTCATAATTCTATCAATTATAATAAGTTTTCAATCATTTACCTTTAAATATTTTGATTTCTATCTATATATTCATCATATTTTCCTAATTTTCATCATATGGCCACGAGAGTGCTAACAAGTGCACAATTTTCCATTCCAAACTTCTTCAAAATATCCTTAACATCTTTGGTTTGGGAGCTGAATATGAGTTTACTAAATTGAACAAAATCGTATGAAGAATGGAAATTCTTGCCACATGCACATTTCAAACTATTTTTGCATTTTTACTACAAACTTTTGGCTCATTATGCCAACATCATTTCCAAAATTGATATCATCCACATAGACAATTATAATTAACAAGTCTAGATTATCTATCTTTATGTAAAGGTTGTTATTCCACTACTCCTTTCTTGAATCAATGTTGTAAATATATTTTAATTCTTGAGTATCAAGCCCTGGGAGCTTGCTTTAATCCATAAAGATTTAACTTCAATATGCATACATAATCTTCATTTTATGAAAGCTAAAATCCTTCTAGTTGTCCAAATATACCTCTCCCTCTAAAAATCCATTCAGAAAATCTAAGTTGACATCCATTCGGTAAACACTGAAATTTCTATAAAAAAACAAATGCCAAGAACATTTTGATTGCTTCGAGTATGGAAACTACATAAATTTTTTATTCAATGTCAACTCTCTCAACTTATGCATATCCTTTACAAACCAATCTAGCTTGATTTCTTACAACTTTTCCATCCTCATTCAACTTGTTCCTAGAGACTCATTTGGTGCCAATTATATTCTTATATTTTGTTCTAGGAACAAGTTTCAATTTTTCATTTTCTCAATATGATTCAACTCTTCCTCCATAGAAATGACCCTCAAAAATAAAATCACATCCTTTGTTTGATCTCAAGCATTTGATCTTTAGATCATTTTCTTTTTCTACAAGATCTTTGAAGGTTTTAAACTTGTCAAATGCTTCAGGTTTCTCTTTAAGGAAAGTAACTCATGGAATTCTTGTGTAGTCATCAATCAAAAGCATAAAATATCTCTCACCTCTTAATGTGTATGTTATTTTTAGCCTGAAAATTTCTATATGAATAATTTCCAATGTCGTTATTGATGAGTATTATTTTTCATTAAAGATGACTCTAGTCTACTTCCTATTCTCACATGGATTAAAAACAATGTCATTTAGTTTTGATATCCTTGGCATGTATTTCACTACTTGTGATCTGTTGAGTTTCACTATATTTTCAAAACTAATATGAACCATCATTTTATCCATAACCAAATTTCATCCAATTTCCCCATACAAAAATTTTCTCCCTTAACTTCATCTAGGATATATACATTGCTTGAGTTTCTATCTATATTTGCCACTAATACTCCTAATCTTGTTTTACTTATTTCACATCCTTTAAAATAAAATGTGAGATCATCTCCTTCATCACACATTTGAATAACATTCAAAATATTTGATGTTTTGTCATATGCTTTGAACATCCATTATCAACATACCATTATTGGAAATATTGTTATCATTGATGTCAAAGACAAAGGGAAACTACATATGACATCCAAGTTAAATAATGGAAAATGAATATTGTTGGAAATTTTGTTTTCATTGATGTCAAAGATAGGGGAGAATATAGATGTCCAAGATAAATATTGGAAATTTAATATTGTTGGAAATATTGTTTTTGGACTTTTAATTCCCAATTTTGATACCCTATCTTTGAAGTCATTTTTACTCCAATCACCTAGCTCAAATTGGAGAATATGAAATGTATTTGGAAACATTATTATTAACTTTTCCAACAATATATTGCACTCCCTGTGATTCTGCAAGAATGAGGATATATGAAAGATTTTGTCAAGATGACCCAACCAAAGTACAAGCAAGCTAACCCAACTAATTTTACAAGTTTTCCCCATAACTAAGCATAGAAATACTATAAATAAGGGATATATGAGTTCACTTTATTTGTATCCAAGCAAGAACGTATATGAGGTATGCAAGAGGAGCTCAGGAATATTTTTTGGTGATTTTAGGAGATTAAAGGTGGAAGAAAAAATGCGATTTGTGGGGTGAACGAGTCATCTTGGTATTTTTTCTATAAATTTCCATCTATAATTTTTTAGACCATGAAATAAGGAGGAGATAGATTACAAATCTCAAGATTCATGGGATAGAAATTTCATACCTTGTTTCGCTATAATTTTGGAGATATGATCGAGAAAGTTAGTGTTCTTGAATGCTCCTAAAACATGCTTCAAACATGTTAGCTTGGAATTTTCGTTATGACTTTATTTTTTAGATGTTTTAGATTATGAAATATGAAGGAGATAGAGAATATATAACAAGGTACCAATTACATACATGTCACATCTTATTTCTATATAATTTCAAAGATATGATTGGAGGAAGTTAGCGTTCCTTAATGCTCCTAAAACATGCTTTAAATAGGTCAACATGGTATTTCCACTATAACTTTATTTATGTGGTATTTAGGACTATCAATTTTAGAGGAGAGACAAAAAGAGATCTCAAATTACTTGTGGTAGAAATTTCATATTTTTTTCTCTATAATTTCATACATATGATCTGAGAAAGTTATGTTCTTGAATGCCCCTGAAACATGCTTCAAACATGTCAACTTGGCATGTTTGCTATAACTTTATTTCTAATATTTTTGAAATTGAGGAATATATAGGATTCAAAGAAGAGATCTAATGGTACATGTGGTACAAATTTCAAACCTTATTTCCCTATAAATTTAGATATAGTTCCTGAATGCTCCCAAAACATGCTTTAAATAAGTTAGCTTGGAATTTTTTCTATACATTTATTTTTTTGATGTTTTAGACTATGAAATATGAAGGAGACAAAGAAGATATATCATGGTATATATATATATATATATATCTATATATATATATATATATTTCGCTATAATTTCAGAGATATGATCTAGGGAAGCTAGTCTTCCTTAATGCTTCTCCAACATGCTTCAAACAGGTCAACTTGGAATTTTTGCTATAACTTTCTTTTTGAGATGTTTCCAAATGTGAATTATAAAGGAGATAGAGAAGAGATATCAAGCCACTTGAAGTAGAAATTTTAGACCTTGTTTCACTATATATTTAGATATATGTTATGAGGAAATAAGAATTCTTGAATGCTCCTAAAACATGCTTCAAACAAGTTTGGAAATCTAGAGGAGACAAAGAAGAGACATTTATGTACTTGTGGTCGAAATTTCAAAATCAGATTTGCAAAATTATATATGTGGCATATTGTGCAAGTTCATTCTTGAGAAGAAAAAAAGTATAACTAGTGAAGGAAGAAGCAACAAGTATGTAATACCCCTTCCCGCTTATGATGTTGTAATTATATGACTGCTTATGATGTTGTAATTGTATGTACATTGATATAGGCTAGTGAGCCAAGTTATATTACGTGGCATGTGTGCCATATAGATGTATTATGTATTTCGGGACCAACGTGCCTAGGCATATGTGTTAATTCTGGTTAAATGGTCAGAGAGCTAGGATAGTAAATACATTGTAATTTGTAAATATTTTAATAATAATAAAAAGACTAGTTGTGGAGCCCACTCCATGGTAAGAGTATGGAGGGCTTGCAACTCCACGGTGACAAGGGGAAATGGTGTGGGATGATGTGTGTTGATGATGAGGACACTTGGGGCTCATGTGGCTTTAGGGTGTGTCACTTGGCTAAGAAAGGCCATTTAGCTATGGGAAATATATATGCCTAAGTAATCATTATAATTAATTCATTCAATATCACTATGGTGACTACCATTCTAATGATGGTTGCTATGAGGAGGATGATGGTTTTGGACTTTGTTTATGTGCAATGGGTTGGTGGGCACTGAGCTTAGGTTATGATACCAGCTAGTATCTATTTTGGTTTATGCTTGGAGGGTGCCTGGAGACATAGAGGAGCATAATTGTTGGGTTGGAACCTTGGTAGTTAGCCTGGAGGGTGCCTAGATCCCTAGAACAACATGGCTAGTGGGTTGGAATATTAGAAGTTGATGTGGCTTGGAGGGTGCCTGGAGCCCTAGAGAAACATGGTTCTTGGGTTGGCACCTTGACAATTAGCCTAGAGGTTTCCTAAAGCCCTGGAGAAGCATAGTTATTGGGTTGGTACCTTTGTCGTGGAAGTACGATTGTTTCAGTTTACCATTGCCTATGGAGTAGCATCCCTAGCTCGGCGGTGACCCGTGGTTGAAATTCATGAACCACATGGTCTATGACAGGGTGGAACATGGAGAGACTATAGTTAGTCACTCTTTTATGCATATCTGTATACATGTGTTTTGTTGTGCTAAATTACAAATTTATGAGGAAACCCTAATTCTAGGGCTCTGTGCTCAAATGTGTGTAGTTAATTGGTGATATATTGTACTAATTATGTATGTGTCATGTTTAGAAATTATGGGTAGCTTTACTATAAACCCCAGCTAGTTTCGTTTGGTATTTTATGAGTACTTAGATGTGTTTGCTCAACTGCATATATTTTTACATATTTATGTGTTCTACTGATAAAACTCTAATTTTGGGTGTATGTCGTCGGTCAATTCCACTGTGCATTATAATATTGTCTTGCAATTTTTGTTGTTAATAAATTTAATGTTGGAAATTATAGCTTATGTGCTTCCATAAAAATAATGATGAATGTAATTGATGATTGTTAGTTTTGACTACATGGTGTTGCCTGGTTGGTGGCCAAGGACATTACAAAGTGGTATAAGGGTCCAATTTACAACACTATGTTTAAATTGGGCCAGATTTGGAGAAAGAATGAGGGAATTCTTATAGGTTATAGGTTGCCCACCATTTATTTGATAATATTCACATTACTAGAAATAACAGGAATTTCCCCTAAATTTGAGAGCAAGTACCATAAGAAAAATACCTAACAGTGTTTAAAGAGGAATGGAAGGCCTAAATTTGGCATTTTTTGGGTGAAATTTAGCCAAAGGCTAAATTTTGCTCGACAATAGTTTACGAAAGTGATGAGTCAACTTTCCATTAGTTTACTAGAATAATTTGTTGGAAATGGTGGATTACAAGTTTTAATTCTTCCATTAGTAATGTTATGTGGTATCTTTATTAGTTTACATAAAATCCCATTGAAATTATCATACCAAAATACATAATGTGAAAGAATATATAGTGTATGACAATTGTTTGAAATAATGTCTCTTTATAAATAATAATGGTAATATGCTCACAAAAGAGTAAATTCATAGAGGAACAAAGAATTGTTAGACATAAATTGTCTTATGATTTGAGTGGTTAGGTTCATGAAGGCCAAATGAGGGTTGAAGGTAGAATTCAAGAATGATTCCTAGTTTGCTGAAAAAATGATTGTGTGATCTGGTCATTTGGGGCCACATTATTATTGGGTAATGAGATCCTCAGAGAATATAGTATGTTTCATCAGATGCCAGAACTATGGAAAAATATTAATTCAAAAATCAAAACTATTATTGATAATATTAATTCAAAAATAAAAATCATATTATTGATAATATCAAAAATATTAATTCAAAGTCTCATTGTTACATTACAAAATGGGGTTTAATATTATGATTTGTAATCTTGTGTTTCATATTAGGGTTATAATATTGGGTTTTGATGTTAGGGTTTATATTCTTGGTTTTATGATCTTATGGTTTATAATATTTGGTTTAACATTAGGGTTTAATGTTCTGATGTTTGAATAGTGCAGAAATATATCCAACGACCCATTGTGGCAAACATTGTCACAATGTGGCAACCAAAATATGACAATCGTTGTCTCAATGTTACATTGCATTGTAATTTTTACAATGTCACATTGCGACACATTGGATTGATACAAAAATCAAATTAACGTCACATTGTGCCAAATATTGTCACAATGTGATAATCAATTTACTAATCATTGTCACAATGTTACATTTTATTGCATTTTCTTCGATGCCGCATCACAACATTACAAAATTAGGGTTTAAAATTATGGGTTATACTATTCATTTTCATATTAGGTTTAAAAAATTAGGGTTTTATATTAGGGTTTATTATATTGGTTTTAATATTAGGATTTGTAATATTGGGATTAATATTAGGGTTTCATATTGATGCCTTGGGTTTAATATTAATCCCTTGGGTTTATAGTATTAATCCTTGGGTTTAATATTAATACATTGGGTTTTTAGTATTAATCCTTGGGTTTAATATTAATCCTTTGGGTTTATTGATTACTTAGGTTTAAACCCTAATTACAAAATTAGGGTTTGTAATATTGGGTTTAATAATAGGGCTATAATATTTGGTTTTGATGTTAGCATTTATATTTTTTGTTTTATAATAGTATGGTTTATAATATTTGGCTTAACAATAGGGTTTAATGTTGTAACGTTTGAATGGTGCAAAAATCTATCCAACGTCACATTGTGACAAACATTGTCGTAATGTGACAACCAGAATATGTCAATCATTGTCATAATGTTACATTATATTGCAATTTTTTCAATGCCACATTGCGACAATATATTAGGGTTTAAAATATTAAATTTTTATATTAGGGTTTATTATATTGGCTTTAATATTAGGATTTATAATATTGGGATTAATATTAGGGTTTAATATTAATGCCTTGGTTTTATAATCCCTTAGGTTTAATATTAATCCCTTGGGTTTAATATCGAATATAGGGTTTATAATATAAATCTGTTAGGTTTAATATTGATCCCCGTGTTTTTAATATCAATCCTTTGGTTTTGTTAATCCCTTGGGTTTAATGTGGTTGAGTTTAATATTGATCCATTGGATTTATAATTCCTTGGATTTATGACATAAATCTGTTGGGTTTATTAATCCCTTGGGTTTACAATATTAATCTTTTTTGGGCTTATTAATCCCTTAGTTTATAATATTAATAATCCCTTGGGTTTATAATATTAATAATCCCTTGGGTTTATAATATTAATCGCTAATATGTATAAAAATATATTAGGGTTTATGTCAAGTCCTGCTAGCACAACTAGTTGAGGATGGGCCTCATTAGCAAGGTGACCTGGGATCAAACCTCATGGGGGTGGTTGTGTATGTGTTAGGGGGAGGAGACATGCCAAAAAATATAATCAGCTTAGGGAGGGTGTGACCCAAGACAGGTGTGATCCTCGAGTGACTTTAACAGATTAGATGCCCCTAGGTCACATTTTATCAAGCCACAAGTCAAGCCTATAGGATCACATATACTTGCAAAAAAAAATACATATTAAGGTTTATAATATTAATCTCTTTTGTTTAATCCCTTGGGTTTGTAAGAGTATAATATTAATCAATTCAGTTTTTAGTATTAATCTCTTGGGTTTATTAATCATTCAGGTTTATAATATTAATTCCTAATATGTATAATAATATATGTGGTTTATAATGTTAGGGTTTTTATTGTTAATATTTGGTTTTATATATTAATATTAGGATTTATACTATTGATCCTAGGGCTTAATATTAATTCTAGGGTTTGTTATCACCTGGATTAAACCTCCTGCTGAAGGAAGGCAATGCCAGGGTAACCACAAACCACGCTTAGCCAAGTAGCTAGCCCTACTAGGCAGGGAGAAGGCTCTCTCCATAAGGATCTCAACTAAGATGACTGGATCAAGTAAAGTATATTAGGCTAGGTATAGTAGCACGATTATTTGATTGGATTTTGAAGGTGTTTTGCTAGATTAGGAGGATTTGGACAGTTTAGGTCTAGGGAATTAGGTCAAAATTGCAGGGTGTTCAATGGGGCAAGGTAGGAATAGGCTTTATCACTCAAGGTCTTGATGGGGTGAGATGTTTAGACTAGTGAGAAGCTAAGAAGAGCATGTGAAAACAATGGAACCTTCCTAGACTACAGAAAACATGAAATGGTGAATGGCTTCCTAAGGCAGAGCACTCATGTAATGAATTCTACCTATCAACTTGAAAAAATTAAACTAGAAGCAATTAAATGATTAATGGAATAAATAAAACACATTAGCATATGATCAAAACAGAAGAAACTATACTAAAACTCCATATCACATGGATCCCATAAAAATAGTTGTAATTCTTATTAATCTCCTGCTAAACTGCTACAAATGGTGTACAATCAAGGTCTGAGCATCCAGTCGAGTCCAACCCCTTAAAATGAGAAAGAATAAGAAGATATAAACATGAATACAACCTCCTCCCGTCCTCATGGTTGAGGAGCTAATCTAACTAATACTAAACAAGAAACGGGAATATAGGCATTTCAACGACTTGCCTCTAAAAGTGAAAAATTGATTCATTTGAGCTCACACTGACTTCTAAAGCAATGAATCTACCCTCTATCACTATTTATCTATCATAGTTACATGCCAAGTCATCATTTACAAAGATAAATCATCCTCCATGAGAGAGAATCCAAAAACACGGTCAAAAACTGGAAAAATAGCCATCCTGAGCAAAAATTGCCCTACGCGGAGCGCCACTGGCCCAACGCGCAGTGCCACTTTTAGGTCCATTTTGGAGGCCTTTACGACATCAAAATTGATCTCGTGATAGCTCATTGGAAAGGAATTCAATTCTAATTTCCAAAAAACCTAGAATTTCTGCATTTCAAGCTCATTTGACCCCTAAAAACTTGATTCCCCCAAGATTGCTTACGTGTGTCCAAAAAGTGGAAGAAAGGTCATTTTTAGGGTGTTTTTGACCTTTTGGTGGACCAGTTCTACCCCAAAAACTTTGATAATATCTAGGGTGCATATGCTCACCACTCTAAATCCAAAAATTCAAACCATTTCTTCATTGGGTGCCCCTAGGAAACGCACAGCGCCGGTGGCGCTGCGCGTTTAGGCAATTTTCTTGTGTGTAGAATTTCAAAATTTGGAAATGACAAAAACTCTTCTGAATTTGCCCAAAATTGGTGAGAAGCACCATTATCAAGTATCCTAATGAGACAAGGAATCTTCTGCAAAATCCTAAGCCTATCCTCCTCCTTTTTACCTTTTAAAGCCCGCCTTAGCCTAGCTTTCATCATTTTGACCCTCATATTGAAAATCTTGTTTCGGGTCCTGTAATGATAGGCCATGTGTCTAATCATCTGATTTTCTCTATTGGCCTTCTATAGCAGCTTCTCAAGGTGCAAGTTGACTCTCTCAAGCCAATTCTCTCTATCCTCTTCAATCTCCTTCTCAATGGGAGTCAAAGTGACATATGCCTCTTTGCCACTTTGTTGTTTTAGCTTGGGCATTTCCAGCTCCAAGAGGACTTGTTTGTCACTCAACCGTTTGTTTTCTTTCTCCAAATATGTGATGACATACTTGGCCCTCTCCAAATTTTCAGCCAAATCTTGTACTTGAGCCTCCTTTTCTTGTATGATGATGTCTTTTATTGTGTCTTCATCCTGAGCCTCTAAGTCAATGATTTCCCGTTTCAGCTCATCATGCTCTGTCAAGTCAAAGTCTCTTTCCTCCTCATCATCACAACTCTCCTCCGACATCTTTTCCTTCCCTTTGTGCAGCTGCTTCACCTGTACCTGTTGTGCTAATGAAGAAGGCAAAGCCCCTTCCACATTCTGTGGAGCTAGCATTTGCCTATGGGCTGATGTAGAAGGCAAAGTCCCTTCCACATCCCGTGGAGAAAACACTTGCCTATCGGCTACAAATAATCTCCTTGTGACCCTCTGATGTGTCATGTAAACAGGCACCTCAGTAGTTCTAATCTCCTTGGCTTCCTCATCTGTTTTCACCTGAGCATTGCTAGAAGGTCCCACTGCTTCTTGAGACACTGGTGGAGGAATTTGAGGACCCCTGAAGATGTCATGAGAAACAAAGGTCTCCCAAGAGATGTTGAGGAGACTGAGATGATGAAGCACAATGATCTTGATCAGGGAGAAATGATAAAGATTGCACATCTGCTGAGGATATGGCTTCTTCTGGACAAAATGAGCCATCTTCTCAATATTCCTAAACAAGAAGTAAGGGAGGTTTAACATCCTCACCCTGGTAAAATGCATCAGGAAACTGATGTGATAAGTGTACAACCTGGAGAATCTTCCCTCACAAGTGAAATACTTCATGATGATTTTCATGATGGGGACATACTTATCTTCGAGAAATCTAAAAGGAAAAAGTCTCTTCAACTCATTTATGTGTGTTGGGGTTTGATATAAGGCTCATATTAGTGTTCATCCAGGTCCTAGGCCTTATACCACTTCTCCCCTACATTCGGAATCCTGGTGGCATCTAAAATGATGGAAGGTGAAACTGTGAAGGTTACCTTAGTAAGAGTCACCCTGTTGTTCAGAAGATGGGCTACGAAAAGTCTAGTGAGCTCAAGGTGGTGTTGAACTCTCTTTACCTTCTCACGGAACTCATAGCAGCCAAGATATCTGAAACATGTGACAACAAACTGAGAGACCTGCAATTCCCTAAGTTTTGATGGCTCTTCTCTGATGATTCTTCCTCCCTTGTGTGGTTTTCTCTGCTGCCTAGCTCTATCTGTTGAGGTGTCACTGCCTGTGTTTTCCTCCTCCTCATAATCTCGATCCTCTGTGTCCATGTTTGCAATTGAGGTTGTATGAAAGGAATGAGTGGAAGTTTTTTTAGGAATGGGAGATGGGAGATGAGCTTATGGGCTAGAAAAGAGGGAGTAGGAATGATAAAAATGAAAAGGGAGGGCTTGTTTTGTTTGAGAAATTTCCCTTGGGGAAGAGGGATATAGGGATGGAAATGATATGGAATAGGGGTAAAGGGATAAAGGGATAGATTTTATAGCTGTAGGGATAGGTGATAGGATGAACAATGAGGGTTTAGGGTTTTTGGTATCACTAGGGATATTTTTAGGGTTTATGGTTTTTAGGCACAAATTTTCCAATGGAAAATTTAGCTTAGAAGTTAAATTGCAAACTAATCAATGTAGTATGGAGGACCACTTACTTGTATGCAGGTAAGAGAGGGAAAATTTGGAGGTTTCTTGAAGATTTGAGGCTTTTCTAGCCCTCCTGCACAATGTGCAGCGCCGGTGCACAGATGCACAGCGCCACCCTAGAAGCGCAGCGCCAATGTAAAATTACACTGCGGAAATTTTCCAGAAGTGCAGCGCGAAGCTCTGAACAGGCAGCACTAACTTTTCCTGCCTCAGACATGCAGCGCCACTCTACCAATGTGCAGCACCACTTCACCACTGCTCCAGAGGCGCAGCGCCACCCTGCAGAAGCGCAACGCCAACCTTCCTTCGCCCAAAACTCACTCAAGCTTGCCTCTTCTTCTCATTTTTTGACTTTTTTCTTGCCAAATGAGAATGATGAATATGAAAATGAAATGTGTGGACTTAAATAGGACTAGATTTTGATTTTTCACTTTAAAAACCCACTTTCTAATGTTTCTTGTCCTTCTTCAAAACTTTGTTTTAATGCCTTTTATTTTTTGTGTATTTTCAGGTAGATAATGCTCAACTTGAACTAATTTTTGCAGTATTTCTTTGTCTTGCAGCAAGGAGAGATGCTCTAGTGTAGTTGGGATCATTTATTACATATAGTGACTTAAAATTACATTTGAAATATTAATAAACTCAAAATACTCTATTTTCACCTCAAAAACATGTTTTTGAGGTGAAATTACATTAGGTTAAAAGATAATTATTCAGTGGCTATGACCTACAAGCCATCATGTTTGACTTATTTATCATCCTCATACCCTTGCTAACCTTTATTTACACTTTAAAATCAGGCTCTTGACCTTGGAAATGAAACCCTAAGACCTAATGAAAACATGCCAAATGACCGAATAAAGGCATGATTGCAAATTGGCCTGAAACCATAACTGAAGACAACCTGAAGAAGGGCCAACAAGCATACTCTATGAGGGAGAAATTTAGATTTTCAGAAGAGAAGACAACCATCAGTGGATCAATTTGGCATGACCTAATGAAATGATGCAAAATTTTCAATATGGACCCCTAAAATGAAAATGCAAAGAGAAAATTTGATCCTTGATGGAAGTATGCATATACTAACATTAACATTGGCCTTATTGGGGATGGCAGCTCCTTGGAGGTGTCAAGAACACCGTAGACCAAGTGCCTCATCCATTGGGCAATACGGTCAAAACAAAAAAAAGTGAAAAATGACTCAATACAAACTAAAAACTAACTCACAACCAAACCGACTCTAAACTTGACTAAATCGACCAAACTTGACACTAATCATTCAAACTTTATAGCCTTCACTTCGAGGCCCAAGTTTATATGACAGTGTACTTGAAACTTTGCAAGGAAAATCAAACTGGTATATACAATTGTTGCACAAAATATTGTTACCATGACATTCTGCAATCAGTGTGAGTCTATCACCACTCATACTTTCCTCCTTTGCAAGTCTTAAACCTCAGTTCTTCATGTCAAGCCTTGAAAAATAAGAGAAAGCCCTTAAAAGTCTCTAAAACTCTGGTTCCACACTTTCTCTTAGCATTACCTATGGTCCCGCACCTATTGGTCATGTCCCCTGCGTACCTGACCGCTCTGTTTCTGTGTAATGGGTGCAGACCCCTGTAAAAGTCAAAAAGGTGCAAGTACATTCTTAAAAACTCACTTTGGGTTATTTCTGGAAGCTTCTAGAGGGAATCTTGAGGTGGCAAGTTCGCTCCTTTAAGGTTCATGCATCCCATACCTAAAGGAGCTAACCCCTTGATGTGAGGAGCTTATCCCTTTGAAGGAGGACTCTATCCCTTCATAGGTGGACTTGTAACTTCATCTGCACTATAAAATGGGGCATTGGGCTGGTTACTAAGGAAGTTGAAAGCTGAATATTTTTGAGGTGAAATGATGTTGTAATTTAGTCTTCCTAATTGAGTTTGAGAGGAGAGATTACATACCTTTTTTGATCTCATTGGGAAGAGTGTGAGGCTTGTCAAAGTAGAGGAGATTCCTGCTTGGACCCTGGGAGGAGCTTGTACAACATCAAGGCACCAAAGGTTGTAAAGTTATTCTATTTTCAAAGTTAATACAATCAAGTTTATTTTTCTCAATAAGCTGTGTTTTATGGTTTATTTCATGGATTCCTTGATCACCATGATGAATATGATTTATTATATTAGCTATGCAGGTGTTACTTGATGTGTGCTTGTTTGTGATTTTAGGTTCTTAAAAGGAAACTCTTTCGGGTGATCAAAGCGTGGCTGCCACAAACTAGCATTGGACTTAAGGTAGGGTCTAAAACACCTCTTGGTTTTTATTAATAAATCGTAATATATTTAGAGAAAGGTAGATTTGCTTGTTCTGCTTGTCGTTAGATATCTGTTGATACTAGGGAGATCGGTCTTGTCCGCAAGAATGATTTATCCGGCCGACAATGATGAAGGTGAAGTAACTTTAGGGAGCAACCTCAAAAGTAGTAGTGCTTCAAGCGCCTACCATTCACTGGCCCTCTTGAACATTCCTGACCATCCATTTCCTTCAACAAAAATGCATTATGTCCCCGATAAGCTGAGATTTTATATGGTCCTTTCCATAAATTTTCAAACTTACCATGCTTTCCCTTTTCCTCATTCCATGCATCCCACTGCAACACTACATCTTCCAGCTGAAAATTTTATGCTTTGGTTTTGCAGTCATAAATTTTTTTTATCTTTTCTTGCAACCGAAAAGTATTTTGGGAAACCTCTTCCCTTGTTTGTTGAAGGTGAATCATTTGATTAATTCTACGTTGAATATCATCCTCTTCGCTGCCAGCTTCTTGTAACAATCTCATGATCGGGACTGCAAATGATGTGGGAAATATTGTATCAATACCATAAACCAACTCAAAAGGTGACATACCTATGGATTTCTTGTTGATCGCTCTGTCGGCCCACAAGGCCTTAACAAGCTTTCGATGCTAATTATTCTTGTTTGCCTCCAACATTTTCTTGATAATGTTCACCAAGGACTTATTTCATGACTCAGCCAGCCCAATGCCCTACGGGTAGTATGGCATGGAATGACCCAATGTAATATTGTACTTGTTGCAAAACTCAACCATCCTCTTGGACTTAAATTCTGCTACATTATCTGTTATAATCTTGTGAGGGCAACAAAAACGAGACAAGATATTAGATTCTAAAAATTGGATAATTACCGTATATGTGGCTTGCCTTGTTAGAATGGCCTCAATCCACTTGGTGAAGTAATCAGTAGCTGTCAAAATCCATTTTTGTTGTGTTGATGATGTGGGATGGATTTCCCCTATGAAATCAAGTCCCCACTGCTAGAAAGGTTCATTTACTTCAACTGGCTTCAAAGGAAGAGGAAGCAACTTCCTTTTTCCTTGAAAAACTTGGCATTCATGGTAGCCCATCACTGTGTTATACAAATTTGAAAACATATTCGACCAATAATATCTTGCTTTCAACACTTTGTCAGTTGTTGTTTTCCAAAACAAATGTCTGCCACAATCAACTCTATGAAAATCATTCATTACCTGCTGAGCTTCATCTTCAACCAAACAATTAAGAAGAACTCCTCCCGGATATTTCCAATAGAGAGCACTATTTAGAATGTATAATTTTGCAGACTTGAGTTTTAGTGACCCACCTTTACTTCTTGACATTCCAAGAGGTGACGAAAGATGCTGAAGAACATAAAATATATCAAAATACCAAGGTGATTTGAGAAACATCTCTGATACTTGAATGAGTGAGCCACCATCTTCGTCCTCTAACATTGTTGCAATGAGATTTATGTTTAGAGCATGCAGATTTGATTCAGCCATCAGTTTTTCCAAGCCTTGTCCTTTGATCGGTTCAGTGGGCTTAATCTCAAGATCATACTCCAACATTGTTTCTATCCACTTACCTCTTCTTCCCTCCGGATCAGTTTGCATGAGAACATCCTTGACTGCTGCGTTAGGAACGTATGTTATAGTATGTGAATGCAGAATGTATACTCTGAAATCCTTCAATGCTTTTATAGGATCCAACGCTTTCTTTTCAATGATACTGTAACGCAAGGCGGCATCTCGAATAGTCCTACTGAAAAAAGCAATGGGTTGCTCCACCTGATCTCTCTTTTGCATCAATACCATAGCCATGGTGTGCTCGGATGCAAATGAAAATATTATAAAATCATGAGTATAATCACGACTAATCAAGATTGGGTTGTGGTCAAAGCAAAATTTACCAAATTGAATGATTTCATGGCATCCTCAGTCCATTTCACAGTGCTATCCTTTTTCAACATATTAGTTATTTCACGTAAATGTTCAGCCAAATTTGGTATAAATCTGCGTAAGAAATTCATCTTACCATTGAAATCCTGAATCTCCTTTTTTTTACGCGGAAATTCTATATGCTGAATTGCCTCCACCCTTGAAGGATCAATGCAAATATCATCTCTAGAAATTATATGATCAAGAAGCTTACCCTCGTCCATGGCAAAAAGACTCTTTTTCAGGTTTAGAGAAATCCCGAACTTCCTACATTTCTGAAAGACAATTCTTAAGTGGTGCAAATGTTCATCATTAGAACCAGAAAATACTGTCAAATCATCTAAATAAACAACCAAGAAAACATCCTTCTCATTAGCAAAAGCTATTTCCATCGCCCGCTAAAAAGTGTTGGCATTATGATTCAAGTGTTGTCCTTGATGGCAACTCACTCAGAGGTTGGTACAGATGCTCAGAAGTTGGTACAGGTAATGGCAACTTAATCAGAAGACAGATCCTAGTTCAGCTTACCAAGGAAGTTCATACACGCAGGTTTGTTAAGCCCAAGTCGCGTGTACACGCAGGTTGGCTTCATCAAAAGCGCGTGTATGTGGAAAAGTACCTTTGGTCCATGGCGGTTAGTCCTTGGAAGTTGTGCCTATGGTTTCGGACCATTGTGTCTCGACGGGCGTGTCGATCCCTAGTTTTGAAGTTGATGGTATTGTGTTTCTATGGTTTTGGCTCTTGGTATTGAACAAGGCCTAAGGCTATATAAGGAGAAGATCACTAGGCAAAGATAGGTGTGTGGGTGCCTGACGCAGTGAGAGGATCTGGTATTGCTAGTTATCTGTTCGGGACGCTTGGCAACGGTCGGATCTGACAGCAAAGGCATAAGTAATCATTTCTAGATCTGCACGCGGGTTGCCTTTGGAGAAAGCGCGTATACACGCGGTTTTGGTACAGTGAAGTAGCGTATGCATGATAAGGGTTGATATTTCAGGTTGTTGCTGATTCTGGTGGTTGTTGCAGAGTTCTAGATTCTGGTTTGGGTTCTGTGTTCTTGATGACAGGGTTTCAGTGATTCGGTATTGGGTTGTTTAATGAATTATGATGCAAGTATAAGTTGATGATTGTATTGCGGTAATGTTTGCTTTGTACTCTTGGATCCAGTCTGAAAATTGATGAAACGTGGTCCCTGAAGGTTGTAGGGTCAGCACCTACGTACTAGTAAATGGATCAGCTAGTACAAGAGCTGAGGGAGTTGTAGCTCCCTTCCAGAAGTAGTTGGAAAACGAAAGAGAGGGTTGTAGCCCTCTGCAGGTTGTAGCCTGCATACTGGTAAAGGACTGCACCAGTATATTGTAAAAGAAGTTTCTCATTAAAGAAGAAAGAGACGAATTGCAGCAGGTGGTTTTCACCCACATTGGGTTTCCACCTTATATCATGGTGTTCATGTGTGTGGCTCTTGTGTGATGTTCTGTTCTGTTATACTGCACCTGTTTACTGTTAAATTGCTTAATAATGTTCTGATGCATTTACTGAAGATAAGATTAACTGAATCATAAGATATCTGCATATACGCTAGTTGCTTTAGACACAGTCGCGTGTACACGCGGATTAACTTAACTGAAGTCGCGTATATGTTTCTGAGTATGAAATTGAAAAGGTTTTATTGATCTGATAATACTGATTCACCCCCCCTCTCAGTATTATTTCCAACAATTGGTATCAGAGCAGGTCCTTCAGAGGAAGCTTGATCGCTTGAAGGAAAAGATCCATCAAATGGCTAATCCAGAAAGAGAGGCACACATCAGGCCACCAGTCTTTGACGGGAACAATTTTACTCACTGGAAGATAAGAACCACTGCATATCTACAGTCTCTTGGAGCAGAAGTTTGGGGACTCGTAGAAGGAGGATACAAATTCCCATCAGCAACTCCTACAGATCCAGCAGAGAAAAAGCAATATGAGCTCAATGCCAAAGTAGTTAATGTCCTATTGAGTACTTTGACTCAATCAGAATTTATGAAGATCATGCATCTCAAATCAGCTAAGGAAATATGGGACAAAATCGTTACAAGCTACGAAGGAGATGATCAGGTAAAAATAGCGAAGCTTCAAACTCTCAGAATCCGGTATGAAACTCTTAAGATGCGAAGTAATGAAAGCGTAGCTAATTATTTCCTGCGTATGGATGAGATTGTGAATTGTATGAGGGATCTGGGTGAAGAATTTGAGGAAGTTGTCTTAGTTCAAAAGGTTTTGAGATCTCTGTCTACTAAATTTGATTCTAAAGTATCTGCCATAGAAGAAAAGGAGAATGTGCGGAAAATTACCATGTCACAGCTTCACGGGATCTTAACTGCTTTTGAAATGCGACAAGAGGTACCACCAGAGGCCGCATTCGAAGTGTCAGAGGAAGAAGATGAGGTAAATTTTGTCAAGAATCTTGAACGGGGAACTGGACGGTTCAAAGATAAGCTGCCTTTCAAATGTTTTCTATGTGGTAGAGTTGGTCACTATGCTGCTAGATGTCCTCATAACAAAGAAAGGATATATGAAGAAGATGGTAGAAGCTATTATTCCCATATTAAAAGTTCATTAAATGATAGTGAAGATATTAGAAGTCTCATGGCGCACAAGAAGAAGAATGCTTCATCCAATAATAGCGAGGATATTAAAAGTCTCATGGCACATGAAGAGAAGAATGCAGAAACTGAAGAAGCTGCCAAATTAAAAGAACTATTGGAAACAGAAACCAGGGTAAGGGAGAGATTGCAGGATATAGCAAAAGATCAGAGCACAACTATTCAGAGACTTGAATCAAAGATCCTCTCTCTAAAAGAAGATCTTGAAGATCAAGAACATGAAGTGATCAAACTAAAGCGACAAGTGGAAGAAGGGAGAAAAGTTGAAGAAGACCTAAGGAAGCAGTATCTGAAAAAGGAAGAACAACATCAGGTTGAGGTAAATATCTTGAAAGGTAAAATAGAAGAAAAGGATAAGCTCTTACGATTTCAAGATAGTTCTAAAGTCTTGGATGATATTCTTAATAGTCAAAGATCTCCTGCTATCAAGACTGGTCTTGGTTTTCATGAATATGGTGAAGGTGAATCTAGTTCACAAGGTGAGGCAAGAAACTCTAATGAGAAATCTGAAATGCTCAAGGAACAACCAAGGAAAGAAATTCCTCAAGGAAGATCCTTTACTCCTAACTATGGACGTGATAGACGATTATTTCCTCCGCTGAATAATGTTGAATGTTATGTATGTCATAATCTTGGACATGTTGCAGCCAGATGCAGAAGTAGAATGGTTCAAGAAAGATCATCGCATCCCAAGTATTTCAGAGGGTATTGCTTTGCCTGCAATGCATATGGACACAAAGCAATTGATTGTGATAGAAGGAACATGAAAAATATAAGGTGTTATACATGCAACAACTATGGGCATAAAGCAAGGGAATGCAGGAGCAGATTTCAAAATTCAAGACAAGGGGACCATACATCATCACAGTTGCAGGAATTGAAGAAGACAGAGACAGAAAGGTGTGGGACAACTCAGTCAGCTGACATAACAGACACAGGGGAATCTGAAAGTGATGAGATTCAGTATTCCATCCTGCATACGCTGAAATAATGAAGACAAGTCGCGTATATACGCGAGTTACAGGCTGCAAAGTCGCGTATATGGAGAAAGGGCAGCAGAACAGACCCAGGTTCAGTCATGGTTGGCTCAGGCTCAGGGGGAGCAGAACAGACTCAGGAAATGGTTCAGACATGGTTGGCTCACACTCAGGGGGAGAATATTCTTCAAATAATGCATTGTTGGCATTATGGTTAGAAGTTGTTGATAAAGTCTATGAAGCTAAATGATACATCTTACTGTTTAGGAATGGGATTGCAGGCTGATGCTTATGGTACAGATCATGATGTTGTTGGTGGCTTTCATAAGTCTTGGTCTAGATATTTCGTCTCTATGTCATGTATCTCTTGTGATATCTCTTTTTATGGTGTCAAGGTCATGTAACGGCCTATGTTGGTTTCCCCACTATGCCTGGGATGAATGATGAATGTATGTTGAGTCTTTTGGTGATAGGAAGGTCTTCTATGATGTATAATTCCTTGTTCTTCTTGAAGAACATCTTTTGCAGATCTTGCCTACAGTCAAGGGGAGCATGAACAGCACAATTCAGCAAGAGCAGGATGGATAGATTGGTACACTTTGGCATACACAAAGGGGGAGCACAGTTGGAGATTTCAGCAAGTACTCAGGGGGAGTATGGACAGCAGAAGGTATACCAAAGAAGAGAATATCTTGGTCCGCCCTTTACCCTTGATGTCAAAGGGGGAGAGTGACTTGGTGTAGTGGTTGCCATCAAGTCCAAAGGGGGAGATTGTTGGCATTATGATTCAAGTGTTGTCCTTGATGGCAACTCACTCAGAGGTTGGTACAGATGCTCAGAAGTTGGTACAGGTAATGGCAACTTAATCAGAAGACAGATCCTAGTTCAGCTTACCAAGGAAGTTCATACACGCAGGTTTGTTAAGCCCAAGTCGCGTGTACACGCAGGTTGGCTTCATCAAAAGCGCGTGTATGTGGAAAAGTACCTTTGGTCCATGGCGGTTAGTCCTTGGAAGTTGTGCCTATGGTTTCGGACCATTGTGTCTCGACGGGCGTGTCGATCCCTAGTTTTGAAGTTGATGGTATTGTGTTTCTATGGTTTTGGCTCTTGGTATTGAACAAGGCCTAAGGCTATATAAGGAGAAGATCACTAGGCAAAGATAGGTGTGTGGGTGCCTGACGCAGTGAGAGGATCTGGTATTGCTAGTTATCTGTTCGGGACGCTTGGCAACGGTCGGATCTGACAGCAAAGGCATAAGTAATCATTTCTAGATCTGCACGCGGGTTGCCTTTGGAGAAAGCGCGTATACACGCGGTTTTGGTACAGTGAAGTAGCGTATGCATGATAAGGGTTGATATTTCAGGTTGTTGCTGATTCTGGTGGTTGTTGCAGAGTTCTAGATTCTGGTTTGGGTTCTGTGTTCTTGATGACAGGGTTTCAGTGATTCGGTATTGGGTTGTTTAATGAATTATGATGCAAGTATAAGTTGATGATTGTATTGCGGTAATGTTTGCTTTGTACTCTTGGATCCAGTCTGAAAATTGATGAAACGTGGTCCCTGAAGGTTGTAGGGTCAGCACCTACGTACTAGTAAATGGATCAGCTAGTACAAGAGCTGAGGGAGTTGTAGCTCCCTTCCAGAAGTAGTTGGAAAACGAAAGAGAGGGTTGTAGCCCTCTGCAGGTTGTAGCCTGCATACTGGTAAAGGACTGCACCAGTATATTGTAAAAGAAGTTTCTCATTAAAGAAGAAAGAGACGAATTGCAGCAGGTGGTTTTCACCCACATTGGGTTTCCACCTTATATCATGGTGTTCATGTGTGTGGCTCTTGTGTGATGTTCTGTTCTGTTATACTGCACCTGTTTACTGTTAAATTGCTTAATAATGTTCTGATGCATTTACTGAAGATAAGATTAACTGAATCATAAGATATCTGCATATACGCTAGTTGCTTTAGACACAGTCGCGTGTACACGCGGATTAACTTAACTGAAGTCGCGTATATGTTTCTGAGTATGAAATTGAAAAGGTTTTATTGATCTGATAATACTGATTCACCCCCCCTCTCAGTATTATTTCCAACAAAAAGTGGGTCCGACATTCTTTAATCCAAATGGCATTTTGGCATACTGAAATGTTCCCCGTGGTGTTGTGAAGGAAGTTTTGTCTTGGTCTTTTTCATGCACCAAGATTTGATTATAGCTTGAGTAACCATCTAGTAGTGAAATTTGTGATGCTCCAACTAATCTTTGCAGAAAATTGTCCATCTTAGGAAGTGGGTAATTACCCTTTAAGGATACTTTGTTAAGGTTCCGGAAATTTATGCACAACCTTATTTCTCTGGTCTTCTTCCGTACGAGGACCAAATTTGAAATCCAATCAGAAAATCTAATTGGAACAATGATGCCAGCTTTAAACAATCTATTTACCTCTTTCTCGATGGATGGAAACAGCTTTGGATTGATTCTTCTCAACTTCTGTCTAAAAGGCTTTTGATCTGGCTTGATAGGAATAGTATGTTGAATGATATCCTTGTCATACACCTTCAAATCTGAATAATCCCAAGCAAAAACATCAGAAAATTCAGAAAGTAATCTAACATACTTAGCCTTTACTTCAAGAGACAATTCTTTTGATAACTTTACAAGCTTGGGCTTGTCAGTTGTTCCAAGATTTACATCTTCAACTCCTTTATCGGTAGGAACTAAGCTTGGTTTTCTTGCCACATCATCCTAATAAAAAATTTCCTCTAAAGGTATGAGACCTCTATGAATAATATTATCCTTCGGTTGTAAAACCTCCATATGATTTACCTCAATCTCTTGCTCATCGGAATCACAATCATCATCAATGGAACCATGCTTAAACTTTCCTTCATTCTGCAAAAAGGCATTAATTTCATTATCATCCCAAAACACTTGCCAATACCTCAAATTATTATGAACAACAGGCCTATGTTTTACATGAATTTTAAATTTGTTGCTAGAATTCATTGGGATATTCAAATTGCTTGTTGCAGTGGCGAGTGAATCGGCAATGATGTTTTGAGTCCGAGGCACTGTTTTCAAGGTATATTTTGGAAACATCCTCAAAATATCCAAAACTGCATTTCTGTAGGCTCTCATCCGTTGATGATTTGCTTGATATTCTCCTTTCACCTATTTAATCACTAGCTCTGAATCACCATAAACTAAAATCCTTTTCACATCGAGCTTCTTCAAAAATTTAAGACCTGTAATCAAAGCCTCATACTCTGCTTCATTATTAGATCAATCAAAAGCTAACTTGTAGGAACATACTCTAACATTACTTGGGACTTTGGCAAGCTGGAAAGCAGGGCTTCAAATCCACATTCCAATATCAGCACCATCCTTACTCACAACGCCATCGAAGTCCATGCTCCAAAGGCTAGCTTCATCTTCTAGATGTTGAAATTCTGTTTCCTTCTCTACCTTACCTTGGCTGATTACTTCATTTTTCTGCTCTTCACTGACCTTTTTTTGTTGTGTAGGCTGCTCAGAAGAACTTGTTATTTTTTCTTTTCTTGATTAAGAACTGCTCTAAAATTCTCTTAAATTTTTGGTACATCATCTACTTCTACAAGCTTAATATCTACATCATTCAATCCACTATCAGAGTACAAAACAAAGGACTCTAAATCAGTACGTACAACATTTATTGGATGATTCACATGCTTCTCTTTACTAGTGATCACATACTTCATTTTCTTTTCCCGTTACAACTTCCTCAATTGACCGAAAATAGGGATGGTAGCATAAGAGAAGTCAAGGTGTAAAGTGCCTTTGATTTTAGCGCCCCATGATCTAGATAAGAGCATACCAAATCGAGGTGGTATATCAGCAACTACCACATCCATCAAGACATTTTTGGCTGGTATTTGATCTAAAGAAACCACCAAATCTTTGATGAGACCAATGCAACGAACTCTACTGGAGTCAAAGGAGTACAAATCATGATATTTCCGGGTGATATCCAGGCCCAACTTTTCCATAATGGCTTTAGGCATCAAATTGTGGGAAGCTCCGGAATCTAACATGGCATTATGGAGAATGTACTCATGCAGTCTAAGACTCAGATAAAAGGGATGGACTTCACTATCTTCAGGCTGACCTTCTATGGCTGGACCAAAAATGAGTTCAGGATTATCATCCTCAACATTCACCATGTCTGACAAAGGATCTATTTGAAATATTCTAGATACATGGTGTTTATAATTGCTATTCTTAACCAGCTTAGTCAAAGGAATGGAAACTTTCAATTTAGCAATTTCACTTTCTAAATTAAAGGATGAAACTTTTTCTACCTCTTTGACACCAATTTCCTTCTTATCTGCTTGCTCTTTCGCTGCACTATCTTTTTGATGATGTTCTTCTCCATTGCAGTGATACTTGTTAATGGTACTTTTCTGGGACTTGGATCAGCAAGCTCTTTCCCTTTCTTCTGAGTGTTTTATGAATCATTCTTGGATTGCACATCCTTTCTTTTCTGAATGGGATTGACCGGTACATCTCTGCTCCTTAAAGAGTACTGCCTCTGTTGTGTAGTCAAAGCATTCATATAACCACGCTGATAATCATCAGATTCAGCCTCCAAAACCACATCATTTGCTAAAATGTAATCCTCATCCCTTTGAATGTCTGGAAATTCTGCGTATTCTTCATCTTCAGTCAGAAATATAGGCATACCATCAGCAGTGAAAAAGTGATTTGTTTTAATTACCGGATCCTCGTCATCTTCTTCTTCCATTCCTTGAAGATAATTTTGTTGTAAGGGAGTTCTAATTTGTTGTTGTTGTGCTGGTTGCTCTGGTTCCTTTTATTCTCTCTGATTGATTCGGAATTGGGGCTGCAGTTGTCCTCTAAAATTTGGGTTCCAAATTGGTGTTTTAGGTCTATATGTGATGGTTAACTGATCAGCCATCCTCTCCACTGTTCGAATCAATGTATCCATCTTTACATCTGAAGTAGATGCTTCTTCTTTTATGGTCACTCTTTTCCTTGATCTCATTCTTGCTCTTTTGGCCAGCAAGTTTGCTTCTACACTCACAACATTCTTTTGCATGTCTTCTAGTGTGGTAGGATCTCGTTCCCGCAACTGATATGCCATATCAGCATCGAAACCATCTGGAAACTTGAGCAAAGCCAATCCCTCCGGTGGCTTGATGTTGGCAGGAATAGCATTGTATACTGAATTAAACCTCACACAATAGTCTTGCACACTTTCACTGACATTTCTTTTGATGTTCTCATACTCGGAAAAAATCTGAAGTGGATTCTTCTTCACCTCCCACCGATCCAGGAATTGCCTATGGAGGATTAGTAAAGTGGTGATAGAAGCTGTTGGTAAAGCTCCGAACCATTTTCAAACTTCACCTCCAAAGCTTTGTACAAACAAACTCATCATCACATCTTCAATTTCTACTTCATGGAGGTCAAAGAAATCATTCATTTTATCAACATGTTTCTGAGTTGTAATGGTTTGAGTAGCATCAAAGAAAGGTATCTTGGTTTGATAATCAGCAGGCATGGCACCAAGATTCTGAGGTAAGACAAGGGGTGCATAGCAGGAAGCCATAACTCGAGGTGGATTTAAAGCAAGGATTGGGCTACTAGGAGTAAATGGAGTATTTGATGGAGAACTGGGAGGAATAGGTGATTTATGGGGAATTATAGGTTGATAGGGAAGTGTAGGTATAAATGGGGATTGGCAATGAACTTTATAAGTTGAAGGGAATAATCATGAACTGAGGGTAGTGGACACTGGTTCAAAAATCTCAAGGATTTTAGCAGTAGTGAGGGATGATTGAGTGGAATTTAGGATATACTCATCAATTGACCGGTTTGCCTTTTGGACTTCGAGATATGCAATAAACTCAGGATCTAGAACTATGTTGTCAAGTGCACTTTTAGACCTAGTTCTAAATAGGGAAAGATCAAATGATAGATCAAATGGGAGATCTTCTAAAAACAACCACTCATCAGGGCATGAATCTACCTTTATTGAAGGTGTGGGACTGACTGAACTTTCTTGTTTTTTGAATCTTCCTGAAATCAGATTAGGATTATCCACTACTGGGGCAGGGTTTGGATTTGGATTGGCCCTAGTGTACTTTTTCGAAGCCAGTGTGCTCAAATTTGGAAGTTTTATATATTTCTTTACAACTTTCCAATTCAGCCTAGTAAATTCTAAAACTCATCATCCATAAGCTTAAGATTTCAAATGAAAGATATTACCGTGGTGATTAGTCTTTCGATCCCCAGTAGAGTCGCCACAATGTCATCACTTGGATTGAACCTCAAGCTAAAGGAAGGCAATTCCAGGGTAACCACAAACCACGCTTAGCCAAGTATCTAGCCTTACTAGTCCGGGAGAGGGCTCTCTCCGTAAGGATCTCAGCCAAGATGAATGGATCAAGTAAAGGATATTAGGCTAGGTATAGTAGCATGATGATTTGATTGGATTTTGAAGGAGTTTTGCTGGATCAGGAGGACCTAGACAATTTAGGTCTAGGGAATTAGGTCAGAATTGCAGGGTGTTCAATGGGTAAAGATAGGCATAGGCTTTAGCACTCAAGGGCTTGATGGGGTGAGATGGTTAGACTGGTGAGAAGATAAGAAGAGCATGTGAAAACCATGGATCCTTCCTAAACTGCAGAAAACATAAAATGGTGAATGGTTTCCCAAGGTAGAGCACTAATGTAATGAATTCTACCTATCAACTTGAAAACATTCAACTAGAAGCAATGAAATGATTAATGGAATACATAAAACACATTAACATATGATCACAGAAGAAGAAACTGTACTAAAACTCCATACCACATGGATCCCATAAAAATAGCTGCAATTCTTATTGATCTCTTGCTAAACTGCTACAAATGGTGTACAATCAAGGTCTGAGCATCCAGCTGAGTCCAACCCTAAGATGAGGAGCTAATCTAACTAATACTGAACAAGAAACAAGAATATAGGCATTTCAGCAACTTGCCTCTAAAAGTGAAAAATTTATTCATTTAAGCTCAAATTGACTTCTAAAGCAATGAATCTACCCTCTATCACTATTTATATATCATAGTTACATTCCAAGTCATCATTTACAAAGTTAAATCATCCTCCATGAGAGAGAATCCAAGAACACAGTCAAAAACTGGAAAAATAGCCATCTTGAGCAAAAACTACCCTACGCGCAGCGCCACTTTCAGGTCCATTTTGGAGGCCTTCCTGGCATCCAAATTGAGCTCATGATAGCTCATTGGAAAGGAATTCAAGTCTACTTTCCAAAACACCTAGAATGTATATATTTCAAGCTCATTTGACCCCTAAAAACTTGATTCCCCCAAGACTGCTTATGTGTGTCCAAAAAGTGGAAGAAAGGTCATTTTTAGGGTGTTTTTTGACCTTTTGGTGGACCAGTTCTGCCCCAAAAACTTTGATAATCTCTAGGGTGCATATCCTCACCACTCTAAATCCAAAAATTCAAACCATTTCTTTATTGGGTGCCCCTAGGAAACGCACAGTGCCAGTGGCGCTGCGCATTTAGGCAATTTTCTTGTGTGTAGAATTTCAAAATTTGGAAATGACAAAAACTCTTCTGAATTTGCCCAAAATTGGTGAGAAGCACCATCATCAAGTATCCTGATGAGACAAGGAATATTCTGCAAGAATCCTAAGCCTATCCTCCTCCTTTTTACCTTTCAAAGCCCGCCTTGGCCTAGCTTTCATCATTTTGACCCTCATATTGCAAATCTTGTTTCGGGTCCTGTAATGATAGGCCATGTGTCTAATCATCTGATTTTCTCTATTGGCCTTCTATAGCAGCTTCTCAAGGTGTAAGTTGACTCTCTCAATCCAATTCTCTCTATCCTCTTCAATCTCCTTCTCAATGGGATTCAGAGTGACATGTGCCTCTTTGCCACTTTGTCGTTTTACCTTGAGCATTTCCAGCTCCAAGAGGACTTGTTTGTCACTCAACTGCCTGTTTTCTTTCTCCAAATATGTGATGACATGCTTGGCCCTCTCCAAATTGTCGGCCAAATCTTGTACTTGAGCCTCCTTTTCTTGTATGATGATGTCTTTTATTGTGTCTTCATCTTGAGCCTCTAAGTCAATGATTTTCTGCTTCGGCTCATCATGCTCTGTCAAGTCAAAGTCTCTTTCCTCCTCATCATCACAACTCTCCTCCGACATCTTTTCCTTCCCTTTGTGCAGCTGCTTCACCTATACCTATTGTGCTAATAAAGAAGGCAAAGCCCCTTCCACATCTTGTGGAGCTAGCATTTGCCTATGGACTGATGAAGAAGGCAAAGTCCCTTCCACATCCCATGGAGAAAACACTTGCCTATCGGCTGCAAATAATCTCCTTGTGACCCTCTAATGTGCCATGTAAACAGGCACCTCAGTAGTTATAATCTCCTTGGCTTCCTCATCTGTTTTCACCTAAGCACTGCTAGAAGGTCCCCCTGCTTCTTGAGACACTAGTGGAGGAATTTGAGGACCCCTGAAGATGTCATGAGAAACAATGGTCTCCCAAGAGATGTTGAGGAGACTGAGATGATGAAGCACAATGATCTTGATCAAGGAGTAATGATAAAGACTTCTCATCTGTTGAGGGTATGGCTTCTTCTGGACAAAATGAGCCATATTCTCAATATTCCTGAACAAGAAGTAAGGGAGGTTTAACATCCTCACCCTGGTAAAATGCATGAGGAGCCTGATGTGATAAGTGTACAACCTGGAGAATCTGCTCTCACAAGTGAAATACTTCATGATGATTTTCATAATGGGGACATACCTGTCTTCAAGAAATCTTAAAGGAAAAAGTCTCTTCAACTCATTTCTGTGTTAGGGTTTGATATAAGGCTCATACTAGTGTTCATCCAGGTCCTTAGCCTTGTACCACTTCTCCCCTACATTCAGAATCCTGGTGGCATATGAAATGATGGAAGGTGAAACTATCAAAGTTACCCCAGCAAGAGTCACCTTGTTGTCCTGAAGATGGGCTACAAAAAGTCTAGTGAGATCAGGGTGGTGTTGAACTCTCTCTACCTGCTCACAGAACTCATAGCAGCCAAGATATATGAAACATGTGAAAGCCAACTGAGAGGCCTGCAATTCCCTAAGGTTTGATGGATTTTCTCTGATGATTTTTCCTCCCTTGTGTGGTTTTCTCTGTTGCCTAGCTCTATCTGTTGAGGTGTCATTACTTGTTTTTTCCTCCTCCTCATAATCTCAGTCCTCTGTTTCCATGTTTGCAATTGAGGTTGTATAAAGGGAATGAGTGGAAGTGTTTTGAGGAGTGGGAGATGGGAGATGAGCTTATGGGCTAGAAAATGAATGAGGGAGTAGGAATGATAAAAATGAAAAGGGAGGTCTCGTTTTGTTTGAGAAATTTCCCTTGTGGAAGAGGGATAAAGGGATGGAAATGATATGGAATAGGGGTAAAGGGATGAAGGGATAAGGGGATAGAGTTTAGAGCTATAGGGATAGGTGATAGGATGAACAATGAGGGTTTAGGGTTTTAGGCATCACTAGGGAGATTTTTAGGGTTTAGGGTTTTTAGGCACAAATTTTCCAATGGAAAATTTAGCTTGGAAGTTAAATTGCAAACCAATCAATGTAGTATGGAGGATGACTTACTTGTATGTAGGTAAGAGAGGGAAAATTTGGAGGTTTCTTGAACATTTGAGGCTTTTCTAGCCCTCCTACACAACGCACAGCGATGGTGCACAAATGCACAGCGCCACCCTAGAAGCGTAGCACTAGTGTAAAATTACAATGCGGAAATTTTCCAGATGCGCAGCGCTAGCCTCAACACGTAGCGCTAACCTTGCATGCCTCAGACGCGCAGCGCCACTCTACCAATGTGCAGCACCACTTCACCACTACTATAGAGGCACAGCGCCACCCTCCAGAAGTGCAGTGCCAACCTTCCTTTGCCCAAAACTCACTCAAGCTTGCCTCTTCTTCTCACTTTTTGACTCTTTTCTTGCCAAATGAGAATGATGAATATGAAAATGAAATGTGAGGGCTTAAGTAGGAGTAGATATTGATTTTTCACTTGAAAACCCCACTTTCTAATGTTTCTTGTCCTTCTTCAAAACTCTGTTTTAATGCCTTTTCTTTTTTGTGTCTTTTCAGGTGGATAATGCTCAACTTGAACTTATTTTTGCAGTATTTCTTTGTCTTGCAGCAAGGAGAGATGATCTGGTGCAGATGGGATCATTTATTACATATATTGACTTAAAATTACATATGAAATACAAATAAACTCAAAATACTTTGTTTTCACCTCAAAAACATGTTTTTGAGGTGAAAATTACATTAGGTTAAAAGATAATTATTCAGTGGCTATGACCTACAAGCCATCATGTTTGACTTATTTATCATCCTCATAGCCTTGCTGACCTTTATTTACACTTTAAAATCAGGCTCTTGACCTTGGAAATGAAACCCTAAGACCTAATGAAAACATGCCAAATGACCTAATAAAGGCATGATTGCAAATTGACCACCAAACCATAACTGAAGACAACCTGAAGAAGGGCCAGTAAGTATACTCCATGAGGGAGAAATTTAGATTTTCTGAAGAGAAGACAACCATCAGTGGATCAGTTGGGCATGACCTAATGAAATGAGGCAAAAAATTTCAGTATGGGACCCCTAAAATGAAAATGCAAAGAGCAAATTTAATCCCTGATGGAAGTATGCATATACTGACACTAACGGGGTCTAGAATATTAATCCCTTGGGTTTAGTATTGATCCCTTGGGTTCAATATTAATCCTAAAATTTATAATATTAATCCATTGTGCTTAATCCCTTGGGTTTGCAATATTAATCGCTTGAGTTTTTAATCGTCTTGGTTTATAACATTAATCCTTAGGTTTATTTATCCCTTGGGTTTGTAATATTAATTGTTTGGGTTTATAATATTGATCTGTTCTATTTTTAATATTAATAATTCCTTGGGGTTATTAATGCCTTGGGTTTATAACATTAATCCCTTGGGTTGTTATTTTCATGGGTTTTTAATATTAATCCCTCTTATTTATAATATTAATCCATTGGTTAATTAATCCCTTTGGTTTGTAATATTTATCTATTGGGTTTATAGTATTAATCCCTCTTGTCTATAATATTAATAATTCCTTGGGGTAATTAACGCCTTGGGTTTATAATATTAATCATTTGGGTTTATAATATCAATAATATGTTGTATTTATCACATTATTAATAATATCATGTTACTATAGGAGAATAATTATTGTTGTTATAATTATTAAGATTATTAAGGTAATAATAATAATAATAATATATTTATTAATATAAATATTAATAGTAATAAATATATTATATTATTATAATATTAAATATAAAAATATTATATTAATAATATAAATAATAATATATTATATTATATTCACATTAATTCTATAATATTGATATTAATTATATAATATTGATATTGATAGTGAATGTGTTAGTTTTGGTTAAGATGCACTAAGTATAGTGCATAAAATGGGGGGGGGGATGTAATACCCCTTCCCTCATATGATGTTGTAGTTATATGACCGCTTATGATGTTGTAATTGTACGTACAATAATATAGACTAGTGAGCCAAGTTATATTATGTGACCTGCATGTCATATAGATATGTTATGTATTTTGGAGCCAACAAGCCCAGGAATATGTGTTAGTTTTGGTTAAGTGGCTAGAGGATCAGGATAGTATATACAATGTAATTTTTAAAGCTTTTAATAACAATAAAAACACTAGCTTTGATTCCTACTCCACGATAAGAGTATGGGGGGCATGCAACTCCATCATGACAAGAGGTAATGGTGTTGGATGACGTGTGTTGGTGATGAGGACACTTTGAGCCCGTTTGGCTTAAGGGTGTGGCACTTGGCTAAGAAACGCCATGCAGTTATGGGAAATATATATCTACCTAAGGCATCATTATAATTCATTCATTTAATATCACTATGGTGACTACCATTGTAATGATGGTTTCTATGAGGAGAATGATGATTTTGGAATTCAGTCTTGTGCAATGAGTTGGTGAGCCCTAAGCTTTGGTTTTGATACCAGTTGGGATCTTATTTCAGTTTATGCTTGGAGGGTGCCTAGAACCCTTGAGCAGCATGATTATTGGGTTAGCATGTTGGCAGTTAACCTGGAAGGTTCCTAGAGCCCTGGAGTAGCATGATTGTTGGGTTGGAATCTTAGCATTTGATGTGGCCCAGACGGTACCTCGAGCCCTAGAGCGACATGGTTGTTGAGTTCGCACCTTGGCAGGTAGCATAGAGGATGCCTAAAGCCCTAGAGCAACATATCTAGTGGGTTGTCACCTTGGTCATGGAAGTATGATTGCTTTAGTGTACCATTGCCTATGGAGCTATAACCTTAGCTCAAGGTGACCCGTGGTTGAAATTCATGAACCATTCAATCTATGGAAAGGCAAAATGTGGAGAGACCATAGTCAATATTTATTTTATGCAAATAAGTATACATGTGCTTTACTATGCTAAATAAAAAATTTATGAGGAAACCTAATTCTAGGGATCTATGCTAAAATGTGTGTAATTAATTGGTAATCTATTGTACTAAGTTTTTATGTGGCGTGTTTAACAATTATGGGTAACTTTACTGTAAACCCAAGTTTGGTTTGGTAACTTTTGAGTACATACATGTATTTGTGCCTTTGCGTATAGTTTTACATGTTTATGTGTTCCACTAATAAAACCCTAATTTTGGGTGTACGTCATCGGTCAATTTTGTTGCGCATTATAATATTGTGTTACAATTGTTGTTGTTAATAAAATCAATGTTGGAAATTATAGCTTATGTGTTTCTGCATAAATATTGATGAAATTAATCGATGAGTGTTGGTTTTTAGTGCGTAGCGTTGCCCGGTTGGTGACCAAGGACATTATAAAGTAGGTCTAGTGAAGGTAGAAACAACTAAATGACTCGGTGAAGGAAGAAGCAAGAAGTAGACCTATCGAAGGTAGAAGCAACTAACATATCTAGTGAAGGCAAAAGCAACTAATAAAAATTATGAAGAAGCAAGTTGGTTCCTATGAATATTTGCAGTAATGGGGGTTTGTGCCTCATGTAGGTTGGTTCCTAAAAATCTTGTAGGAGAGGGGATTGGTGTCTCCTATATGTTGGTGCCTACAAACCAATAAAGGAGATTGATGTCTCCAATAAATTGGTGCCTACAAATCTTGTAGTAGATGGGATTGGTGTCTCATGTAGGTTGGTTCCTACAAAGAAACAGAGGGGATTGGTGTCTCCCATAGGTTGGTGCCTACAAATATGTAGATGGGATTGATGTTTCATGTAGGTTGGTTCCTACAAAGCAATAGAGGGGATCAGTGTCTTCTTTAGGTTGATGCCTAGAAATAAGTAGAAGGGATTGGTGTCACCTATAGATTGTTCCTACAAAATAAAAAATGGGGATTAGTGTTTTTGTTCCCTATATTGACCATATTAAGAGTCAATGCCAAGGAATCCAATGGAAGTTTACAAAACTTCTATGTTTTAGGTATTAAGTTGGTTCCTTGTACTAGAAGGAGTAACCCTTCGCATGTTACAAATGATAATTTCCCCAAATTACTTTAAAACAATCATTTAAAGTGTTAGATTTCCATATTAATAATGGTATGTAAGATAAATAAATAAAAGGACTTAATAAAAGAGTGGAGATAATAAAAACTTGAATTAAAACATGTTGATCGAAAATATCCAGTAGACATCATCATTCCCATAATAAAGATTTCTCAAAGTTAATAGGTGATAGGTTAAGAAGAAGGATATGCCCAAGTGAATGGTGTTGGTATTCACCAACATAAAAGAAGACATATATATTAAATATCAATGGTCATGATGTTAGTATTTCCACATACATTTAATAGTAGAATGTGTACTAAATTTATATGAAGAAATTGATCATATGTGTGAAAATAATTAATGTTTCATGTAAATGTAAGATTATAAACTTTGTAAGATTTAATTTTTGACAAATATGTCCACCATGACTAATTAGCGATAATGTATATAAACTAATCTAAAAGTTCCATGAATATACATAAATCAAACCCTAAATCAAATGTTAAACAATATCTAGGAAATATTGTATATTTCTCCATAATAATTTAATCATTATATAAATATGTCAAGGAAACATTAATACATGATCACAGTCTATGAATAATTATTTCATTGACTAAATTGTGATCTTACAAAATTGTATAATTTCATAGAAAAAAATAAAATATTTTGAATTCACATAAGAAAATTGTTACATTGGTTGGGCTCTTGCTTTGGAACATTTTTCAATATCCTATTTAACCATTTTACTGCTCACAACCTACGTTCATAATCATTTATTGCCTATGTTATTATGCATTTCTATCCCTATAAACCCAAAACCCTTTTGACATGCATTTCAAGATAAAAATCGGTTATTTCATTATTTCCAAAGTCTCAAATGAATTAATTATGTTTTAAGTTGACTTTGCTAATGGCAAATAGTTTAGTCTAGTTCCTACATCAGTAGTTCAGTTTCAATACCTGATCATGGTTAGCAAGTTTGCGTCCTTCTAGAAGAAATTACGCCAATTGGTTTTGAAGTCTGGCATATTAAAATAATTCTAGGCTGCTCAGATCACACCTAAGTTGCAAATGTGAATCCCTAGCTCACAAATAATGTTATAGGTCAAATTTTCTATACAATCAAATTTGAGAATGATTCTCAAGGCAATGAAGGTGAATCTGAAAATTAGAGAACATAGTTTTTGTTCCCAATATACCAAATTGGTGAAGTCTTAGAACCTTTTCCAAAATGCAATACATTTTGAAAGATATTCTTGGTTTTTTAACACGAATCTGCCTAAAATACAAAAAATTTCCCAATTTCATGAAGATATCATATAAATGGTCAACAAAGCAAAAGGGAAACGAATCTTAGCCATGATGAATTATGGAAATGATTTGTTGTATCTCATTTATAAGCCACTTTTAGGCTAGAATCTAGCCCTTCTAGCCTTGGAGAGGGCTCTCCCACTTAGGTTGTTCAACTAATCTGATATTAGGCTAGGTGTAGAGCTCAATAAGGTATGTTTTTTCAAGGGTATCTTGTAAGAAAGGAGAGAGATCCATTGTGCATGGATTCATATCAAATTTATAATTTATCCAGCGATATGACGAAGAGAGAAAGGGTTTTTCCACAGGGGCAAGGTAGGCAGTCTTGGTGATGAAATCAAGTTAAATCATTGTAGGAGGGTGAGTGTAAGAAAGGTGGAAACAACACTTAGAGCATCAAAATTGTAGATGAATTCTAAATATTTCTTTAAGAGGAAAACATAGATTACTTGGGAAAACTAAATCAGAGCATCATTAAGATGAATTTTGAATTAAACATCTAGTTCTTCCAAGCATGAAGACATACATTAAAGAGATGTAGAAACATAAGACAAACTTACAATTAGAAAGAAGCACAACACCATCAAGATCTGACACATGAATCCCTGCAAATCACCTTTTGTCTTTCATTCACTGGCAAAAATATTCAGAAAATACAATGCACTCAAGGTGTCTCTCTCTCCAATATGACCAACAGAACCCTTCTCTTAGCTTTTTACATATTAAATATATCAAAAATATTCCATTCTCATCCATCCAGGTCAAATTTTCCAAAAGGAAACTAATCAAATAGCTAGATACATTGAACTATTCACCTACTTTGCATAAAAGTAGGAACTAATTACCTAATGCAGTTTTCAACTTAATACATCATTAAAATTAGAAATAATCAAAACCAAACACTAGATATAACATATTAAAGATTTATGCCACCTATAAACATGATTAAATAACATTGGAAACCCAAAAAAAAAAATAGAATTTACAAGGTAAAATCAAGACTGTGTGAAAACGCAACATCTATTGCAAAACTCCTAGTTTCGCATCAACTTTCGCAGCACCTGAAGTTTTGTATATATGTGGTATTCCTATGAAAAAAACTAGGTAGTATCAAAATACCCTTATGATGGTAATGAAATCCTGAAACATCCTTTGAAATTGTTGCGACCTCCTCATCACTTGTAGCAAACTTTAGCAGTAAATTGTCAACTCTCACAACACCTTCAAAATTCTGAGCATATGATGGCTTCCTCTGATATAAAGTGTTGGGGGAACATATTAGTGTTGAGATATTCTTATAACACCCCACAGGACAATCAACACCTCAAAATTTCACTATCTCATCAGCATAAAGGATTATATAAAAAGTGCAGCAAGTCCTTGTTGCGTTTTTGCAAACTCTGCCCAAAACTAACCTATTTCTAACTTGTTGAGAAAAAATACAAAACTTAGAGCTTAGTGGCATCCTCCTAATGAATATTTACCTTTGTGTTGGCCTCTACTAGTATATCCAACTTTCCCCTCTTCCTCTTTCCTCTAGATTTCTTGGCCTCAGTAAGTTGTTGCTTCACTAATCTGAGTCTCCTCTTCAAGACCAAATTATGTGTATACAAATTTCTCACTTGCCTATGCAGAGGAAAGGTCCACTTTAACTTATTCTTAGCCTTATCAAGGATAGGTTCAACAACTTGTAATTTCTTAAACAAATTTAGCTTATCCCTTTGATCTTTTTCTACAATCCAATCTACCTATTGTTGAACTCCTTCAAGTTGTTCCAACAGTTTTTCAAACTCCTTCTACTCATCAAAAGCCACCTTCTATTCATGTTAAATGGTATCCTCCATTTTCATTTCCATCTTGGTAGCATATGTATTCATCGGCCTCCTTTATTGCTCAATTGTCACCTGCATTTCTTCAACATCTATGATATGCTTGCTTTTGGTTTTAATAGGATGTGTTAATGCTCTACTTGATGGTTCTCCTTCACTAATGTGGGAAGTTTCTTGTGATACTTTCTACCTAAGTTCTCTATTTTATTGTTGAAAATATGCTACTGTTAGATGAGCTTTGTCCAACTGATCTTGCAAGTCTTTAATCTTCTAATCCCTTTCATCAACTTCTCCTTCTTCATGTGCACTTTTTGATATCTCAATGGCTTGAATAGGTGAAGAGTCTACATGCAATCTCTTGTTTGAGGCTCTTGTTCTTGGTCCCCTAGCCATTATTTCTACCTTAGGTGAGAGGTGAAGTTTTTTGGCACTTCTTTTGTCAACTGGTTTGTTCTTAGTCAAAGGGTTTTTTACCGAGCTAGCTATTGCAAGTGAAGCCTCTTTGATTGCAACTGATGGGTTATCTCTCTTAGTCCTTTGGTTTTCAGAAGATTGTTTCATCCACCCTGAAGAGATAAAGAAGTCCTGCCATGACTGCCCCTTCTTGTCAATCCCCTTTATCACCAGCAGTTTAATTAATGAAAAATGAAATATACTAGGTTCAATCTGACTCCCTTTGGTTTGACTCTATATCGGCCATTTTTCTAAGAATCCTAAATAGATACTAAGGAATATTCAAAGGTTTTTCTTAGAAAAATGCATTAGGAGTATTATATGATACTAATAAAATTTACTGAACCTCCCTTCAAATGTGAAATACCTTTGAATCACCTTTAGCAGTTTGTTATGGTGGTCTTGTAGATAGCTCCTTGGAAAAAAAAAACCCATACCCCTCTTGGTATTGTGGTTTCAGAGAGTCTTTGAAATGAGATAAATCTAATTCCATACCCTTAAACCATTCCTCATGATGTAAAGGTATCTCAGTGGTGTTAGTTATTGATTGGGTTGTGACTAGAAAAGTAAGTGCTCCAATATTTGCCCATAATCCATGAAAACCCTTGGAAAACTCCTTAGTCACTTGTGATTATACCCCTGAATCTTTTCACAAAACCTCAAACACCCCACCTACTCAAAATCCACTCTGATGGTTTGATCTACATTAATAATTGTGACATCTTGTGGCTCAAACCGAACAATGGCACCTCCCTTGTGTTTCTTTCCCTCTGGAGTTGACATGATTTTGTTTTTGTAGCAGTGAATAGTGTAGGGTTTTAAGCAACTTGTTTTCTATAATAGTGGAGGAGTGATGATATTTTAAACCTATGATGATGACTTAAGAAACGACAAGATTTACCTAAAAATACTAATCAATGCAGACTTTCTCAGAAAAACCCTAAAAACTTGCAAATTTTCATCGTCTGATAGAGAACTAAAAAGGACAGGCGCAACACTTTGTGAAAAATGTAGTGCTCAAGGTAATTGGGTTTTCTAACACCTTTTAAGCGCAAACACTTAAGGTGAGAAGCTTCAATTCAATTTTAAACCTATGGCATACGTGGCATGTGGAGGCTACATAGAGAAAAATGCAGACTTGGCAGCGACAAATGAAAAATATGGGGCACTGTGTGGAATCGCAACAACTAGGATAAAGCGCAACGAAATAAGCAGAAATGCAGTGATTTAAAAAATGTAGCGAAGATAAATTTATCTATCTTTCTACGGTTTTTGCTAGCTCATACATGCAATTTGAGGATTCATCTAGGATTGAGGAACAAATACAAGCTTGGATTTTCACCTATGAAGGAGAGTTGACCACCATTTTGCAAGAAATGCAGCGTTGTGTGGAAACACAATGCCCCTGCCTCCTTTGTATAGAAAACCAACACGAGCACACCACAATTTTCGATGGAAATGAAGAAGAACTAAGTGATGTTGAATGAAGACAGAAGTTCAAATAACCTTCCAAAATATCTTGTAGCAGAAATGATAGCGATGATTGTGATTTGAAAGTGGAAATGATGAATGTGTATCACCTCCTGGAAAACACAGTGCTTGAGGAAAGGAAAAAATTTGTCCTTATGAACGTTGTATTCCAGCTTAGTCATAACCACTCTTGAAATGACATTTGTATTGATAGAACCTCCAAATCTATGCCCAATCCTTTGTCATATTTTTTTTTAACAAGATCGGATACTTATATATTATGAAACATCGAAAATGGGATGAAGTCCCAGTATATATGGAGAGATGAACTCGGTGAAATTGGAGCAAAATGGGAACACAGTCCCAATTTCCAATTCACTGTTCATGTTTCTTGAGATTTGAAAAACAAACCGACTATATTGTCAGAGGAACTGGCCTAATAGTAAGCAAAATTTACATTGTATGGATATTTAACTAAGGAATCACTAGAATTGGTTGACAGTGTCATCAGGAAGCTAATCTTTCTTTTCATTGAGCTTGACTCGCTTTGGTTTAGAGTCCTGATGTAACTTACTGCTTCTTCTAGGTGGTGACATTTCTCTTTGAGCCCTTCAATTTCGGCTTTCTGTTTCTCAAATTTCTTTTTCTTGGATTTGTTTTCGGACTCAACTTCAGCCTTGAGTTCGTTGAAGTATTTGATAAATCATCCTATCATAAAACAGTGCACCTTGCAGAGAGCACAGCTGTTGTTGGTCTCAATCCAGTCCAATGGGTTATCAGACATGTTTGATGCTAGAGGAACTTTCTCCTTGTGCTTGAGTCGATGCTTGACCTGCGGTCTTCTGAAGGTAGGAGGGTGGAGAGCAGAGGTTCTGAAGGTAGTGTCTAGGAAATTCCAACTGATCAAAACTATGCTGAAGGCCAGGGAGAACTTGGGATGCAGAAATAATCCGAATGAAGGCTGGTGCAGGTGTTTGTAGGTGTGGAAGCTGATGAAAGAGTAGGAGGTACAGCGTGAGAAGCTCAGACTATTAGTAGGGACAGAGACTATAGGCACTGATATAAGAGAGAAACAGAGAGTATGAGGGGAAGTCTGGGGGCAGAAAGAAGATGGAACTGACGAGAGACAGATTATAACCACTGAATAAACTTGAGAAGCCCTTGGAGCAATCTGAACCACAGTGACATGCCTTGTCAATGAAGGGGACGAGAAACAGAGAAGGTGTAGGAAGATTTGAAGGTAGGAGGATGTAGACATCGGCGTTGGGCAGATTACCACCGCTGAGAGAACTTGGAGAGCACTTAGTGCAAACTAGACCACATTGACAGGCCGAGGATTAACATAAAAATAACAAAAACAGATAAATGAGACAGCAATACCTTTGCCAGCGTGCTAGGGGGAAGAAGAGAGGCTGTTGTTTCTTGAACACCTCCAGCAAATAACACTACAGTCAGTTCTGTGATCGCTACTTAGAAACTGCCAGATATAGAAGCTGCAAATGAAAATGTCCGCACCAGACTCAGAGAAATAAGAGAATGCGCGCTTTGTGCGATCTCTATCCTTAATGTCACAAAAACTGTTTCTCTGATGAAATCTTCTAGCCCGTTCCTACTTAAATAGTTGCTCGGTCACTCTCTTCTCGTGACACACTGGGCACCGTTCTCTAGCTTATTTCTGTCACAATTATCATTGCTCCTCTGACCAGTGCAGGAAATTCTGTTGTTGATTTGACTGAAGCCTACCTTATGCGACTCCCTTGGCCAAGATTTTTCCCGATCCGAGAACCTGTGCATATCCTTCTCCTTGCTGCAGATTCTCCACTCTGCTCTATGAAAATGATCTGGGAATCTGATGTCAGAGCTGATCTGGACGATCACATGATTCTTATACCTGTGGAAAGATGTTGCCACTTGATTGATTTGACTTTCATAACAATGAGAATTGCTTCCGTCCAAAGGAGAGGGGAAGTCAAGGGATCGATTTTTCATATATATTTTGGAGTTCTTTTACTTGCCCAGCCCTCCTATTCACTGCCTTGTTGGCAAGGGAATCAGCCTCTTGATTATAGGCTCTCAAGACATGCTTATATTTGAGATTTCCCAGGTGTTTAGTGTTGTCTAAGATTCTTTGTTTGATTCTGTTTAGAGCCTAATTTGTGAATTCTCCCCCCATTTCCATTGCAGCAATGATTATTGATGAATCTCCAATTACAACTGGATATTTGTCCTGGAGTCTGCTAAGGATACACGTGCCTAGATATAAACTATACGCCTCCGCTTTATTGTTTGACATGTTACCAATCCCCCATTCATAGGTGGATATGACTTCTCCTTTTTCGTCATATATGATTCCCCCAACTCCTGCTCTGCCAGGATTATTTTTAGAAGCGCCATCAAATCTGAGAGTGTATTTTTTTATTTTGGATCCACTTGTCGATTTCCAATTCATTTCCCCTGAGCTTCCAGCCTCTATTTCTTCCCCCTATCTTTGCTGGCAGTTGCTTCCTCACAGAACACACCAAAGGAATTTTGGTGTACCACTCCTTTTCTTCATTCTTCCAGTTGTTTTGATCAACACTGAACACTACATTGGCACTAATCATCTCTTCCACTAGCCTAACATTTTGGCAAGAATGTGTCCTGGATTAGGCTTTTGATTTTTAAATATGCAGCTATTTCTTGCAAGCCAAATTTGCCAGTAGAGAACAAATGGGAGACATTTCCAAATGCGAAGAATGGCAGATTTGTTTTGCTTGGTATAAGGATAGTTTTTCTCCCAGTTCTTATTTAAGGTTGTGAGCTGATCAAAAATATCATTGGTCATCTGCAGGGGACTTATAATTTTCTGCCAATAGTGCTTTGCAATGGCACAATCTAAGAAAATATGTTGACTACTTTCCTCCTCCTTCTGGCATAAAACACACATGGATGGACCTTGTACCCCATTTTTCCTAAGTTTTCCCGCAGTGAGTATCTTACCTTTTAAGAGGGTCCATGCGAAGAATTTATATCCGGACTTCATTGTAAACTTCCCTCCACTAGGATCACAAACATAGCTATCTTGGATCTTTTTATTTATAGGGGCAACTCTAGCTAGAGTGTTCGTCATATCATCCCACTGATTTTTCAATCTATTTGGAAGGGGCAAATCCTTCCAAGCAGACCAACTGTTTTGCTCCCAGTCTGAGATATCATAGAGAAAAGTTATGTTTTTGTTATCCATCCAGACTTTCAGGGCTCTAAATTGTTGGCTTTGATTCAATGGAGCAGATCCCATAATTATGTATATCCATATAGCAGTATCTTTCCCATTCTCTGGGCTCTTCGATATTTGGTCTTTGATTTAAGGGATGACTTTTTTTATGAGTTTACACACTTGTGTGCATGGTCACTGTGAGATCAATTCAGTGAGGATATTTGAGTGTTGGCCACTAAGGTATTTTTTTGAAAGCGCCTCAACCCACCAACTACCTTTCTCGATAAGCATTCGCCATACAAGCTTGAAGCCTAGAGCTTTAATTGTCAGACTCGGGATCCTGATGGAGGTACCTCCTTTTTCAAAAGGGAGGGTCACTTGGTCCCAGTGAACAAGGCTGAATTTTTTTGAATCTTGTTTTCTACCTTGCCAGAGAAATCCTCTCATGATTAACTCCATTTGTTTATGAGTGCTGGAAGTGGCCAGAATTATAGCGTACTGATAAACAGGAAGGGCTGAGAGAAGAGCTTTTATGAGAATAGTTCTACCCACTAGGTTTAACCACATAAGCCCCCAGCTTTGGATTTTCCCTCTCATCTTTTCTATCTGTTTATTCCACACCTCAGCCTTGACCCCTTCCTTTGCCAAAGGTAACCCGAGGTAGGTGAAGTGTCCCCATTTCCGTTGAACCGGAATGTCCATAATTTGGGAAATCCTTTGCATTACATTTAGTGAAACATTCCAGGTATAAATTCTACAATTTTTGTTATTGATCAGCCCTCCTAAGACAGCAAGAAAGGCATCTAATATTTTCTTCAACCTTCTTTCAATGATGCTTGAGGCTCCTCCAATTAGGAGGGTGTCATCCGCGAAGAGAGAATGGTTGATTTCTTTAATCCCCTGAGCTATGCTGATGCCTGTTATTTCCCTTTTATTCCTTTGACTTTCAAGTTGTAAACTTAATGTTTCAGCCATGATGATGTAGAGAAAAGGGGAGAGTGGGCATCCTTTCCTCAAGCCTCTGGTGCTGCGAAAGTAACGGCTGGGCCTTCCGTTAATTAACGGAGCAGTCCATGGATTTGAGATGTATTCCATTATAATGTTGATGAACTTCATAGAGATCCCAAACTTTTGCAGAACTGCCATTAAGTACTAATGACTGACTCTGTCAAAGGCATTGGCCATGTCCAGCTTGATGACCATACCTTTTTCATTTCTTTGAATACTGCTATGAATGGCTTCCTGTACAAGAATCACATTGTCCATTATCTGTCATTTGGGAACAAACCCACCTTGGTTTTCTGAGATGAGGCTGGGCAGGATCTTTTTTAGTCTGTTTGCCAGAATTTTTGTAATGATTTTGTAAGATACATTACATAAAGAGATGGGTCGGAATCGGTCAAAAGAAAGGGGATTTGGCTCCTTGGGGATGAGCACCATATGTGAGGTTTTCATGTTTTCTCCCATTTTGTTTTTTTTTGAAAACATTTTTAACCATTCTTACAAAATATTTCTTTATAATGTCCCAATGGGTCTTGTAGAAGGCGATGGTGAAGCCATCTGGCTTGGGGGCTTTATCGAGATGCATGCTCGACGTTGCTTCTCTTATTTCCTCCTCTGACACCTCCTTATCCAACTCACTGTTTTGTTGATCATTGATTTTACTATTAACTTGCTGAAGGAAATCAGTGTTGTCCGGTGATTGATCTTCTGTTGTTAGGAGGGTTTTAAAATATCTATGAGATGCTTCTTTAATTTCCTCCCTCTCCCTTATTTCCTTTCCTTCAACTTGAATCTTGTCAATTTGGCTGCCCACTCTTCTTAGCTTGAGATTATTGTTAAAAAAGGAAGTATTTTTATCTCTCGCTGTTAGCCGGAGACACCTAGATTTTTGTCTCACTTCCTCCTCCTCTTGTTTGTTCTGCCTATAAAGTTCCATAGATATTTCTTTTTCTTTAGCATGATCTTGCTCCATTGCTTGTTGTTTTTCATTTTCCTGACTCCATTTTTCTAGATTCTTGTGCAGCTCAATTTTTTTGCTTTTCTCTTTTAGAGCGTTCTCTCTTGCCCAAAGTTTGATTACTACTCTGAATTTTTTTAACTTGGATTCCCAAACGAAGTGGGGGGAACCTATTACATTGTATTCCCAGCTTTCCTTTATGATCTTGTTGAACTCATCCTTACTGTCCCAATTTTTATTATTTTTAAAAGGGATCGGCCCATAATTCTAGAGCTTATCTAGAATTAGAACCACAGGCTTGTGGTTAGAGGTTGTAGCATGTACAATCTTGCTCTTAATGGTTGAGAATCCTGTAGCTATGCTCTCTTGAATTAAGATCTTGTCCAATCTTTCTTTGATGTTTTGAGTTCCGACTCTTTTATTGCTCCAAATAAATTTCCCATTACATGGAGGAATGTCCAGGAGTTTTTGACCTTCAATAATTTCTTCCAGAGCTGCTCTAGACGGGTCATTGAGATACTTCCCTCCCATCTTTTCTTTGATCTTCCAAATTAAATTCAGATTGCCTCCTAAGACTAGCTTGTTTCTTTGACATTCTTGCACCTCTTTTTTAATTGATTCCCAAAACAGTGCTTTGTCCCTGTAGTGATTTGGAGCGTAGATGTTTAACAAGGTGTACTCTTCATTTGTGGTTTTATTTTTAACATATGTTCTGACCCACCAGTTATTGAGTTTTTGACTAGTGAGATCCCACTTCCCTTTGTTCCATATCGTGCCAATACCTCCTGAAGCTCCAATGGAGTCTATCGTTGTTCCTTCAAAACTTCTTTGTTTCTTCATTAATTTTTGGAATTCTTGACTGGTCACTTTGGTCTCTTGGATCATGAAAATATCTGGATGTTCTTACCTTATTATATCTCAGGCTGCATTGGTTTTTAGAGAGGATCCCAAACCCCTGCCATTCCAAGAGACCAAAATCATTATTTACCTGATTTTTGGTGAGCCCCAATCTTCTCCTTCTGCTTTTCCCTGCTTCCCTTTTGTTTAGCCAAGAAAGAGTCCATTGGTTGTTGGGTACCTGTAGCCATTTCTTTTGTTGTTGCCTCGTCTCTAATCTCTTTATTTGATTTCCTCCCTGCTTTTTTTGGCTGCTCTGAAGTATTGTTGGATTCTTTAACTTTGTTTCTTGTGAGGATTCGATCAATGGTGGGTGGAGGGGATGGGAAGTTCTGAGTGGGGGAATGGATGTCTTCTTCTTCTTCCAAGGTTTTGAAAGGGTTAGATGTCGAGGGTACTCGCTGAACCATGTTGAGGGGAGGAGTGGGGATTGTAGCAGCTTTTTCAAGAGGTTGTTTGGGGTTTGGGCCAGATTGTTTATTGTTGGTTTTCTTTCTCTTAACTTGTTCCCAAGTACCTTCATTTGCTTCTACATTCTCAGCAGTTTCAGTTTCTTTTAGTTTATTAGATATCATTTTGGGATTCAACTGCATTAAGTAAGTCATTCACGTATGACCATTTCCATGAGAGGTAATCATAACTTATTAATTTCTCATGATTTTTGAATAGTTCACTTAGCACTCATTGCATTGGGTGATGCTCACAGGGGTGAAGAAGTGGAATTGAAACTAGTGAAATGAATCACATAGAATCAATCATTGAAACTAGTTCTTTTAGTTTGTTACATCTATTAGCAAAATGATCGTATTCGTGGCATACCTTGCATTTGAATGGGAGTTGCTCGTAGTCCAGTTGTTGGATATGAGTCCACTGATCCACCTTGATCTTTTTTGCCTCTCGAAGGCCCTTCCCCAAATCCACTTCAACACAAATCCTGGCGCAGGCGTGCATGTTGTCCTTTGGTTCGCATCTGTCAATGTATTTGCCGACTGCATTTCCGATTGCTTTGACCGATTCATCTCCCCAGCAGTGAAGGGGGAGGTGGGGCAGTCTGACCTAGACCGGTACAGCATTTGGGATGTCCATCTCTGGATCAAAATCTGGGGACCATCTATTCAAGTATAGCCATCTTGAGTCCACAAAAATATGGTTCGCTTCTAACTCTCAGGTTTTGATCTTCTTTGGTTTCCAAGAGGAACGTGTAATATCCCCTGCCACAAAATCTTATTGCTATTTTCCCTTGGATATTGGCGCTCCAGTTGCACTCCACCCACTTCTGAACCGCTCTGGGGGAGGGCCACAGTCCAATGAACTAACCTACCAATCCTCTTTCAGATAATGAAATAGCACCTTTCCTGGGTAGACTTGGAGGTAAAGGGATTTCCGAAATGTCTGCAAGTTTTTTAACAAATTTCGTTGCTGTAGGCTTGATTTTTGGTGCTCCATTCTCTGAGATTAGAGAGGCGAAGGCCACTTCCTGTTCCTCAGGGCCTTGCAAAAGGAATGAATCGCACCCTACCATGAGAGGTGAGAGGCGAGGGGGGCCTTCAGCAGGGCTACCAGGAGGAGAAAGGTCGAGCCCGATTGCGGGGATGCCAAAAGCCAAAGGAAAAGAACCTAGCAATAAGAACTGCCAAGTTAGAGGAGTTGCAGGAGGCAGTGAGAACAGAGGAGCAGAGCTAGGTCAGAGCCTGTGCGCTGCTGATTCCAACCCTTTGTCATAATTTTTTTGATATAAACTTGATCTCTATATTTCGGTGACTAACTTATGATAACCAAAGTTATATGACATGAACCCTCACTACTCTTCCATGGTGACCGAATGACTTCCTATGATTACCCCTTTAATAATGAAGCCTCGTTATTTTAGATATTTGAACTTTTACAAATTAGACAGACTTTACATGACAATTAAACCAAACCTAGACCTCTTTAAACCATAATAGTAAGGTCATCATAACTAATATTTACAAATTGACCTCAAATAAAATAGAAATACTAACATGACCAAGATTCCTATAACATAGGACCCTAGCATAAGCTCCAATGGGGATGGAATCCTCCCTGTGACTTGCCAAGAACATCATAGCCTAGTAGCCTTGTCCATTGGGCACTATATTGACTTCTAAATTTGACTCTTAACTAACTAAGACTGACTTGATTTTTATTACATATGGTAGTAGCTCATCAAAACCTCAGGGCCTTCACTTCGGGCTTCAAATTCTAATGGAAACCACCCACACCTGCAATACTGAAAATTAAAATGGTATGTACAATGATGTGTTCAAACTAGCTGAAATTTAAGTAAAATAGTGCTTGATTAGCCTACCATTAACAGGCCCTCCAACAAGTAGTTCCCCTATCAAGTCTTTCAGCAGATAAGCATTGTTTCCATGAAAAGTTGCAATTTTATAAGGTCCCTTCCACAAGCTTTCAAATTTTCCATGCTTTCCCTTTTCTTCATTTCTAGCATCCCATTTCAGCACAAGGTCATCAATCTGAAAATCATCAGCCTTTATCCTTTTATCATGAATCCTCTTAATCTTGTCTTGGATCAGCTGAGTGTTATTATAGACCTCCTCTCTAGTCTATTGCAATTGTATCATTTGATTAATCCTCCTATACATATCATTTGGTTCCACCTCTACTTCCTATAATAATTTCATTACTGGAACCCCTAGGGAAGTGGGAAAAACTGCATCAACTCCATAAACCAATTGGAAAGGAGACATCCCAATTTATTTCTTGGTACTTACTCTATCAGTCCATAATGCATTGATTAACTTCGTATTGCAAGTATTTTTGTTCTCCTGTAGCAACTTCTTTATGATATTCACTAAGCTCTTATTAGAGGACTCAGCCAAGCCATTACCTTGTGGGTAATAAGTAGTAGATTGACCAAGTACTATATTATATTTATTGTAGAAATAAATCATCTTCCTAGACTTAAATGCAACAGAATTATCAGTAATAATATTATGAGGAAAACCAAATCTAGAAAGAATGTTACCTTCCAGGAATTGAATAATAACTAAATCTATGGCCTGCCTAGTCAGAATCTCTTCTATCCACTTAGTGAAATAATTCGTAGCTATTAAGATCCATTTGTGTTGAGCTGATGAAGCTGGATGAATCTCCTCGATGAAGTCTAACCCCCACTGCTGAAAAGGCACCTCCACTGAAATAGGTTTCAGGGGTAAAGGTAAAATTTTCTTCTTCCCTTCAAATATCTAACACTCATGACAGCTAGAAACCCTTTTGTGAACATCAACGAACAATGTAGGCCAGTAGAAACCAGCTCTCAAAATTTTATTAGTTGTGGTTTTCCAAAAAAGATTCCCTCCACAGTCACCTTTATGGAACTCCTCCATTATTTTATTTTCCTCATCTTCCAACAAACAGTTCAACAATATACCTCCTACATCTTTCCAATATAAAGATTGATCTAGAATGCAAAATTTAACAACTTTCAACTTAAGAAACCTTGCTTTTGTTTTTGTTAAACCAGGTGGAGCTTGTAGGTGCTGCAAAACATAGATGATATCAATGTACCAAGGGGAAGAGAGGAACCTTTCTGACACCTATTGAACAACTTCTTCATCATTGTCTTCTGATTGGGCAGCAATGAAATTAATGTCCAATGCATGCAGATTTGACTCAACCATCATTTTAGCTAGTCCCTGACCCTTTATTAGTTTAGTGGACTTAATTTCAACATCATATTCGAAAATGAATTCTATCCACTTACCTCTCCTTCCTTTTGGGTCAGCTTGAGTGATAATATCTTTCACTACAGCATTAGGAACAAAGGCAATTATGTGAGAATGCAATATGTAAACCCAAAAATCCTTCAAAGCCTTCACCAACGCAAAAGCTTGCTTCTCCATTATGTTATATTTTAGAGCAGCATCCCTTAAACTCCTACAAAAAAAAATTATAGGTTTCTAATGATCCTCTTGATTTTTCTGCACCAATACTGTTGCAATAGTGTGCTCTGAGACAAAGGAGAAAATGATGAAATATTTTGTGTAGTCAATACTAGCCAAAACATGAGCATGTGTTAAGGATGACTTTACCTTATTGAATGACCTCTTTTCTTTAGCATCCCATTTGATTTCATTGTCTTTTCTTAGCATATTTGTGATGACCCTTATGATTTCAGCAAGATTTGGAATGAATCGCCTCAAAAAAATTGTCCTGCCAAGAAAAGACTGCACCTCCTTTTTATTCCTTAGCATATCAATCTTCTAAATTGCCTTAATTTTTCTTGGGTCAAATATGATGCCATCTTTGGAAAATGTGTGTCCAATTAACTTACCTTCTTCCATTCAAAAAAGGGATTTCTTTGGGTTCAAAGAGATACCATACGTCCTGCACTTCTTAAAAACAATTTTCAAATGTTGCAAGTGATCTTCATCAAATTTAGAATACACAATAATGTCATCAAGATAAATAACAATAAACCTATCTTTCTCATCAGAAAAGGCGATGTCCATAGCCCTCTGGAAGGTTTCCCCTGCATTCATCAGTCCAAAAGGCATCTTTACATACATAAATGTCCCCCATGGCGTAGTGAAATTTTTTTTATCCTGATCATCCAGATGCACCAAAATCTGATTGTATCCGGAGAAGCCATCAAGTAATGAAATCCTCCTGGAACCAACTACCTATTGTAATATGTGATCCATCTTTGGAAAGGGGTAATTGTCTTTAAGAGAGGCCTTATTAAGGTTTCGGAAGTCAACACATAGTCTTATTTTTTTGTTATTTTTCCTCACTGGAACTAAATTTGACAGTCACTTAGAAAACCTCAAAGGGAAAATAATATTTGCATTAAAAAGTTTTCATACCTCCTTCTCAATTAGAGGCAGCAAAACAAGGTTAATTCTCCTTAGATTTTTCTTGAATGGTTTTTGTCCTTCCTTGATAGGAATGGTGTGTTGGATGATGCTCGTATCATAGGCATTTAAGTCTTCATACCCCCATGCAAAGACATTAGAATACTCTTTCATGAGATCAATATATTTTTGCTTCTCCTCAGGAACTAAATATTTAGAAAGTTTCACAATTTTAGGTTTGTCTTCAGTTCCTATGTTACAATCTTCCACTTCAGTCTCAGTAGGTAGTATTTTAGGCTTATGAGCCACATCATTGAAATCAAAAAATTCCTCCAGTGGAACTAAGCCTCTTGAGATCACATTATCTTTCAGTTGCAACACCTCAATGTCTAATTCGTGCTTGTCAAGATTCTCCCTAGTTTGATTTATGTAAACTCCCTCTTCATCATTATCAAAACTATTTCCTTCATCAATGTGCATATTTGAAAACTCTCCTTTCACTTGCAGAAAATTGTCCAATTGTTTATCATTATCAAAAACTTGCCAATACCTTATATTGTCTGGGACAACTGGCATGTGTTTAACTTCAATTTCATACTTCTTGTTTGGATGAATGGGAATCTTAAATGTACTTGTTGAGGTGGCCAACACATCAGCAATTTCATTTTGATCTCTAGGAATCATGGACAAACTGTATTCTAGAAAACATTGCAGAAAATATAAAACAACATTTCTATATGCCCTCATTCTAGGGTGCTTTGTTGAATACTCACCTTTAATTTTCTTTATGATCAGTTCTGAGTCCCCATGGACTGAAATCCTTTTGGCTCCTAACCTTTTCAATAGCTGCAGTCCCAAAATCAGTGCCTCATATTCAGCAACATTGTTTGTGCATTCGAAAGCAAGTTTGTAAGAGTATGTCTTTGACTTGCCTACTTTTGGGCTCATAATCCATACACCAACTCCAGCCCCTTCCTTACTAACTGCTCCATCAAAATCCATGTTCCACATGCCTTCTTCATCATCATCGGGTTCTGATTTTTCTTCCAGCATTTTACCTACATCCTCTTCTGATTTGTTGTCCATGTTTTGAGCATCTTCCTCCAAACATATATCATTGTATAGTATGAATGAATCCATATCTGAATGCACAAAATAAATAGGATAATTATTTGGTTTGTCTTGACTTCTTACCATGTACTTCATGAGAGTTTCCCTATACAACTTCCTTGGTTTTTCGAACACCGGGATAGTAGCATATGACATGTCCATCTACAAAGAACCCTTCAATTTTTCACCCCAAGATCTCGATAACAGCATACCATATTTTGGAGGAATTTCAGCTACAACTACATCCATAACTATGCTTTTAGCTGGAATTTGAGTAAGAGTAACACACAAATCTTTAATCAAACCCAAGCATTTTACTTTACTGGAATCAAAAGAGAAAATATATTTGTATGACCTTGTAATATCTAAACCCAACTTTTCCATGACAACCTTCAGCATTAAATTGTGTGAAGCACCTGAATCTAACATGGAATTGTGAAGGATCAAATTATGTATATTCAGGCTTACATAAAATGGTGGCACATTTCCATCTTGAGAACCTTCTTCGACTTCAGGACCAAACAACATCTCCGAGTGATCATCATTTAGGTTCACATTATCTTAAACATCTCCAACTTTCAATGCTTTGACAACTTGAATTTTGTATACTTCATTGTTAATCAGTTCAGTAAATGGGATAAAAAAATTATTTTTTTATAACTCATTTTCCAAACTAAAGGATGATTGGCCCTTTTCTGCTTCTTTGGTGATTGTGTCTTTCTTCTCAGGAATCTCCTTTGGAGGATCTATTGGTGTCCGAGTATGAACAAATTATTCAATCTCGTTTCCTACATTAATTTATCAATCCGGGTGCGTACTCTTTTCAAGGTAGTGCGCAAAGTATATGCAAGGGCAAGGTTACAATCTACATCAATCAAGGGTTCATGATTAAGAAATCAAAGCATCGTTGTAACATTAATGGAAATTAAATTGCAGAAAGAAAAGCATTCACAAAAACCTATGGAATTCTGTAACAACAATAAAGAAAATACAACAAGTAAAAAAATATACATAAAAAGGGCACACACACAGCGCCTGATTAGAAGAGTGAGCCCAACTCCCTGGTCAAGGTTGTGCTCAACTCACATATTTAGAAAGATACCAGAAGTCTGGAAATTTCATTAACAAGAGTTCCACTGTTACAAAGCTCAATTCTTACATCGGCTAGCTTTTTTTCTCTTTGAATTGTGTCTTTTAAATATACAAACATCCAAAGGAAAGTTACAACAAACTGATCTCAATATTCAAGATGAGATCTGAGAGAGTTTTCCATCGTGATTCAGTTGGAACAAGTCAAATTTGGTTATTACAATTTGGGCAATTCTGGAAAACGGCCGCAACAACAAATCTGCAAATATGTCATTTGAAGAACCTTGAATTTCTCCAAATTCAAATCGAATTTCTGAAAACAGCTCGTAGTGTAACTAATTTGGTCCGTTTTGAACAAAACCCATGTCTCAGATTTTCCATATTCTCTTTAATTTTCCCAAAACATCCAACGCAAAGCAGTCGCTACCTATGCCAGCGAATTCCTGAGTTGGAATATCTAATTATCTGTTGAAGACCAAATCTGCAATCTAAAAGAGATCTTGGAGGCTAAAATCATGAGTGAGGTTATAACGAATGAATAAACCAAAATCATGCATAATAATCATTAATTATTAAAAATAAATGAGATCATATATTATTTATCTGCAAGAGCATAAATGATTATGAAATGGAATTATATAATAAACTATGGTAAATAATGTGATAAAAGAATAGTGGAAATAGATGAAATGAATGTTAATAAGTGGTAATAATAATGACCAATTAAGAGCCCAACATTCCCCCAAACTGAATATGTTGCATGTCCACATGCAACCCAATGCCTCTGTATAAAGTAGGGGAAATAATGGTTTGAAAAATATGAGTGAATAATGCTCAATGGTTGTTTATGATATTCTCCTAAACTTTTAATAAATCAAACACTCATGTTATTTCACCTCAATTGTTGCTTTCAACAAAATAACATGGAATGACATCTATGGATTAACATTTGTTGAAGCTAATGTAGGTTGAGCTTGTGTAAGTGATGCGAAAGGTGGAAGCCATGCAAGCTCAAAGAAAGTAATCAAAAAGTGTAGCAGGATTTCCTTCCCCCAAACTGATTAGTTTCCCTGTCATCAAGATTTATATAGCACATCTCATGAGTATCCTCAATCAGTAATTCATCAGGATTCAAAATTAGAATTAGCCCTCTTCATCCTTCCCAAAATAATAATAGTGTTGTTAAGCTAGGATTAAATAGAGATTAATTGGGTAAAGCAACTATCTTTGGTTAAAGTTATGAAACTTGTAGAATAAAGGAATGATAGATTAGATGATACAAAATGTCAAATATCAAATATCCTAAAAGTTTCATCCCTAACATGTAAAGTAAATATTTATGACTCAATAATAGATATAAACCATAACCACCATTATCTAAGAACTGATTAAATATTACCCCATGAACCATGAGTTCTAGCAAACCTTATATATGCAACAGTGGCTTTATCGGCAATTAGTTTTGAGAAAACAAGGTAACCAAGTAGATCATAGTATTGAATTAACTTCTATACCATAGGCATGGCCACTGCTGCCAGCAGGCGTCCATAGCCTCGACAGGGATGCCTTTTAACCCATTGAGATGCCAGTGTCCCATCTATTAGAAATAAGTACATAGTTACAAAAGCATTTCAATTTACTTAGATGTCTACTGAAGATCATTGTTCTGGCTTGGTAACCAGTTAATAACAATGCCATTCACGGGAACTAACAAAATTGAACAAGTTAGCTCGTGATGAGACCTCTTATCCTTCAGTTTTATGACCGAAGGCCATTACCCTGGCTTGGTGACCAGTAGTGGTAATGTCACTCTATTAGGACCTATGATCATGGTAGGTCGGCTCGTGATGAGACCTCCTATCCTCCAGTTGACTATTTATGTTTAAAATTTAACTATGGTTATTGTTAATCAACAAAAGATCACTTAATAGATGGGGTGGCATGCCAGCTCCTTAAGAGCTAGGGATGGCGTAAAACGTTTTGTAGTAACTATTTTCAACTCGGGTAATTTTGCTTCTCAAATACTAATAACCTTCAAATGACTGTTGATAAATGTATTTTTCTTTGTTAAGATTTGGGTTTGAGGAATAATTCATTAGATAGTGATGGAAAGATGTAAGTACAATTTTGTGGTCATCATCATAAATTTTACAAAATCAGGGACTTGACAAATTAGGAAAGTTGAAAGTTTCCATGATGAAATCATCTTTTCATAATTATTCCTTCAAAAATATATATATGTTTATAGATAAACAAAGATAATTGACTACCCAATCACTATGTCAAAGAGGACCTAGACAACTAAATGTATTTCCCCATTCACCAAGTTAATGTCGTCGTGCATGATTCAAGTTCCAATGTGTGTGGATAAGTGGGGTTACGGATTGTTATGGATTATGGTGGTAATAATCGTGAGATGTATGAATTGACATGAAATTTTAATAACAATGATGGCATGACATTATTATATTAAATATAATACATTTTCTATCAAATGCAACACCTCCCCCCAACTAAGATATGACCGTCCTCGGTCATAATTGAAACATCAATCAAATACACGGAGTTGATTAGGGACGTACCTGAAGACTTACCTTGGCAGAGTATCAACATGTGTAGAGTAACAGCACTGGGTACTTAGAAAATATTTCACCATAGAGTAGAAGCACCGGAGGAGTAATAGCAGCGGCGGAGTAACAGCACTAGTGGAGAAACGGCAGTTGCGAAGTAACGACACCGACGGAGTAACGGCAATTGCGGAGTAATGGCACCGGCGGAGTAACGGCAGTTGCAGAGCAACGGCACCGGCGGAGTAACGACAGTTATGGAGTAACAGCTATTACGGAGTAATGGCAGTTGTGGAGTAATGTCACCAGTAGAGTAACGGCACCAGCGAAGTAACGGTAGTTGCCAAGTAACAGCACCGGTGGAGTAATGGAAATTGCGGAGTAACGGCATCGGCGGAGTAACGGCAGTTGTGGAGTAATGGCAGTTGCAGAGTAACGGCACCGGTGGAGTAACGACAGTTGGAGAGTAACGGCAGGAGTAATAGCACCAGCGGAGTAACAGCAAGAGTAACAACATCCAAGGAGTAATAGCATCCAACACTTAGAAAAATTTTGGGAGTAACAGCAGTGGAGCAACAGCACCCAATGGATCTAAGGAAATCATACACTAATAAGACTCAGGAACAAATGGATAAATATGGATAAAGATCATGAAACCCCAAGAACTTCCTTCATTTATTTTGAGAAAACAACATCATAAAATAAATCAAAAAATAAACAAAATTTTTATTGAAAAATAGTAAATAAATAAATAGTTCAAGTTGCAACGGCTATGATTTTAATTGTATCAATGTTGTTTCTCAGAGAATATCAATCTGTTTCAAGAAACAACAATCTGTCAATTTGTCAATGGTAAATGAAAAGTTTTGGCAGAAATGAATCAATTCTCCATTTCTCCGGTTATGAATCAATTAGCTAATGAAAAAGTCTTCATGTTGTTGGTGAGAAATAACAAGAATAATTTGTAACAAACTCTTATGATCAATTTCCATGGCACCTCGAAAGAATCAAAATTATATGATATTAGATTTCTTAATAGATGCTGGGATGAAAATCTATTATTTCATTATCATTGCCTTCAATAATCACTTGTTCAAAAACAAATTGGCCTCCTTTATTCTCCTCGGACTTGCAAAAAACGAGCGTCTACCTGTAATAAAACATGTAATCATGGAAGAAGAGAGGTGATCGGGCTCTATAAATCCAATAAATATGAAAAAAATTAACAAGTAGTTACTTTGTAAAACAAATCCATGGAAAACAAATAACAAAGTAGAGTTAATTTATTACCTGCGGGACAGCAGTGGCCAACCCTACTAACCAACAGTATTTTAATCATAACTTCTTTGTTTTTTGTCTGATTTGCGTGATTCCAAAGCCAAATGAAATTGAATTAATAGGGATATCTCCAATTGAAACAGGTTTTAAAAATTCCATAATATGATATGTCAAATTTACATAGAACAACCTGCATAACAGAGTCATTTTCGATTTCCCAACTTAGACCAACAGTTGATATTTTAAGCATAACTTTTTTGTTTGATGACGGATTGAACTGATTCAAATTGGAGATTAAAGTAGATTCATGTAACTATATCCAATAGAAACAGGTTTTGAAATCATGAAGAATTGATGGGTCAAATGTGCGAAGGAACAGTTGGAAAAATAGAGTTTTAAAGGTGTTTTTCTTTTCAAAACAAAATTGAGTGATTCAAATTGGATTAGAAAGAAGAAATAAAGGGCTACTCAGGATAGAAACAGTTTTTGAAAATACACCCATTTTGTTTCTCAAAACATGATTGTATCGACTGTGATTTCAGTGGTTTTATCAAGCCCACACACCCTAATATATGATAATTTTTTTTTTTCAAAATGATGATGAGTGTTTGTAGAAATCTGATTTTCAATATAATATATCTACATACACAATTAAATTCAAATATTTACCATTGATATTGATATACTCAGAAAGTTGCAGCAAACACAACTCGTTCTACATATAACAAAAATTATTTATATACTTATTTATTCGATTTTGTACACTAACCTATTCTACCTTGAAAAGTAAAACATACTTACGTATAAGAGTACTTCCAATGGAATCATTTTCGAAATAAGGCCTCAAGTGTGTACATACCCGAATTTGAGAAATGCATGTCAATAAATACTAGGGTATGAGAGACCAACTTCCCTTGAAAATATGGCGTCAAAAATTGTTGAAGTATGGAGTGACGCTGCGAACAACTGATGGAGTGGAACCAATCTTCAATATATCCTTTAATTTCTTGATTTCCCATAGTTGTCATATCATGAAGTTCTTGAGTTTCTAAAACAACTTGTTGACGCAAACTAGAAGAAACCTCCTTTTCTTCCATAACTTTTACAATTTTTGGATTTGAAACATTTCCAATCTCGATATAAGTTTTCTGCAATTGCGTATGTGAGATAGGTTGGGTGGGAAGGGTAGGTAAATTTTGCAATTCAACACTGTAAGCATGTTGTACTGGTTTATTATGGTGAGGGTGTGGAATGAGTTGAGCAGGATATTGTGTAGGGCATGGAGGATTTTGATGATGTAGTTGATTGGGATGTGTGGATGATTTTGATATGCAAGAAAGGTGTTCTTGAAAAGATGGAAAAGAATATGGATGATGTGTTTGTGCTACAAGATGAGAGAGAGTAGTCATGTAATCAGAGGATGAACCATGCCAAACTTTTGGACAAGGTTGATGGGGGTTATATTGAGATTGGCATGGCTGCCCTAACACATGAGTATTCCATAATAGATTATGAAAGTAAGACAATGGAGAGGAAGTGTTTTGAAACATACATGTAGGCCAAGGTTTCCATGGTTGTGAAATTGTTGCAGCTTCTACATCTCTTGGAAATGTCGTTTTCAGCCCAAGTAAGAAAGAGAAATTATCCATGGGATGCTCCTTTTGGCATTGAGGAAAAATCACTTCTTCAAATTCTGCTTGACTTTTCTTAACCTACAAAACATGCAATTGTGAATTTAGAGAGCTCATAAAATAAACTTTAAAATGTTCAAATAAATCACTGAATTCATCTCTTATATCTCATGTTATTGTATCAGATTTGGAAAGGAAAGAAGAAAATTCTCTAGAATTCTTACCAACCTTGGATATTCCTCTTAAATACCTTATGCATAAATCACAAACATCATCATATGATAGCTTAAAAACGTCACATTTTCCTATCAGATTTAAGATTTCTAAAATTTTATCTTTGATCCCTTTAAGAATGAGTGTTTTTAAGATCTCTTTTTCCAAATGCTTATACTTTGATTTTTGAAGGTTATATTTAAACCGCTCCAAATAGTCCTCCAAGTTTTCATCTTCCCCTTGTATCATACTGAAAATATCTTCATTGGCCTTGCAATAGTCTTGGTACTTCTCCAGGAATACATTCTTCATGTCCTCTCATGTTTTGATGTAGTTCCCACCAAGGCTCATGAACCATCAGAGAGTTGCTCCTTTTAGAGTAAGAGGAAACACTTTCAACCTTTGATCATTAGTACAATAATCATATCCTCTACAAAGTACTTCAAACTCAAATAAGAATGTATCTGGGTCCTCATTATCCAAACCATGAAAATTTGGTAGAGAAGATGGAGGAATTATGTGCATTTGTGTTACTCCTTCTAGATCTATGATAGGGAATTCAAAAGTAACAATGTGAGTCGTTTCTTACCATAATATAATATCTTCTTCATGTGTTGCTTTGAGGTTCCTCCTTCAGATATTCCTGTCAATTTGTTAGTGGAATGGGTGGTGCTTACATCACTACTTGAGTGAAATTATAAGATTTCTTCAAATTTCTACCTCTTTCTTCCTAGTTATTAAAAAACACTTTGAAAGGAAATCTAAAGCTCAAGACCTGGAGCAGGGTATCGAAAGACCCTTCCCTCCCTAGGACAAGAAACCAAATAAGAAAAGAATGCACACAAGAAAATCTAAAGCTCGAGACCTGGAGTAGGGCGTCAAAGAACCATTCCCTCCCCAGGACAAGAGATTAGTTTTTCCAAAATAAAAACAAACAAAAATGCAGGAAAAAATTTAAGCTCAGGACCTGGAGCAGGGTGAGAGAACTCTTTCTTTCCCCAGGACGAGAGAGTGGATCCTATAAATAAAAACAAGCAAAAAAGCATGAAAAATAATTACGCTCAGGACCTAGAGCAGGGTGTCAAAGGATGATTCCCTCCCCAGGACGAGAGATTGACCCTCTGGTCGATACAGATCATGTCTTGCACCTTATTAGCCTTCCCCGGCAATGGCGCCAAAATGTTGGTGTCCGAGTATGAACAAATTATTCAATCCCATTTCCTACATTAATTTATCAATCCAATTGCATACTCTTTTCAAGGTAATGCACAAAGTATATGCAGGGGCAAGGATACAATCTACATCAATCAAGGGTTTGTGATTAAGAAATCAAAGCATCGTTGTAACATTAATGGAAATTAAATTGTAGAAAGAAAAGCATTCACAAAAACCTATGGAATTCTATAACAGCAATAAAGAAAATACAACAAGTAAAACAATATACATAAAAAGGGCACACACACAGCACCTGATCAGAAGAGTGGGCCCAACTCCCTGGTCAGGGTTGTGCTCAACTCACATATTGAGAAAGATATCAGAAGTCTAGAAATTTCATTAACAAGAGTTCCACTGTTACAAAGCTCAATTCTTACATCAACTAGCTTTTTTTCTCTCTGAATTGTGTCTTTTAAATATACAAACATCCAAGGAAAGTTACAACAAACTGATCTCAATATTCAAGATGAGATCTGAGAGATCTTTCCATCATGATTCAGCTGGAACAAGTCGAATTTGGTTATTACAATTTGGGCAATTCTGGAAAACGGCCGCAACAGCAAATCTACAAATATGTCCTTCGAAGAACCTTGCGTTTCTCCCAATACAAATTGAATTTCTGAAAACTGCTTGTTAGTAACTAATTCGGTCTGTTCTTAACAAAACCCATGTCTCGGATTTTCCAGATTCGCTTTCATTTGCCCAAAACATCCAACGCAAAATGGTCGCTTCCTATGCCAGCGAATTCTTGAGTTGGAATATCTAATTATTTGTTGAAGACCAAATCTGCAATCTAAAAGAGATCTTCGAGGCTAAAATCATGAGTGATGCTATAGTGAATGAATAAACCAAAATCATGCATAATAATCATTAATTATTACAAATAAATGAGATCAGATATTATTTATCCACAAGAGCATAAATGATTATGAAATGGAATTATATAATAAATTTTGGTAAATAATGTGATAAAATAATAGTGGAAATAGATGAAATGAATGTTAAGTGGTAATAATAATGACCAATTAAGAGCCCAACAGGATCAACTTTCTTCTATCTTGTGGAAGGTCCATCAGATTGGGTTTTCTTTGGAGGATTAACTAGAACCTTTCTATTTCTCAAATTATATTGTTTTTGTACCTATAAAACTTCATTTTGATACCCCTTCTTATACTCCTATGATTTTGTATACATGACCTCTTTCCATGATTGTGAAAAAAAATCTCTCCTCTTCTGTTAAAAAGATGGTGTCCTATGTTTCACCAAAATAATGAATGTGATCTTGGACCTAATCCTAATCTTCTATTGGGTGGTGTAATATTTTGTTGATCAACTGGATTCCCCTGTTCTCTTTGTTTTATTTGAATTTGTTGCCTTCTGAAATTAGGATTTCTGATTTGGGGACCTCCCTATGGTTCTCTTGCAACAACCCTGTCTATTAGAGTCATTCTCTCCATCATCTTCTCCATGGTCTTCACCAAAGTGTCTAATTTAGTCTCTGATGATGTGGAATGATCCTCCTTGATAGTCACCCTATTTTTAGTCTTCAACTTGGCTTTCTTGGCTAGAAAGTTAGCCTCTACACTAACAACATTCTTTTGCATCTCTTCTAAGGTAGTTGGGTTTCTTTCCCTTAATTGGTAAGCCATATCAGCATCGAATCCATCCGGATAGCGAAGTAGGGCCAAACCTGGTGGAGATTTTATTTCTGTTGAGATAGAATTATAAATATTATTGAATTTGATTGAGAAATCTTAGACTAGTTCTCCCGGAGCTCTCCTCAAATTTTCATATTCTGCTAGTATTTGAAGAGGGTTCTCTTTTACTTCCCATCTAGAAAGGAAAAGTTGATGAAACTGCTGAAGATTAGAAATATTGCCTGCTACTAGTCCCCTGTACCATTTTTGGACTTCCCCAACAATGCTTTGGGAAAAAGGCCTCATCTTAACATCATCATGATCAACTTCCTCAAGATTTGCAAAGTCATTCATTTTTTCTACGTGTTTCTATGTTGTATTAGCTCCATTTCCATCAAATTAAGGTAGGAAATTCCCATAATTCTATGGCATATCATTCATTGGTGCCTGCAAGACTAGTGGAGCATAATGAGTTGCCATGATTATGGTCTGAGATGTTATTGTTCTGGTTGTTGTACTTGGTAATGAAGGTGAAAAAAATGGTGGAACGGTGATATGTTGGGTTATTGTGATAGAAGGAGTAGGGACAATAGATATAAGTGAAGTAGAATAATATGGAGAATTCAAAGCCAAGGTAGATGGAGGGGTAGAATAGGTTGGGACAACCTGCTAAATACAGGTGACTTCTTAGTAGCTCCATGCAGTTGACTGACCAAATGTTCAAGCTTACAAAATTCCTGTAAAATGTCTCTATCAGATTTTGAAATGCCAACTTTCTGAGATGGAATGTATAATTTTATTTCAAATTCATCAATGATTGTCTCGGACACAAAAGATTCATATTTGGATCTAAAAATACTTCGCTCAAATGGAAAATCAAACTCAATGTTTTCAAATGAAAAGATTCATATTTGGATCTAAAAATACTTCGCTCAAATGGAAAATCAAACTCAATGTTTTCAAATGTTACAATACTTTCAGGAAGGGTGTAAAATTTCTGTAGAGGGATTTTAATTGCTTCACCTTCTTCAAACCTCTTCTTTCTAAGAAATTTCTCAAGATATCTTAAAACTTTAGGGGGATTAGGATCTGGATGTGATCTTGTATGGATCTTTCTAGAAGTTAGGTTTCCAAGCATATTGATTTCAGCTAGGCTTAAACACAACTTCTAGGTAAAAATTTCAGCCTAATGATTCATAACCACCCATAGGAACTAGGATATACTTTTGAAACAAAGGTTTTACCTGGGAAAATTTAGCCTTCGTCCCTAGAAATAGTTCCAGAATCCTAGCACTCTGTAAATTTCCCTAGGATGAGGAGAAAAATTTCAAAGGTAACCACAAACCACTTTTGGGCTAGAATCTATCCCTTCTAGCTTGGAGAGGGCTCTCTCACTTAGGTTGTTCAACTAGTATGATATTAGGCTAGGGTATAAAGCTCAATAAGGTATGTTTTTTCAAAGGGTTGCTAGTGAGAAAGGAGACAAATCCATTGGGCATGGAGTCATGTCAAAGTTATAATCTCTCCGGTGATATGATGAAGAGAGAAAGGGTTTTTCCACAGGGGAAAGGTAGGCAGACTTGGTGATGAAATCAAGTTAAATCGTTGTAGGAGGGTAAGTGTAAGAAATGTGGAAACAACACTTAGAGCATCAAAATTGTTGATGAATTACAAATATTTCTGTAAGAGGAAAACATAGATTACTTGGGAAAACTAAATCAGAGCATCATTAAGATGAATTCTAAATTAAACATCGGGTTCTTCCAAGCATGAAGACATAAATTCAAGAGATGTAGAAACATAAGATAAACTTACAATTAAAAAGAAGAACAACATCATCAAGATCTCACACATGAATCCCTGCAAATCACCTTCGGTCTAAGAATGAATGATGTACAATGTGTACATATTAATACATACAAGAAACTATTGAATCAGATTTTGGTTCTTCTTGGACTCCAATAACTACTCACCATAATACAAACTAACCCAATATTTAACCCTGAGGATTAGCTATCTAACATTCTCCCCTTAATCCAAAGGGATGTACCAAAGTCCAAGAATGAGAGCTCAAAATGAAAAAATGCATCTCATCTAAGAGTTGAATGTCTCTCTGAAATGGTTTCTAAGGATGAACATAAACCAATGTGAGAGAAATCAAGGTCTCAGCCAACACCAACTCTCGAACCTTCAAAGCAGTTCTTAGAACAACCAAAAATGTGGTTTTAAGGTGACCAAAACATCTGGAACAATCAATGTAGTTCCTTGAACAATTTCAAATCTAGAAGTGATCATTCAAAAATAACTCAATCAGCCAAAACAAAAGTCTCTCTGGATAAAAAGTTGGCTCTAACTGGTACAGGTTGTGGCTCAGGCTCACGTGTACATCTTTGACTCAGGATCGCTTGACAAATCTTTGAGCCTATAGCAGATCAGGCTCACTTGTAGATCTCTGACTCAAGCTCACTTGACAACTCTTCGAACCTGTAGTAGACCACCAACAATTCCCCCCTTGTCGAATACAAGGTGAGAATATGAAGTATTATTCATTACTGTAAGGTTGGTCAACACTCTCGAAACGTTTCATTTGGTATGACCTACAAACCTTCTTGGTTGTTTTCAACCAACCCCAAGAAGCAATCCATCTGAAACTTAGTTTCTCTCATCCAATAGTCTTCTTTCTGGAACATTATTTGAATGGTGATTGCGCTTTCCACAATGCTCGCACGGATGATATCAAAACACTAATCTTTCACATGTCCAACTCTATTACATTGTTGGCATCGATTAATTTGTTCTGGAACAATACCATCTAGAAATCCAACACTTCCAAATTGTATAGGTTTATAAAAATCAGGCATATGAAATGATACATCGAGGAAATATTTGTTATACCCCAAACCAATTATGTGTTTGTTATGCGTAATTTATTCCCACGGTCTTATGAAATTTTTGGGAATGATAAGTTACACATTTGTATGCAAATGAATCTCACATACACTTTCCTAAACATGAATTTCAGTTGCATCCAAATTTTCTCCTCACGTGACTTCATTACTCTTTGATTGTTGTTTGGAATTAGGATCGTCTTGTAGTACATGATACTCGGTCTAAAGAAATTCGACTATCCCCAATGCATCATGTAAACGGACTCTAATATCAATAAGACTTACTTTGCTCACATTTACACTTCCATTAGCAGTAAAACTAATGGGATTGCTTAAGATTTTCAATACATTTTTAATTTTAGCCATGGGTGTCATGATCCAGGTGGATATTGGTGGAAACCCGCCTATTCCACTTGGACACTCACCATTGTTAATTTAGATTTTTTTAGTTTCCTGAATTGTAGCACAGTTTACTATTTTTGGTAGTTTTTCGGGTCCTAAATTTCCAGAGCCATGCTAGCCTTAACATAAGGCTCATAATGCTCTTTGCCCACAAGTTGTCCTTTGTTCCACTGTTCACCTACATTTGGAATACATGTTGCTGCAACTATAGTTTCAGGTGTTAAAGTGAAGGAAACACCTGCCAAGTTCACTTGGCCATTGTGAAGATGAAGGACAAATAGCCTAGCAAGTTCATGGTAGTATTTCACCCTCTCCACCATCTCACAAAACTGGTAGCAAGACTGATGTTTAAAATATGTTACTGCAAGAGGACAAGTTAATAACTTTGTGAGTGTGGTGGGATCCTCCTGGTTGTGTTTTCCTCCCTTATGTGGTTTTCTTTGTGCATGAATCTCTTGGGAGGAATCAGTTTCTTCATCCCTTTCATAAGTTGAATCTGTTTCCATGTTTGCCAATGTATGGTGTAAAATGATGAGTATGAAGAGATTTTCTCAAGAATAGGTGATTGTTGTTTTATTCTTTTGGATTTGATGAGTGGACTGATAATATAAGTGGAAAGTAAGGTTTTTGATGCCAGCTGTAGGGTTACTAAGGGATGATATGGTTTTGGGAATGAAGATAAGGGTTTGGGGAATAGTGGGAATTAGGTGTAGGGCTTAGGGTTTGGGAATAAGGGGGTAAGAAGAGTGTAAATAAGAGAGGGAAAGGGAAATAAAATTATGGAAATTTAGTGGAGAGGAATGGGATATGGGAAAATTATGCAAGGGATTATAAACAACAAGAATGAAAAAAACTGCAAAACCCCGGACAGTTTTGTCAAGGCAAATTTGAAACAACTTAGGGTTTAATTTTTCACCTTTCAAAACATCATCAAGAATGACTAAATCTCTTGCTATGGAAAATGGGAGGGTTTACTTAATTTAAGGGATGGTATTTGGAAATTTTTGAGCCTTAGAGAATCGATGGGATGAGTTTTTGGCTTGGAAGACTAGTGCGCCATGCCAACACCCAGGTGCAACGCGCCTGGCAGGTGCGCCACGCTCGTTGAAAAATATTTGTAATTCCTGTGCTCGGTGCGTAGCGCCGGGCAGGTGCGCCGCGCCAGTGCCCAGGTGCGTCGTGCCAAGAAAAAAACCTGAACTTTGCTGCAATTTTTCCTTTTCTCTCCTCAAACACGACTTTTTGCTCTTTCTTTCTTTCCTTTGCACAAAATGATGTCTTCTAACACAAATGATCCCTTTATATACAAGTGACTTTAATTTTTCATTTAGGAAAGACCCACTTTCTAAAGTTGCGTTTTACTTTGCTTTTTAAAAACCATGTTTTTGTAGTTTGGCTCTTTTTGTCATTTGATGGACTAATGCTTGGATTTTCTTGTCTCTTTTGCAGGAGTTGGAGTGCAAGAGTTTGGCAAGTTGACCTAGGGCTGCAGATGATGCTTTATTACATATGAAAACAATAAAATTACATAAAATTAGTACAAGAAATGGAAAAACCCTATTTTCACCTCAAAACAGAGTTTTGAGGTAAAAACCCTCTATGGAGCAAATCATCAATAATATTTATGATTTTATGAACTTATTGAAAATCCTCATGTGACTCCTGGCCTCTTATTGAGCTTTTGAAGATCATGGTGGGAAACCCTAGACCTAATGAGACTTGAAAACCCTAAAATGACTACTGCAAATGAAATGAAATAAAAATCACAACAGATGACTTGTACATATGGAAATAGGCCAGCAGATGAAAAGCATGAGGGAAATTTGACAAAGAACCACTAGCATCAGATGATCCATGACCTAATGGAGTGCAACTGATCGGATGAGACACCTAATATGCATGCAAAAAGAGAAATTTTGATCATTGATGGAGGGATGAAGATACCGACACTAACATTGGCTCCAATGGGGATGGTAGCTCCTGGGAGGTGCCAAGAACCATAGATCTCTGGAAAGCAGATAAGTGCCTTCTTCCATTGGGTAAAGGAGTCAATAACTTCCGCAAACTAAAACCAATATGCTGACTAAAAACTGACTCAATTATAAAGACTGACTCAAAACAGACTCAAACAACTGACTCTATCAACCCAAAAACTGAAATCATACATTCATCTTTATAGCCTTCACTTCGGGCCCCAAACTGAATGAATGACGATAGTACACACTTTTCAATGAAGGAAATAAAATGGTATATACAGTGATATATGTGACAGCAGAAAATATCTCAAAGATAATACCGTTTCAACAGTCGACCATTGACCGACCCACCTAGACAATCTTCCCTGTTCATTTCGTTCAGCAGGAAAGCATTTTGACCCCGATATGCAGCAATTCTGAATGGTCCCTTCCACAAATTCTCGAACTTGCCATGCTTGCCTTTGTCCTCGTTTCTAGCATCTCATTTCAGCACTATGTATTCAATCTTAAATTTGTCTGCCTTTGCCTTCTGATCATAGATTTTCTTTATTCTCTCTTGTAGCCTGAAGGTATTCTGAAAAACTTCCTCTCTCGTCTGTTGTAAATAGATCATTTGGTTTATTCTTCGTTGTAAATAATCTTCCTTGCTACTAGCTTCTTGTAGAAGTTTAAAAACCGGGACTGCGAGAGATGTCGGGAACACCGTGTCAACACCATATACAATCTCGAAAGAAGACATGCCTATTGATTTCTTCTGACTTACTCTATCCGCCCATAGTGCATTAACTAGCTTCTTGCGCCAGCTCTTTTTGTTTGTTTCCAGCAGCTTTTTGATGATTTTGACCAATGATTTGTTTGAGGATTCCACCAATATGTTACCTTGTCGATAGTATGCAGTAGAATGCCCCAAGGTAATTTGATATTTGTTACAAAAATCAATCATCTTTTTAGATTTGAAAGCTACTGCATTATATGTAATCAACTTGTTAGGACAGCCAAAATGTGACAAAATATTGTTTTCAAGAAACTGAATTATTACCAAGTCGGTGGCCTGTCGAGTGGGAATCGCCTCAATCCATTTTGTGAAATAATATGTCGTTTTGAGGATCCACTTGTGCTGAGCTAAAGATGTAGGATGAATCTCACCAATAAAATCTAGACCCCACTACTGAAATGGAGCACTAACTTCCACTGGCTTGAGAGGTAAAGGCTGCAAATTTCTCCTTCCCTGAAAAATCTGGCATTTGTGACAGCTTGTAATAGTTTTATACACATTAACGAAAAAGGTAGGCCAATAATACCCCGCTCTCAAAATTTTGTTCGTTGTCGTCTTCCAAAATAGGTGACCTCCACAGTCTCCCTTGTGAAAATCATCCATGACCTGTTTTGCTTCCTCCTCAACCAAACAATTCAGAAAAATACCGCCAAGATCTTTCCAATAAAGTGCATTATTCATAATACAAAATTTGGCAGCCTTTGATTTCAGAGTTCTACTTTTATTTCTAGCCATCCTCGGTGGCAGTGAAAGATGCTAGAGCACATATACAACATGTGAATACCAAGGAGAATGAAGAAAAATTTCAAATACCTGAACAAGTGAGTTGTCCTCATCTTCTTCGAACATAGCAGCAATCAATTTTATGTCCAAAGCATGCAAATTAGACTCTGCCATCAGTTTTGCTAGCCCCTACCCCTTGATGAGCTTTGTTGGCTTTATCTCCACGTCATATTCTAATAAAGTTGCGATCCATTTGCCTCGTCTCCCTTCCAGATCTGTTTGTACTAAGCCACCTTTAATGGTTGTGTTAGGGACATAAGCAAGAATATGAGAATGCAGAATATATACCTGGAAATCTTTCAAAGCTTTTACCAAGGCAAGAGCTTTCTTTTCAATAATGTTATACTTTAAGGCTACATCTCTTATTGTCCTGCTGAAAAAGGCAATTGGCCTCTCAAGCTGGTCTCTTTTCTGCATTAGCACTGCTGCCATAGTATGAACCGAAGCGAATGAAAACAATATAAAATCTTGAGAATAATCCGCACTGATTAAAATCGGAGCTGAAGAAAGAGCCAACTTTACCAAATTGAAAGACTTGATGGCTTCTTCAGTCCACTTGACCACACTATCTTTCTTTAACATGTTTGTGATTTCCCTTAAATGTTCAGCTAGATTTGGCACAAAACAACGTAAGAAGTTCATCTTACCGTTGAATGCTTGGATCTCCTTTTTACTACGTGGAAAATTAATTTTCTTAATGGCTTCCACTTGAACAGGATCGATGTGGATGCCCTCCTTGGATATGATGTGACCGAGAAGCTTCCTTTCATCCATGGAAAACAAGCTATTTTTTGGATTAAGAGATATGCCATACTTTCTACACCGCTGAAAAACAATCTTCAAATGATAAAGATGCTCCTCATCTGAATTGGAAAAAACTGTCAAATCATCAAGATAAACTACTAAAAATACATCTTTCTCATTTGCAAAGGCGATATCTATAGCCCGCTGAAAATTTGCACCATCATTCTTTAATCCAAATGGAATCTTGGCATAATGGAAAGTCCCCCACAGAGTGGTGAATGTTGTTTTGTCCCTATCATCCTCATGGACCATAATTTGATTATAGCCGGAATACCCATCGAACAATAACATAAGAGATGCTAAAACTACTCTTTGAAGTATGTGGTCCATTTTTGGTAATGGATAATGATCTTTCAAAGACACCTTATCTAGATTTCTGAAATTAATACATAATCTAATCTCACCTGTCTTCTTCCGCACGAACACCAAATTGGAAATCCAATCTGAAAATCTTATTGGAATGATTATACCAGCCTTGTACAATCGATTCACCTCTTTCTCTATTGATGGCAGCAACTTTGGATTTATCCTTCTTAACTTTTGTCGAAATGGCTTCTGGTTTGGCTTGATTGGAATGATTTGCTGAATTATACTTTTATCGTACTCCTTCAAATCTGAATAGTCCCATTCAAATACATCAGTAAATGAAGACAATAAACTAATGTATTTTTCCTTTACCTTAGGAGGCAATGCCTTTGACAACTTCACCTCTTTGGATTTTCTGTTGTTCCAATATTCACATCCTCAACTCCCTTTTCGGTCAGCACTAAGCTTGGTTTCCAGGCTACATCATCTTGATAAAATAACTCCTCTAAAGGTATTAGGCCTTTAGGAATGACATTGTCCTTCAGCTGCAAAACTTCCATCAGATTTACCTCTATGTCTGATTCACCATCATCTTGCTCTCCATCGATAGAAGTATATTTGTATTTGCCTTCATTTTGCAGAAATTCTTCAATCTCCTTGTCATCTTGAAACACCTGCCAATATCTTTGATTATCAGGGATAGCTGGGCGATGCTTCACATGAATTTCAAACTTATTGTTTGAATTCATCGGGATTTTCAAGTTACTTACAGCTGTAGCAAGGGAATCTGCAATAACATTTTGTACATAGGGGACACATGTCAAAGTATAATCTGGAAACAACCTCAAAATATCTAAAACCGCATTATGGTAAGCCCACATTCGAGGATGTTTGGCTTGGTATTCACCCTTGACTTGCTTGATTACTGATTCAGAGTCACCATAAACTGAAATTCTCTTTGCATTCAACTTTTTGAGGATTTTCAAACCAGCAATAAGAGCCTCATATTCAACTTCATTATTGGAACAGTCAAATGCCAATTTATATGAACAAACTCTAACATTACTCGAGACTTTATTTGGTAGGAAAAAAGGGCTACGTATCCAAATACCAATTCCAGCACCATCCTTACCTACTGCTCCATCAAAGTCCATACTCCACAAACCGGCTTCGTCCTCCAACTGCTGAAATTTTGCCTGCTCTTCTACCTTTGCTTGTTGTCCACAATTTTTTGTTGTTGGCAGAAGGTTGATCGTTCAGCGATACTATCAAGCCTTTGTCTTTCTTGATCAAGTATGGATTTGAAATTTTCTATGATCTCTGGAATATCTTCAACTTCAACTAATTGACTATTTACATCATTAAAACTATCAGAATAAAGAACAAAAGATTCTAAATTTATATGTACATAATTGATTGGATGATTCAAAGGTTTCTCCTTGCTTGTGATCATATACTTCATCTTTTTCTCCCGATATAATTTCCTCAACTAACCAAACACGGATAGTGGCATATGAGAAATCTAGCTGCAATGTCCCTTTGAGTTTTGCGCCCCACGATCTAGATAGAAGCATGCCAAATCTAGGGGGAATGTCGGCCACAACCACATCCATAAGAACATTCTTTGCTGGAATCTGATCTAAAGTGACAACCAAATCTTTGATGAGACTAATACATCTGACCCTACCATAATAAAAGGAATAAAGATCATGGTACTTGCGAGTGATGTCTAAACCCAATTTTTCCATAATTTCCTTTGGCATCAGATTATGAGATGCTCATGAATCAAACATGGCATTGTACAAGACATAATCATGCAATCTAAGGCTGATGTAAAAATGAGCTACATCACTATCCTCAGATTGACCTTCTAATGTCGGACCAAAGATAAGTTCGAGTTGGTCATCCTCCACATTAACCATATCAGATAACAGATCTAAATTCAAAATCTTTGACACGTGACCTTTATAGCTGCTATTCTTCATTAATTCAGTCAAAGGTATCGACACTTTTAACTTAGAAATCTCATTCTCTAAGCTAAAGGTTGTAGTTTTGTCTACCTCTTTGAGTGGAGCATCTTTCTTTTCAGTCTTCTCCTTTGATGCACTTGGTTGATTTGACTTTTCATTTACTGATTGTGTTTTGCTAGTGGTAGGATATGCTGCCTCCTTTCCCTTTTTCTGCACATTTGGAGAATCATTCTTTGGTCGTGTTGCTTCCTTCCTCTTTTGAATTGGATTGATGGGTACCTCTCTACTCCTGAGTGAATATTGTCGTTGCTAGGTTGTCAAGGCATTCATGTATCCCCTCTGATATTCATCAGATTCTTCTTCTAGGACTATTTCATTTGCTAAGATAAAATCTTCATCCTTTTGTACAGTTGGGCTTTCTGAATATTCTTCATCCTCCGTGATATAAATTGGCAAACCATTAGGTGTAAAGAAATGATTCTCCTCTCCTATTATATTCTCATCATCATCTAATTCCGGACCATGTACAAAATTCTGTTGTAATGGTGTTTTAACTTGTTGTTGTGCTGCTTGGTCTTATGCTCTTTGTTCCCATTGTTTAATCCTGAACTGTGGTTGCTGCTGACCACGGAAGTTTGGATTTCTGATTTGTGTCTCGGGCTTATCTGCAAAAGTTAATCTATCAAACATCTTTTCAATCTTGCGAAGCAAGTGATCTGAAGAAGAAGCTTCCTCCTTTATGGTCACTTTCTTCTCGATTTTTGTTCTAGCTCTTTTAGCTAGCAGATTTTCCTCCATGCTCACTGCAATTTTCTGCATATCCTCCAATGTGGCCAAGTCTCTTTCTCTCAATTGATATGCCATGTCAGGATCAAATCCATCAGGAAATTTAATCAAAGACAACCCCATTGGTGGCTTTATATCAGCTGGAATTGCATTATAAACAGTATTGAATCTAACACAGTAATCCTGGATACTTTCACCAACATTCCTCTTTATGTTTTCATATTCCGAAAGAATTTGTAGTGGATTTTTCTTTACCTCCAAACAGTCCAGAAATTGTCTATGAAGAACCACCAATGAATTGATAGTCCTAGCTGGCAATGCTCTGAACCACTTCCGCACTTCACCTCCAAAAGTTTGCACAAATAATCTCATGCTCACATTTTCTTCATCTATCTCATGAAGGTCAAAGAAATCGTTCACCTTATCAACATGTTGTTGCGCTATGATACCTTGGGTACCATCAAACAATGGAATTTTTCTTTGGTAATCAGCAAGCATAACATCCAAGTTTTGTGGCAAAACGAGAGGTGCATATCGGGCAGCCATTGCTCTAGGTGGATTTGAAACTAGCCTTGGGGATGTAGGAGGAGTCGGAACAACAATAGCAGTCAATGTAATGGGTGTATGAGGTGTAGAAGGAGGGGAGGAAATATGAGATGCTTGAGGTGTTGAAGGGGTTGATGGGGGAGAAGAGACAAGGGGTATCTGATCAAATATGATGGCTTTCACAGGAATGGTGGGGATAAAAGGAGTTTCAATAGGAACCTCTGAACCAGATACAACAGTAGATGAACCAAGAGTTGCGGATGAAAATTATAAGAACTCGAGAATGTTCGTAGCCACAATGGAAGTTTGAAGATTCAAGATATAATCATCAATTGATCTATTAGCCTTTTCAGTTTCAAGATCTTTGACAAACTCCAGATTTAGAACAGTAGAACCATCTGCACTTTCAGATTTAGTTTCAAACAACGATAGATCAAAATGTTCATCAAACTCAAGATCTTCAAGGCATTCAAAAACAACTAGACATGAATGAGATTTGAAAACAGGAATCGCAGAACTTGATTGACGGAGAATCCTTGGGATGAGATTTGGGTTTTCATACACGAGAGGAGGATCAGGATCAGGATTGGCTCTGGTGTATCATTTGGAAGCCAGTGTGTTGAATTATTCCCAAAAATCAAATGGACATTATCAATTTGTTAGCCTATCAAATTCTAAACTCATCATCCAAAGTCTAGAATTGCTTTAAGATACTGGGGTAATAGTTTTTAGTTCAGATGTTCAGTTCATAAACTAAACCGGAGATTGACTGAGGCAGCATTCATCTACTTATGCACTTGTAAAGCAAGAGTAGTTTGAAGGCTACCTAGCTAACTTCAGGCTCCGTCTGTAGTCTACAAAGCAAACAACAATCACAAGCAAACTTTTCTTCCCTAGTATGGTCGCCAATAAGGGAAAACAGGCAAGCAGCAAAAAGAAAGTCAAATTGACACTCCTTGAGTAAGAGATTGATGCCGACCGGGAATCTTGGCTAGAGAGGGTGAATATGCACTTGGAGAAGCTGCTTGAGAAAGCCAACAAGGAGAAAAAGATGTTGTGGCACATGGCTTATCACTATTTGGCACGAAACAAAATTTGTAAAACAAGGATAAGAAGCCTAAAAGCCAAGTTGAGGAAGACTTTGAAGAGCAAGCAAGAACAAGATAAACTCAAGATCTTGGTTGAAGCCTCATTAGCCTAACATAGCACTTGACATAGATCACTCATGCCAAATTTCAAGAAATTTGGTAAACTTTTTGGCAATTTTGAATTTTTCATGGAAAAAACAGGTTTTTCCAGCAGGTGCATAGCGCCACCTAGCGCTCGCATTTGATAGAGACCTCCACTTGAACAAAACTTTGCATTTTTGGATTCCTTATGAAAAGTTATGCATGTCCAGAAATTACTAGGAAATTTTGACAAGTTTTGGACCTCCAAAAGGGCCAAAAACACCTCAAAATACCCTCTCTGCCACTTTTTGGACACACAGGAAGCAGTCTTGGGAGAATGCAATTTTGGAGGGGCAAATGGACTCCAAATCAAAAAATTCAAGTTGTTCCAGAAATTAGACTCGTATGGATTTCCAACGAGCTATCCTACACCTAATTTGGACCTCGGGAAGCCTTCCAAAATCAGCTTGGAAAAATCACTATGCACAGAAAAAGTGGCGCTACGCACAGGATAAAAAATTGTCAATTTTGCTCAAAAACTCTGTTTTTCGCCTAGTTTTATTCTAGTTTAAATTTTTCTCTCTTATGGTCAAATTCATGATGTGACATGATGTAAATTGACGTAAATTGATGTATTATGATGTAAAAATAATAAAAATTGACTTGATAAGGTAGATACATCATTTGTAGGTGGTTTGGAGTTGAATGAATCAGTTTCCTAGGCTTAAGAGGCAAACTGTTCCACTACCTATTTTTGTGTTCCTAGTTTAGATATGGTTGAAACCACCCCTCTTCTCATGGATTCGACCCCTGATGGATAGCATAGGTGGTTTGGAGGTCTATATCATGTGTTTTTCCAGTCATTTGTAAAGGTTAGACTCTTGTGAATGCTTTGAGCATTATTGTACATTCATCTCTGCAATTTGGCAAGGAAATAGACCAGGGTTTGCAGCATTTTGTGGGATTCTTGTGGCAATGTGACTTAGTATTTTTTTTCCTTCTGTGATTCAAGATATCATATGTTTATGTGTTCCATTATCTTTCTCTTTTCTGCTTGACTAAATGAATCAAGTATAAAGGTGGAAATCATTGATGTTGCAGTGCTCTACCTTAGGGTTTCATTAGTTTTACATGTTTTCTACTGTTTGAAGAGGATTCATGACACATTCATGCCCTCACCAATCTCAAGACTCACCATTACACCTAATCTGAAGTACTAAAGCACTTGCCTACCTCGCCCCACAGAAACCTCTACAAGACTGAGTTCATTCCCCAGACCCAAAATTGCCTTTCACATTTGATCCAGCAAACCAACATAAAAAATCAATCAAACTCCTCTGAGCATATACCTAGCCTAAAATTAGTCTTTACATCAGTCATCTCAAACCTCATTTGCTATATTTTCCTGAGATTGACAAGGAGAGAGCCCTCTCCCGACCTGGTAGGGCTAGCTACCAGGTTAAGCGTGGTTTGATGTTACCCTAGACCTGCCTTTTTCAGCCTGAGGTAAATTTAGGCCATAATAGCTGCCACATTACGAACTGGGGTCCAATGCGGTGATACCTATGAATAAAGAAGATAATCAGGCTCCACACCCAACACCACATGTCCACTGTGTGTTTTTATCCACTCGCATCCAGATTCAAGTTTTCCCAAAACGCACAATTAAAATAATTTCCAGACTTTCAAATTATGTTAGAGGACGAGAAAGAATCTCATTAACTAACTAAAAGGTAATTACTAGATTCTATTAAATGGTGAAGTCCTACCATTTGAATTTTTCTAATACCGAAATTCTAGACATCCGGAATTCTAAAAAGTGTACTTTGTGGAAAAACTTAGATTCGATAGTACATAAGAAGGATATGACATCGACCTTTTGGTGTGTGGCAAGCTGATGTGTCATGTAAACGTGGCATGAAGGTCAAAATTAGATGATGTGGCATGCTAACATGGCATGTTGATGTTGTGTGCTTCTGTGGCATTATAGTCTGGAAGCTCTATTAGGTTTTTAAAGTGGTGCCTGTGTGGTAGAGATGACACGGAAGTGAAGAAGTGGGCTTGAGATATGAAAATTTGATTTATTGAAAAAATGGGTCTTTTTAAGAAAACCTGAATCCAATATTGACAGAACTTGGACAAAATCTATTAGTTGTCATTTTGTCAAGGTGTTCCCATCTTTTGATGAAATTTGGATTCATAATCCATCAATCAATAAATTTGACTTTTTTGAAAATAGACTTTTAAGATTTTTTTCTGAATCCAGATGTAGTTGACTAGAATCTATTAATTGTCGTTTTGTCTAGGTGTTCCCATCTTTTGATGAACTTTGGATTAGAAATTTGACTCTTTGGAAAATGGTCGTATAAGATTTATTTGGATTTAGATCTCATTGGGCCTAACATGCCTATCCTACAGAGATCGCATAGTACAATAGTGACACTTGGGGTGCAGGAGCACCATGTGTTATCCACATGTTAGATGACATGGTATAATACAGTGTTAACATGTGGACACAAGTTAGTAACATGTCAGTTATTCTACTATTGACATGGAATAAGATAGTTAAACTTCTCAAGATAATAATTTTGTGTCCAAAGCTTAGATTTGGATGAAATTTATATTGTTGAAAAGCTCTCGACAAACAAAAAACAATGGTGATCTTAGAGAAAAAGTTTAAGGTGATTGGATTATGAAAAATTTGTAGAAAAGTATGTGTCTAATCAAGATAATGAATTATTAAATCATAATTATATTTAAGTGTGGATATTCTCTAAAAAAATGTAATCATTTTTAATTTGAAAAAAAAAAAAAAAAAATTAAAAAAAATTATTTTTTTATAAGTCATCTCAAGAAAATATAAGTTGTGATCTCAAAATATACAAAAATATTTTCAATATTTACAAATAATATAATAATAAATATAATAATTTCACTACAACTATATCTAGCTTTACATTCAATAACTATATCTAACTTTACCTGCCATCATTTTCCAATTTACAATATTATGCACACCACCATTTTAATACTTCAACATTCCAATTTACCCATTTAAAAAATAAGATGATTAATTAAATAATATGTATACATTTATATTTATTCAGTATCCACAAATAAAATTAAGAACAACTTTGTATAGTGATTGTGTGTCTTACGTTGTAATTTCTATTGCAATTAAGTGGAGTCTTGTCCAACCAAATCCCATTCCCATTGAATTTCCAACACTTTAAGGTTAGGCAGTTTTGTTAACGTTGGTCACACGACATTAAAAGTAAATGAGAAACCAAAAGGAGAGAGCAAAATCCAACTCCACGTGTTAAAAATAAAGGAGAATCGTGGATAAACACATTTGGAAGTTGAAGTGCCTCACACATAAGTGCCTTACTTCTCTCCCAAGTCTTGCTTGTAATAAAAAATTAAAAGTGATGTTCGGCTTTAAAAGCAAACAAAAGAAGGGCACTTTCTTCACGATAATGCAAGTGCCTTGCTTGAACTATCAAAAGTTCATCTTAAAAAGATAAATATCTTGTTTTGGTTTTTCATGGTAGAGGTAAGCTTTTTTTTGTTTAATGTTGTAGTTATTTATGCGAAATGAACAAATGGTTGGGTTGGTTAAATGTTATAGGAATGAAGAGTTATGTATTAAGAGATTTTAGGTTTAAATTTTCTTGATTTATTTGTGTTTATAGAAGGGACATATATAGACACATAGAGATTATAGTGGTAGTAGTCGAATCGACTCGATGTCACACAAGTACGAAACCGATCCAGTTACAAATTTCTTTAGTCTCACACACACGTTGATTTTGCTATATAAATTTATATGTTGATATAACAAATATGAATCCACTTTTACTTTATGTTTATTTTTAACAAAAATTATCAATAATTATACTAAAAAGTTGTTGAAGTTGTATCAAACAACATAGAAATATAATGCTTTTTGAAAATTGAAATTTAAGAAAATGTTCAAAATATAAAATGAATGCCTAAAGACTAAACTACTCTATCTATTTCAAAAGCATAACAAAGAGGCATATAAGTATAGATCCTAAAAAGCTGGCCTAGGATCAATATAGACTTGCAATATGTAACTAGTTATTTAACCAAATTCTCCCCCTCTTGACTATGGATTCCAATTTTGACTAATGAACTAAGAAATATTTCACTTTACTTTCATGTCTCTCTATGATTGCCTTGATTTCTTCCCCTTGTGAGAGGAGGAGAGGGTTGAGAACCTTTCCTTGGGGTATTAGAAAAAGACAATGATTCCAGAGTCTCAAAAAGATCCAATTATTGCACTAAGAACATAGTATGAGGGGCTTATTCTCCTACATCCTCCTCTTTTATCTCCTCAACTTCCCTTGATTCCTCCATTGGTTCCTCTTTTTCCCGCTCTTCCTCTTTTAATGGATTCAAAAGGACTTAGTTCCAAAGGATTTTCCTTACTTGTTTCAAGTTTGAATCCAGTTGTGTTTATGAAGTTTTTCTTACATTGGATCTACTTTTGTTCTCTTTGTTGTTGTATTTGTTGTTTTTGCAAGGACCTCAAATGTTATTGATCCATCTATAGGTTCTGATTGAATTATATTTGGTTCTATTTGTAAACTATATTTGCTCACTTCCTTTATAACCTCAAGAAACTCATATCTATTGTTGTTCACAATTGATGGATTTTTTAATTTATCTCTAAATGTTACACTGCCTTGGAATGCTATTTTTTTCTCTTGTTTGAGATTAGCTTGAAAGGATTATGTTTCCAATTACTAGTGGAATTCAATTTCCACTTTTGGGAATATTTTTGGGTTCTTTAGGTAATCTCAGTAAAGTGTCCATACTTGTGACACAAATAAAATTTGAACATAATTTAATCATAATATAGAGCTTTTAAATGGCTCCAGACCCCATATTAATTTGTATTTCCTTTGATATGCCCTTCTCCAATTCCAATGGCACACCACACAAATACATATTTCCTTTCAGTTATGCTATATCTATAAAACATATCAGCTTAATCCCTATATCTTTGAGATTTATAGCATCATAAAACATAAATGGAAGATGAGGCAGTCTAACCCACATAAAGGTTGTTGTGATCTCTTCTTCTACATTGAAATTAAGAGACAGTTGGTTATAAATAGACCCCTAGATCCCATGAAATAGGGCCCTAAGTGGAAGATCAAGACTTGGTCTTCCTTGCTCCGGAATACGATATGAAAAAACCTCTTCCTAAAGTAAACAAAATTCCCTATCCTCAGAGCCTGGGAGCCAATTATTTTGCTACCCATGATTCTATGGGTCTTGGATGGGGTCACAAGCCTATGAACTTTTCCACTAGGGCTTGCCCATGGAGGATAAGAGTTTTTTTCCTTGGAGCTAGACTAACAGATCCAAGTGAGGAACGATATCCATCCTTTGACAAATTTATTCAACACAAGGCAATCTTTATTGGTTAGATTAAAATTGTGAACCAACAATTTAAAGACCTTTATTTCTATAAGAATATTCTCTCACATTCCCATAACTCGAGCACAATAAGGAATGTTGGCTTGGGCTTGAATTATGAAGAGTTTAGGAACATAGTTGTTGATGGCATGCTATGATTTTCCTTACTTCTCCCAATACTTTGAATCTCTCATCATTTTTCTAATTTATTAAACACCAAGAGGAATACAAAAAATAATTAAGATTCAAATTTTTTGGTACTTAAAAGATCTTGAGTTAAGATGGATGCATGTTAGTGTATGCAAATCAAAAAAACAATTGAGATGCAAATCTCGATACTTAAAAGATCTCAAAATAAAATGGAATTATGATAATGTGTGTGTGTGTGCATGTGTTAATGCTTGGCATCATATAAATCACCTTTAATAATGTGAATTGTTTAAAAACAATGAGGAATGAATGTGTGTATGGTCATAACTCTTCTCCTTTATGATGACGATATTATTATTTTGGCAAGGAACCATTATGATCTTGACAAGCAATTAAGAATCCTTCAAGATGGATATGATTGTAAATATCGATAAAACTAGCGCCATGATAATTAAATCCAGAAAGATCACCTATGATACTTTCATTTATCACAACAACTCCTTGGAGGAAGTTCCTTCATACATATCTGGCAATCAAAATCCATCATAAGCTCAAGTAGAATGATAGCACTGAGAAAAGGATAAATGGAGGTTGAAAATATTACTATGGTCTTGAAAACAATAGCAAATCTGCAAATCTTTGGATTTGGATTAAAAAAAAACAAAACAAAAAACCTTTTTGAGACTCTTGTCACTCATATTATTTTATATGAATGTGAGGTTTGGGGTTGCAGTATATCCAAAGAGACATGGAGAAAGATTGAACAAACCCAAAATTATTTTATAACCTACAACCTCAATATTAAAGGAAATACTCCCTACCCTATCCTCGGATTGAAGCAAGCCTTTCCCCCATTAAAAGCATGGCTAGGAATAGGAATCTTATGTATAAGAAGAACTAATACAACATAAACGCAAAGAGGTTCCCTAAATTGCTTCTAACTCATGCCAAAGCCCCCACCTTGGCCTCAAGCAAGGGTGGCATAAGAATTCCCATTCTTGGCTGGACAATTGGAGAATAAAGGAGGATATCATCTAGAGGAATCTAGATAATATTAAAAATATTATTCCTTCCAAATTTAAGGATAAATTATGGGGAAATAAAGAATTGGAGGAAAAAAGGGAACTATGATATTAAAAGGAGGTGATCAACACCAATCTCAAATACCAAAATTATCTCTCTTTCTTGACTAGTGTTAAGAAGAAAATGAACAATGTCAAGATTAGAACTACTTCTCATGAGCTTCATAGTGAAACTAGGTTTTGGTCAATCCTCAAAACTTCATGGATGAAAGAGTTTGTCACATGTGTGATCCTTAGAGGTTGAAGATGAAAATCACTTTCTCTTAGATTGTTCATCTTATACTCACATTTAATCTAATATTCAAAATATTTGTCACACAACCAACCTTCTTGACCTTTTAACTCAACAAAACTATGGTGATCTGTAAATACTTCTTTCACTTCTTTTTTAGCATAGAAATAAAAACTTAAAGAAATATGATTAATCTCTTACCTTCTTAAGGTCCAGTATATCATATAGGTTTTATTGGACATTAATCATTATCATTAAATTTGTTCTTATTATATTATTTAAAAATCAATAAAGAATAATGTCTAATAAAATTCATCAATTTCTTTATCTTTAAATAAACAATATTTTTTTTATAATATGCATATTTATGCTTTTTTTATTTACTTTATTTTTTATCTTTTGTATTATAATTTTATAACATTTTAAATAATAATAATAATAATAATAATCCCTTTTTAAGGTCACAGTGAAACTACACACCAAATTGGTGTATGAGACCCCTTGTTTGTGGGACAAGAGTTGTTCCTTCAGGCATTGATTGACTACCCCCGCGCAATTAATTTAAATATATTAAATACCCTACACAACATATTTTTCACAACCACACCATTCATCATAAGAGCTTTGACTTAACATAGGTGGGAGCGGGGAGAATATTGGGTAAAATAGATTCATTATAAATATGGCTTACCCAATATTTCCTTCCACCCCCACCCTCTACCACACCCCACCCTAAGGGTGGGTCAAAGAGAATATTGGGTAGAACATATTTATTTTAAATAGTTTTTAACAATATTGTAAATATGTTTTACCCAATATTTCTTTCCACCCCCACCCTTTGCAACTAGTTCTTACCAATATAGTAAAGTTTGTCTTTCCACCTCCACCCTTTGCAACTAGTTCTTACCAACATAGTAAAGTTCACTAGCATAGTTGAGAAGCTCCAGTTGTGATGTTACTAGACAACATCAATTTCTATCTTATCTAAAGCATGGCTTATCTGATCCCTATTATTGCATAACAAAAAACACAATGAGCATGTGTTCATAAATATTATTCAAGAGGTATGCATAACAAAAACCACTTATTAGTTCTTGTCGAAGGCTAGGAGTATAACAATTGTTTCATGTTTGACTTGCATCAGTTGTGCTTTGACTACAAATATTTACTTACATATTAATGTAAAACATTTGGCAAATAATTTCTTTTATTTTTATAGTATATTGAAAATTTATTTTTGTGTCATTTTCATGGTGGAGATAATTGAAATATTATTGCAAATTGAAGACTTAAAAAAAAAAAAAAAAACATAGAAAAGGCCAAAAAATTAGAAAAGTCAAATTAATAAAAGTTCTTTCAATGATATTTTCATTCTCAAAATTCATAATCTTGTTGTACAAATTTGATAGAAATTGCAACTGCTCAAGATTTCAAACTGAAAAACAAGAGACACATTTCTACTCTGATGATCTGCAGAATGGAAATCATAATTTAGAATACCATGCATAGACATGCAACAAGAAAAACCACAAGTACACAGTGATTTCTAGGGGAACCCAACTGGGAAAAACCCCTCAAGCCTCTTTGCATTAATCAATTGAATAGAGAAACTATTACAATTTCTTGCTCCATCTTTGAGCACAACCCGCAAAAGAATAATTTTTCTCTCTGTTGAATGAGAAACTCTTCCCAACACTTAGCCAATTATCTGCTCATCTAGCCTCTTGTTTCCTTGCACAATCCTTGAGGAAAATAGCTCCTAGAAGATAGGAATTTCCTCATATTTTCTTGCAAAATTCCCAAGGATTGATCTCTTAACTGCATGCAACAACTGTACACTTGGACTAGTGTACAAATCATGTTAAATTTGCCTTATCTCTTCCACTTCAATTGAGAAATTCAAATTCCATGCATGCATTAGCTCTTTTTGGCTGATTGATTAGTTAACTAATAGATATTTGAGTTAGACTATTGTCCCATTGCACAACTAACATTCAATTGAATCTATCAATAGTTAGAGGTCAGTTAAATAAATACAACTAAAACTAATTGAACTAGATTTGCTAAAATTTAGCAATCAACACATGCATAACTGAACTCCAAGCCCCTAATTCGAATTTATTGAGCTAACTGAGTGACAAGAGCCATGTCACACTAGTTAACTGCCTCCAAGTTGTCTTGTTGATGTGGAAATTCGATTTACTCAATTTGACTAAGGCTAAAGTCAAATTGAGCCTTTCTTGCTACATTTTTTAACACTCCCTTTTCGCAAGAAAGGGATTTTTCACCACCCCTATCCTGCACTTGTGGAATTCAAATTTACCTCTTGACAATGCCTTTATCAAGGTGTCAGCATCTTGTTCCTCAATTGGAATGTATTATAGCAACATAATTCTCCTCTACACACAGTCCAGCAAATGATGATATCGGATATCAATGTGCTTCAACCTACATAAAATATCTGATTCTCAAATAGCTTAATGCAACTCTGATTATCACAATATATCATTATTGAATCCATCTCCTAACTGAAAAAACCCACAAGTATTTTCCTCATCCATATGTCCTCACATGTTGTTTGACTTGCAGCCATGTATTTAGCCTCTGCTGAGCTGAGTGCCACAGACCGCTACTTCCTGTTGTACCAAGAAATAGTTGTGGACCCAACAATGAAGATAGCACCTAAAGTACCTTTCCTATCTGATGGACTCCCTACCCAATCTGCATCAGTGAAGCCTTGTAGCTTCACTCCATCTATCCTCTTGTACCATAATCCATACTCAGTAGTACCTCTGAGGTATTGTAACACGTGTTGTTTCCTTCCAATACAGCTTCGTAGGCCTAACCATAGCTTGAATAAGTTGGTTTAATGCATAGCACATGTCAGGTTTTGTGTTCACAAGATACATCAAAGAGCCCACAAGCCACCTGTAAATAGTAGCATCAATCTCTTCACCTAAAGTGGCATTCTCCTTCCTCCAATTTGTAGCTAGAGGTGTGTCCATAGGCTTACAATTCTCCATGTGAAACCTCTGAAGTATTTCAAAGGCACACTTCCCCTGAGACACAAACAATTCACCATCACCTTGCCATACTTCCAGCCCAAGGAAGTAATGCATTAAGCCCATGTATTTCATCTTAAATTACCTTGCAAGATCCTCTTTGCAAGAGAGGATTAGTTGCTCATCACCTGTCAATAATTGATCTGAAATTACCTATAAATGACCTCAGAGAAAGAATGAAGGTATTACAGACTCAAGTGTTGGTGTGTGCCTATGTTATTTTATGCAACGGATCGATAAGATTTTGAAATACACAGACACTGAAACAGTAAGAGAACACAGTAAGCAAACACATAAACACAACAAATTTAATAACGAATTAGTGGTGGCTTTTCTATTGTGTCTTAAAGCAGATTTTTTACAATAAGGAGCCCAATTTGAGTCTCACTTAACAGATGATGATCAGTAGGATTGTACTTGGATTCCCCAAGTCTCTAGAGTACACAGACTCCCCTTACTGAATCTCGACCTCAACTGGTCTCAGTGGTATGAGTCCAATTTGGTACTCAATACCTGACAGATATACACAGAAGAGTTTCTTGAACCTCTCAAGCCTTCTCTGGAGTTCACAGACTCTCGGACTCTCTCTATCTTTGTTTGCTCGATGCTGCCTTTGCTCTGCAGGTCAGCTTGGCTTCTCTGTTCTCTGCAATTCACTTCTTTCTTGCCTCTTGGCTTTTTGCTTCTCTTTAGATGCCTCCTTTACTCTTTGTCTGTTCGTGGCTTAAAGCCAATCTACTCCCTTACTATTCGTTTCTGCTTCCCAGCTCTCTGGATCTCCTGCCTCTGTCCGCTTGAATTCCCCTACTCTGCATCATCATCACTGTGTAACGCTTCACAGAGAGGTGGCCACTTGTTTTCTCACGAACTGAGTGTCAGTTCTCTTTGAACGATCGTTATTTCCGTTGCTCCAAGATTGCTTGCGAAATTGATTCCTGTGCCAAATCATCAATCATGTTGGACCTCAAATCTTATATGACTCAACATATTTCCACGTCGAATCGGGTCATCCATCGGATCATTTCTCCGTCGTTGATCTGGAGCCTCCAGATCCTATGGTCTCCGTCCATATCGGGCAAGTAAGTAACATGACCTTTACCCATCCGATGTGAGCATTTTTCTCTCTCATCGGATGTGTGTCACCCAGTGTATGGCATCGAGCGGGACTCGGTCGAACCCGCTTACCGCTTGAGGCCCTTCCGATATCCCACTGGTTTTAGCACGGGACCCGCCTTTTGACGGAATCAGTGATTTCCGTATGGTTTTATGCTTTTCCTTGTGACCGAGCACTTGGGGGCTTTCCTTCACTAAGGGGGGCGCCCCACGATACGCGATTAGCGTGTATCAGAAATTGCCTCTATTTTTGGATTTGACCTCCCGTTTGTCAATTTGTGCCAGTGCGCGGTCACCATGGGCCAATGGTTTGCGCGCTTTGACCGAGGGTCCTCGTTGTTCCGTGCTGACCACAAATTGCCATTGTTTAGAGGTTATTTCTGATAAGTTTGATGTCCATAAGATTTGAACCTTGACATAATTTGAAACAATCATGAAAACTTAGAGAATGTTTAAGGATCCAATTCGAATCATGGCCTTCCCACTGAAAAAGCTTTTGGACCACCAAAATTTGGTATTCAAGCATCGACTAAGTGAGGGTATAGCTATCTCACTTATCCAGCCTCTATCCACTTTGCACTGCTTGGCTTTGAACCCTGGAGTCCAATCCTAAGGTACTCGACATCTCCCCTGTGCGTCGTCCTTACCTTTCTATCTAGAACGGTAACTTCCTGCAATTCATTGAGATATTCAGGTAATAGATCATCAATAGAAGGCAATTGACTCTGATCTTCAGGTTCAAATAGTCTCAAACTGTCTGCATTAACGACTGAGTAGATGTGCCTGTAAGCTGGTAAATCAAGGCGAAAAGCATTCTCACCAATTTTCTCAAGTATCTTGAAAGGTCCATACCTTATTGGCTTTAGCTTTTTACCTTCACCTTGCATTTTGTCTTCGCTGATATACAGTCAGACTTGATCACCAACTTGGAAACTATGCTCCATCCGATGCTTGTCATGCCTTGCCTTGTATTTGGCTTGGCTCTTTTCCAGTTGTTCCTGTACTACCTAGTGAATCTCTTGGATTTGTTCAATGAACTTGATTGCCTTGTCCACATCACTGTGTCCATCAACTGCTATGTCTTTACCAAAGACAAAATCCAAGGGAGACCTTGGTGTGAAACCAAAACAGGTCTCAAAAGGAGATCTCTGTGTAGAAGAATGTTTTGCTCGGTTGTAAGCATGTTGCACATAACACAAATGTTCATCCCAAAGTTTGGGATGCTTGCTGCAATAGCCTCTGAGCAACTGGATCACTGTCCTATTGACCACTTCTGTCTGGCCATCTGTTTGTGGATGAAAGGTTGTGCTTTTCTTCAGTTTGGTGTCCATCAGTTCCCACAGACTCGACCAAAACTTCCCAACAAATCGGGTGTCTCGATCAGATATAATGGAAGTGGGTAATCCGAAATGAACCCATACATGTTGAAAGAACAAATTTACAGTTTGTTTAGCTATACTCTGTTTGTTACAAGGTATCAAAACACACATTTTGCTGAACCTATCCACAACAACATATAAATAGTCATGACCTTTCCTAGATTTAGGCAGTCCTCCAACAAATTCCATGGAAACACTTTCCTAAGGATGAGAAGGAACCGGTAGTGGAGTGTACAAGCCTATTTTTCTATTGTTGGGCTTGCTTTTAGCACACATGGTACACCCTCTTACATATCTAGAAACTGTCTCATTCATTTTTGGCTAATAACAAAATCTTTGCAGCTGTGCAACCGTTTTACTTACCCAAAGTGACCTGATATTAGGGAAGTGTGTGCTTCTCGAATTATCTTTACTCTTTCAGTTTGTGGAATGCATAGCTTCCCACAATGATACAAGAGTTGGTCCTTAATGTGATAATGCAATTCTTCTACTCGTTTGCCTTGACTTAAAGTTGCATATACATCTTCAAAATCTATATCTTGAGCATATTGTTCAATGTAGCTCTCATGCAATACTTAGTTATGCTTAAGTATAGTAGATGCATTTATAATTGGTCTAGATAACATATCTGCAACTTTATTGTGTATGCCCTTTTTATATCTGATAACTAAATGAAACTGCTGTAGAAAACCCATCCATCTATAGTGTTTTGATTGTTGTAACTTAGTTTGGGAGTGTAGGTATTGAAGTGCTTAATGATCAGTATGTATAACTGTCTCTTTTCCCATTAAGTAATGTTTCCACTTTTTCACACTCTGTTCTAATGCATACAATTCTTTATCATATGTGGGATAGTTAACTACTGCAAAATTAAATGTCTCAAAATGATAACATATGGGTTTAGCGTGCTATATCAACACTGCTCCCATGGCATAGTCACTGGCATCCTTTTGGATCTCAAATGGTCTTTGAAGACCGGGAGTGCTAGTATTGATGTTGTACTAATCTTTTCTTTCAAGGTGTCCAAGGCTTTCTACTGTTTGCCTCCCCACTGAAACACCTTGTTCAATCCTGTTAAAGCATGTAAGGGAGCTATAATTAAGGAAAAGTTAGAAATGAACTTTCTCCAATATTGTGCCGCTCCTAAGAAGCTTCTAACTTCTGTAGCAGATTTGGGTTTGGGCCAGTTTACAATGACTACCACCTTAGAGTGATCTATCTTCAATTCACCACCCCCTACTATATGTCCCAAATAATTCAAAGATGTTTTGCCAAATTCACATTTTGAGAGTTTAACATAAAGTTTTTCTCTTTTCAAAACATCTATTGTCTGCTTAACATGCTTTAAATGTTCTTCCCACATTTTTCTAAATATAAGAATGTCATCCAGATATATAATAACAAAATCATCAAGAAAAGGTCTGAGTACATCATTCATTATTCTCATGAAAGTAGCAGAAGCATTAGTTAAGCCAAAAGGCATAACCAGCCACTCATACAATCCCTACTTTGTTTTGAAAGCAGTCTTCCATGCATCTTGTTCTGCAACTCTGACCTGATGATATCCACCATGCAAGTCTAACTTGGAAAAATAAATAGCTTCTTTTAACTAATCTAATAGATCATCTATGCGAGGAAGGGGATAATGATTTTTTATTGTTATCTTATTCAGTGCTCGGTAATCAATGCACATTCTCCACGAGCCATCTTTCTTTTTCACCAAAATGATTTGAGACCCACATGGTGATGTGCTAGGTCTTATGAACCCCTTCTCGAGCAACTCATGCACCTGCTTCTTGATTTTTGCATTCTCTAAAGCGTACAACCTATACATTCCAATGTTAGGCAATGGAGCATCTTGCTGCAAATTAATATCGTGCACTATTTCCTTTTTGGGTGGCAGACCTTTAGGTTCTTGAAACAAGATATCATATTTTGAAACAACTTTTTCTAAATCATCTTGTTGTTTAGCATCACAGCCCTTAAATACATTGATTTTATCAAGTTTCTTTTCCTTTACAACCATCAGTAAAAATTGTTTGCATGAATTTACAATTCGTTTCATCTGCCCTGAGTTTATGAGAGAATAATTATTCTTGAGCTTATGAGCTCTTACAATATATTTGATTCCATATTTAATGAGGAGATACTTGTTCTCAGCTCTATAGAAAATAGCTTTTCTATCATACAAGTAGGGACTTCCTAAAACAATTCCACATATATCCCAAGGAACTATATCTAACTCAACCTCATCTACAAATGTTGACCCAAAACCATACCCATTAGGGAACCATACCCTAATGGGTATGGTTTCTTGTGAGGTGTAGTCAGTGTTAGCCTCCTATTGCAATAGGTTTCATATTTCATGATTTATTATTTTACATGCCAAATATGTCATCTTTTCATGCTGCAAGGTTCCATATTTCCAAGAAGTTCCATTTTGAAGAATCATACCATTTTTGGAGAGTTTTACAGTTAAGGGAAAGCCAAACAGCTTAATCTTGGCTCCCCTAGGTTTAAATTGCTTGTTTTAGAAGATAGAGAATGAATATATGTCCAAACAGCTTAAGCTTGGCAGATGAGTAGATAGGCAGAGAAACAAGGGCGCTCAACTGTTTAATCTGAGCCCCGGAAGAGATAAGGGTACATTTAGATAGGAGGGCAGTCAAAAGAAAAGAAGATAATCAGGGTCTGCAAGTCTAAGTGCACCCAAACCAAAAAGAAGAAAAAATGTTAGGTAAGTAGGCCGGGTAAGTAGTTTTGAAGTTGTAGAATGAATAAGTGTGATCAATTTTGTATTTCAAAGTATTATTTTACTTCAGATCACAAGTGCAAGGCAATTTTCCCTTGGAGCAGCTCAAGCGAGGCATGATTAACTTCCCTTTCTTCCTTTCCCCCAAATCATTCACTAACTACCCATTAAGATGTTAAGATCTGCTTAATATCTTTAAAAATTCATCATATTCCATTGCATTTGCCTAAGTAAAGATCTGCTTTGCTTAAAGATGCTTGTATTTCTTATACAGCCCCTGTTTCCCCTTCAAAGCCTAAGTTTTCTATCCTTAGCACTTTTTTCACAAAATTCATATTAACTCCTAACTCTATTGTGTAAATCCCTCCTGATTTCCCCTTCCCATACTAAAAAATATAGTAAAAATCCCCATTATTTACATATCCCCTCCTCTGATTGAAATATAACCATAAATATTGCTTGGGAATTACTAAGTTTACTTGAAACTTAGTAAGAACCCTCATTTTGGCTCAAAACCATCTTCCTAAGGTGTTTGGACTCCTTCCAAAACACAAAGACCCCTTCTGATGCATTAAAGACCCTTCCTAAAGCTTAAAAATCCTCATCTGATGCACTAAAATCCATCTCCATTGCATTAAGCCTTCTTCCAATCACATTAGGCCCTTGCCGACTAACAAAGAATTCCTCTGATCCGTGTCCCCCTCCCTCCGACGCGATATCGTTGTCGGAGGTGGCAATGACTTTGTTGGCCCATATATATTCACGCTCCGATGGCAAACCACCGATCGCGACTTCGCGATCGGCTGTCGCAAGGTTTCTGTACCTATGTATATATGCCCCCCTCTCATCCGCCGATGCGATATTACTATCGCACCCGAAAGCATATCGCATCGCTATCCACTTATTATCGCAATTGCATTATTTATCCATATATAGCTCCGCTTCCCCGTAAAACTTGGTTATATTGCAAAACTTAAGTTTTACCTCTAACCTCATTTTACCTCAATATATGGCATTTCCACAATATTTCCCATTTTTTCACAGTCGCATGCCTTATCGCTTCCCGATATCAGCGATCGCTCCCATCGCATCGCATATATAAAAGCCATCGCCCCCTGTCCCCGCCGATTGCCGATCGCCGATGTAATCGCTGTCGTCCGATCAAGCCCCGAGTCGCAACAAGCCCGCCACTGCTATGTATCATTGCCACCGCATCTGCCTCTGTCCCTACCTCGCCACGTCACCCTGCCACGTCACTGCCGTACCGGGACCCACCGCTGACGTCATCACCGAAAAAGGCGCGAAGGGTGAAAATTGCAACGAAGGATGCCCGGAATGAAAAACTGAGGCAGTTTTCGATGCACGATTCGCTAAGAAAAAATGCTCAAAATGGAAGGCCTCTCATTGCTCGGCTACCAGCAGGCCCAAAAATTCGCAATCTGACAGGATTTCTTCATGTAGGTTCAGAAACGGGGCGATTTGACAGTTTCAAGCATATCAAGGGAGAGAAGGTGGCCCAATTCAACTGTGAAAGAGTATCAGAGGAAAGATAAAGCCCAGATTAAATCAAAGAGTATCAGTGAAGCGGCAAAGAGTATCAGATCGGAAATATCAAAGCAGGTGAACATTAAAGGCCCCCAAGCAAAGTCAAAAAAAGCGGTGAAGCCATTTAAAGCTCTCAGATCACAGTTAATATACATCAAAACCACTCAAGAGCAGGGGATCAAAGCCCAAAGCATAGTTATGGCTAAATGAACAGCACAGAGCCATAAGGACATATATTAACTCATTTTGATACAGCTGCCTCCAGCGCAGCTCAAAAAGATATTTTCTTGCATTAATTTCAGGACAAGATTAGGTTAAACAACTCATTTCCCTCAAGACATGTTTAAGGTCTGTTGTAATAGATATTTTTGGATATTTTCTTTAATATAAACCACCCTAATTAATTGTTTAAATGGTTGGTTGGTTGATAATCCTCATTCTGGACTTGCGCTGTATTTTTGAGAAGCTCTGTAATCAAAGACTGCTGGAATGATTTGGATGAAGAACTGACTGTTGTGTTATTTAATGGCCAAAGAGTGACTGTGGAATTCTTGTTCTACTACATGGCTCAATAAGTGTTTTCCTACCTATGTTTACAGTTTTCATATGTTTATGCCACAATTGTGTTACCATCTAAATAGCAAGAAAGAAGAATAGCTTAGGTTTTGCTTGACTGCACCCTATGCTCAGTTCTTGTTATTTCTATATGTTTTCTTCATAAATGGTTATGAATATGCATACTTAAATGATCATGTTTACCCTGTTTCTTTCACATATGACTGTTTTTTAGGAATTCTTGACTGCTCCTAGACAAACTTTCATTCACCTTCCCTCTCTGATAGTTAATGAAAGATTCTTAGTTTCCTTTCATCTCTGACCTTCATTCCATCTTTATTCCAGCCTGATATTGTTCTATGTGTAGCTATCCTGCTCTGTATTCCTCTTGTGACCAATAAAACACAACAGCAAGCCCTAATCCATGACTCCATGCCCAATGGTTTGAACTTCTCACTCTATGCATCCCAACTCTGCTTGAAAACATCATCCCTCCCACCAAAATCAAAACAAAACCCATGTACACCATAACTAGCCTAAAATCAGCCCAAAACAAAGCTAAATTTTAAAGAGAGAGCCCTCTCTGACTACAGGTAGGCTAGGACCTGCAGCCCAAAGATTGGTTTGTGGTTACCTCGGTCGTATCCCTTAAGGAGCCAAGGGACAGCCTGAGTGATAACAGTCAGTAATCCCGACTTCTTTACAATTGCTTCAGAAATTAAATTTACTTGTGAGCCACTATCAAACAAAGTATCAATCTTTTGATGCTTGGAAATAACTCGAATATGGAAAAGCTCATGTCTTTTTCTCTCATTTTCTTCATTATTAGTAGATTGTGCAGAATTACTAGTAGATGCTTCAGAATTTTTACCTTTTATACCTGTGGCTGCAATGGTTGTTTCATGTCCTGAGTCCGACCCCAAATATTTCTGAATAGCTACAGTAGTCTTCTTCTTCTTGCCCTCGAACTTCTTAGGTCTCATCTCTGAATGCAGGATCCAACAGTGCTCATCATCATGCCCATCCTTATTATAGTGATTGCATGAAGACTTGCTTTTCTGTGCAATGTTGGACTTCCTCTATTTCCATTTATGTTTTCTTTTCTCCTTATTCTTACTTGCAATGGGCTTGGATGATCCCCCAACTTCTGGGTTCCCATTCTTTCCTCTAGCTTCTAGATGCGTAGCTTGAACAGATACCTCATCTATACAAGTCGGATTAAACATGAGGATAGTGTGCCTCATGTAGCTGTGTAGACCACCTATGTACTTCAACAGAGTCTCAGGTGAGTCTAATGAAATTCCTAGAATCAAAGCTCTTTTCCTAAATTCTTGGGTGTAACCTTGTACACTTTGCCCTTTCAATTGGCGAAGAGTTTGCCAGTTCATCATGGCTTGCTTCATGTAAGCTAGTGGATAGAACTGCTTTTTGATTGCAGAAACAAATTCACTCCAGACAGAAAGAATCTTACCATGTTTCTTCATGTCAGCTTGTGCACTGCCTTCCCACCATACCAAGGCAATGCCTCTGAGGCATAGACTAGCCAGCTGAATCTTACTCTTGTCTGATTTGATACTCTGCACTCTACAATAAACATCAATTTATCTGATCCAATTATCCAGCTTCTCTGCATTCAACTCTCCATCATATATTGGTAAATCAAATTTAACATCTAATTTAATCAAAGATGTCTTCTTTTTATGTTCAGGGCTATTAGGAGGTGTGAGAAAGTTTTCTTCTTTCCATTTTCCTTTTGAGTGGTTATGGAGGAGAGACTCTTCTTCTCCTTTATCTTGTTTGGAGCCTGATGAATCTTCATTTTTATGTTTCTTAAAGTCCCTATACATTTCCTCTACCATGGACCTCATGGCCAGGAAACTATCTATAAATTGGGGGTCTAGTCCCAAGGGACTTTCTTCTGACATTTTCTTCTGAGGATAGACTCTTCCAATTTCTGGGTTAGTTTCAACCAACTCTCCTTCTCCTAATTTAAGCTTTGATCTAGTTAGCATTCAACAACAAAATCCAGCACAAGCTTGTCTAACCTTAACAACCTAGCGCTCTGATACCACTTGATCTCAAATCACTTGTAAATGACCTCAAAGAAAGAATGAAGGTATTACAGACTCAAGTGTTGGGGTGTGCCTATGTTATTTTATGCAACAGATCGATAAGATTATGAAATACACAGACATTGAAACAGTAAGAGAACACAGTAAGCAAACACATAAAGACAACAAATTTAATAAGGAGTTCACCCAATCCTCTTGGGCTACGTCTCCTGGTCCAACCTTCAGTGATGGCCTTTCTGTTGTGTCTTAAAGTAGAGCTTTTACAATAAGGCGCCCAATTTTAGTCTCACTTAACAGATGATGATCAGTAGGATTATATTTGGATTCCCCAAGTCTCTAGAGTACACAGACTCCCCTTAATAAATCTCGACCTCAACTGGTCTCAGTGGTATGAGTCCAATTTGGTACTCAATACCTGACAGGTATACACAGAAGAGTTGCTTGAACCTCTCAAGCCTTCTCTGGAGTTCACAGAATCTCGGACTCTCTCTGTCTCTGTCTACTCAATGCTGCCTTTGCTCTGCAGGTCAGCTCGACTTCTCTGTTCTTTGCAATTCACTTCTTTCTTGCCTCTTGGCTTTCTGCTTCTCTTTCTCTGCCTCCTTTACTCTTTGTTTGTTCATGGCTTAAAGCCAATCTACTCCCTGACTGTTCGTTTCTGCTTCCCAGCTCTCTGGATCTCCTACCTCTGTCTGCTTGAATTCCCCTGCTCTGCGTCATCATCATTGTGTAACGCTTCACAGAGAGGTGGCCACTTGTTTTCTCATGAACTGAGTGTCAGTTCTCTTTGAACAGTCATTATTTCCGTTGCTCCAAGATTGCCCGCGAAACTGATTCCTTTGCCAAATCATCGGTCATGCCGGACCTCAAATCTTATATGACTTAGCCTATTTCCCCGTCGAATCCGGTCATCCATTGGATCATTTCTCCGTCGTTGATCTAGAGCCTCTAGATCCTACGGTCTCCGTCCATATTGGGCGGGTAAGTAGCATGACCTTTACCCGTCCGATGTGAGTGGTTTTCTCTCTCATCCGTCGGATGCGTGTCACCCATTGTATGGCATCGAGCGAGACTCAGTCGAACCCGCTTACCGCTTGAGACCCTTTCGATATCCTGTCGGTTTTATCACGGGACCCGCCTTCTAACGGAATCGGCAATTTCCATACAGTTTTATTCTTTTCCTCGTGACCGAGCGCTTGGGGGCTTTCCTTCACTGAGGGGGACGCCCTGCGATATGAAATTAGCGCTTTAGCGCTAATCGTGTATCACAACCTACCTCTGTTTTTGGATTTGACCTCCCATTTGTCAATTTGTGCCAGTGCGCAGTCACCATGGGCCAACGGTCTGCGCGCTTTGACTTAGGGTCCTCGTTGTTCTGTGCTGACCACAAATTGCCATTGTTTAGAGGTTATTTCTGATAAGTTCGATATCCATAAGATTTTGAAGCTTGACATAATTTCAAACAGTCATGAAAACTTAGAGAATGTTTAAGGATCCAATTCGGATCAATACTAAATCATCAACATACAAAATACGAATAAGAAACTTACCATCTACCACAATGTGATAGAAGTTCGCATTTGCTTCACTTTTGGTGAAGCTCAATCCACTAAGATAACTGTTGATCTGAGTGTACCATGCTCGGTGTGCCTGTTTGAGACCATACAATTCTCTCTTGAGACTGCACACATGTGACTCCCAATCATATGTCTCAAATCCTTTTGGATGCTTTATGTAAATTTCCTCCTCAACAAAACCGTTGAGAAAGGTGGCTTGTGGATTTTCCACTCCATCTGTGCAACCAATGCTAGAATGGATCTGATTGAGGAATATCTTGCAACCAGTGTAAAAGTATCCTCATAGTCCACTCCCTCTACTTGAGAGAATCCTTTGTCCAAAAATTTGGCCTTGTACTTCTAGATGCTCCCATCAGCTGCATGCTTCACTTGTAGATCCATATGGAACCAATCATTGATTTCCCTTCTAGTCTCGGCACCACCTCCCATACATTGTTCTTCATGATGGATTCATATTCTTCCACCATGGCATCAACCCAAACAAGTTGAGAAATTGCTTCCTTAAATTATCTTTATCTCTATTCTCAATGAGCTCTATCATGAGAGCCATGTACCCAGTATACCTATCAAGTGACCTCCTTGGTCTACATTGTGATGTAGGGGCTCCCATGTTCTCCCTAGCATCCTACAATAATCTATCAACTTCTCTGGTTCTCTTTCTCCCCTCTCTTGAAAATTATGGTTGAGTGGGTGCCTCCACTTTGCCTCCTTTCTACTATGTTACCTGTGGTTTCTCCACAACTTCCTGAAGCTCATCCTGAGGCTCTTCCTTTGGATCTAGAAGCTTCTTCTCTGGTGGGATACTTAGCTCTCGTTCTAGAGAGCATCTCATAGCCTTATCCTCATCAAACTTGACATCTCTTCTCACAATTGTCATCCTCAGTGAAGGTAAATACACCCAGTAATTGTGTGGAGTTTCGGTGCATCCTAAAAAAATTCCCAACTCTGTTGTAGGCTCAAGTTTCTTCCTTGAATCCTTGGAGACATGACAATAAACTGAAGCTCAAAAAAATATGAAATGAGACACATTACGCTTTCTCCCAGAGAAGTCTTCCTCTGGTGTGATCATACCAAGTATTTAATGAGGACTCTAGTTTTGCAAGTAGAATGTGGTGTTGCGTGCTTCCCCCCATAGATGTAATGGCAACCCCTGTTCATGCAACATGTATCTTGCTACTCCCACTATGCTTTTGTTATTCCTTTCTGTTACCCCATTCTTTTGTGGGTTATGGGGTGCTATCAATTCTCTTCGAATACCTTCTTTGGCATAGAAATACTTAAAGGCATGTGAAACAAATTCACCTCCATTGTCTCTCCTGAGAGCCATCACCTTCTTCCCAGTATCCTTCTCAACCAATGCCTTGAATTCAACAAATTTTGAGAAAACTTCATCCTTCTTCTGCATGAAGAAGATCCAACATTTTCTAGAGAAATCATCAATAAAAATAACATAGTACTTATGTTTTGTTGTGGAGGTTTTAGAAGGGTACACAAACATCAGAGCGGACTCACTCCAAGATTGCATATGCTCTGCTATCTCGATCATGGAAAGTTAATTTGACATATTTCCCCAATGTGCAACCCTTACAGACATCCTGTTGGTCAAGGGGGCCTTTAAGGAGACCAGTGGTAATTTGTTGCATTATTTTTAAGGCACCATGGTGTAGATGACCCAATATCATGTTCCAAAGTTCTCCAATGTCTTGACTCTGCACTTTTTCTGCCTTATTACTCAATGCAATGCAATCTCCCACCTCAAGTTTGTATAGGTCCAGAACTCAAACCCTTATCTGCTCCACTTTCCCGGTAGTTATGTGTCTCAGAAAGGCTTTCCCTTTACCGAAAATAACATCATAGCCTCTATCCTTCACTACCACAGAGATCAAGTTCTTCTTCAACCCAAGTACAAACATAACATCTTTGAGGCAAAAATGGGAGGTTTCTCCCTCTCAAAGGTGACAGTACCAATTCATGTAGCATTGTACCTCCCATCACCCCCCATTTTGATATGGATCTGGAGATCCTTCTCCTCCATGCTACTGAAAAAGTCCTTTCACCCTATCATATGGAAGGAGGTACTAGAATCAAGGTACCACACACTCCCCATAATAGTTTTGGCCATGAATTTTATCAGGGTGAAGTCTAATTTGAATTGTGAAGCCAGTGCTTCACCTCCTACTCCTCCTGGAGGCTTCTTGTTAGAATTCTTGTGTAGACATTTTGTTGCATAGTGCTCATATTCGCTGCAATAGAAACATTTTATCTTGATTAAATCTTTCTTCTTGACATTATTTTCATTGGATTTAGGTTTTCTTTGGGTATTCTTTCCTTTGCCCTTCTTCCCCTTTACAACCAAGGCAAAATTTTCTTCATCCTCTGCTCTGGATTAAGTTCCATCCTTGGTATTTCTCCTAAACTCTTATTGAACCAAATCAGACCACAACCTTTCCCAATTCAGTAATTCTTCCCTTCCATTCACAGAGTCTTGGTTTTTGTGCCAAGATTTTGGAAGGCCTAGAAGAGCTAGGCTCACCAGTTCATCTTTTTTCACATTCACCACAACCCCTTCAAGCTTATCTCAAACTTGTGTGAACTTGGAGAGATATTATGGAATAGTGTTACAGGGAAAAGTGTCTATATAGAACTGCTCTATCCCACTAAGGTGTGACAGCTGCCTTAGAAAAAAACAGAGAAAAGCTACTTTCGTTTTTCCTTTATGAATTATAGATAGAAAGGAACAGAAAGACCAACCTCTGTCTTGCGCTAATCTCCTGATTTGGTCCCTCTCTTCTTTGATAGTCTTCAGCTACCTGCTCCCTTGCACGCCCAGCTTCACAAAGTACCTGTAAGATCACAAAAGCATAGCACTATACAAAGACATGGATCTATAATCATAAACAATCTAGGATCAGATGTAAATTGACCATACAAATGTAGCAAGCATCAATGACACAAAAAGCATGGAGGAAAACTTGAATAGCTTTTATTGATAAACAAGAAAATAGCCAAGAGGAGTTACAACCAGTTGTTCTGACCCAGCATCAACCTCCCAGCAAAGAAGCCCCTCTTCACCTCAAACAAAGCTTAGATCACCCAACAATCTGATGTTTGTCTCAAGAAACCAACAGCAATTCCTTACAATATGCAAAATTCCAGCCTCCGGATCTCTGGGATGAGGGATCCATATATAGATGTTTGTAATGGAGATGAGTCAGCTCAAGATTTGATTAGTGTCTTCCCTCTGATAGTTCTTGCTTCCACTTGGAGATTGATGGTCTCTTACTCATCCTTGGTCGAATTCAGTGAGGCAAGTGTCACAGGAGAAGATTCTGGAAGCTTCCATTGCCTCTCCACCTCGCGGAATGACACTGCCATTTGTCATTTCTCGCCCATCGCACCCCACAGAAGGTATTTTTGAAATGCAACGCACCCACACAGTGTGTTTAGGTGAGATGCAACGCACTTAGCCAGTGGAGCAGCTGAAATGATCCTGTTTTGACCAATTCTGAGCAGTTTTTCATGGAGAACTTCTGGGAGAAGCTGTAATCTGTTGACCTTGTTCCTTTAGGGGTTAGAACAACACTTTTAGGGACTTAGGAGCCCTTGGTTTATGGACATTTCATGCTTGGGGTTGTAGGGCCCAAAAATGTCTATAACAAATAGTATCATCCTTATGCATCCTAATGTTTATAAGTTTGTCTTTCAGGGCCAATTTTCTTTGGTCACTACTATTTTTTAATAGCTCTGTCAATCTCTTCCACATACAAATGGTGTCTCTTTTCCATGGATATTTGAGACCATATTATCTTTCACACTTTCCAGAAGAATTACCCTACCCTTTGCAACATCCTTCTTCCATTAGGCTAACTGTTTTGCATCAGACTATTGGGGTTTCACAATGTCAGTTTTAACATATTCTATCACACCATTATCATCAAGCATTGTTTCCATTCGATCCTTCCAGGCTATGAAATTTGAGCTACCCTCCAGAGCATACTCCAATCTCATTCTGTTGAAAGGCATTCTCTAGATCCTAAAGAAAAATTGTTGCACTAAAGTTGCAAATTCAAAATTCCTGAGAGATAAGTTCGAAATATTGGTTCTAATGTGATTTTAAGGCTCTAATACCATGTATAAATTTGATATAAATTTCAACTACTCAAGATTTCAAACTGAAAAGCAAGAGACACAATTCTACTCTAATGATTTGCAGAATGGAAATCATAGTTTAGAACAGCATGCATAGACATGCAACAAGAAAAACCACAAGTACACAATGATTTCTAGGGGAACCCAACTGGAAAACACCCCTCAAGCCTCTTTGCATTAATTAATTGAATATAGAAATTATTACAATCGCTTGCTCCAGCTCTAAGCACAACCTGCAAAAGAATATTTATTCTCTCTGTTGAATGAGAAACTCTGGTCAACACTTAGCCAGTTATCTACTCATCTAGCCTCCTATTTCCTTGCGCAAAACAAGAGGAAATTAGCTCCTAAAAGATAGGAATGTCCTCTTATTTTCTTGCGTAACTCCCAAGGATTGATCCCCTGACTGCATGAAACAATTGAGCACTCAGACTAGTATACAACTCATGTTACACCGGCCTTATCTCTTCCACTTCATGTGAGCAATCTGAATTACATGCATTCATTAGCTATTTTGGGTTGATTGATCAACTAATTGACAAATCTTTGAGTTAGATTGTGTTCCCACTACACAACTGACCTTCAACTAATTCTATCAATAGTTATAGGTCAGTTAACTGAATACAACTGAAAATAACTAAACTAGATTGTTAAAATTTAGCAATCAATACATGCATAACTGAACTCCAAGCCCCTAACTCAAATTTACTAAGCTAACTAAGTGACAAGAATCATGTCACACTAGTTAACTGCATCCAAGTTGTCTTGTTGATGTGGAAATTCGATTTACTCAATTTGACTAAGGCTAAAGTCAAATTGAAACTTTCTTACTACATTTTTTAACACTTGTAAAAAAAAGTTAACAACATTATATATTAGTAACTAAATATATTCATCCCATTCTATCTATATTAACTATTAATATTATGTAAATGATGAAAGGTCAAAAAATATTTATTATATGCTTTTATTATTATTATTATATAAAATAATAATTACATAATTTTTATTGATAATTCTTCATATGAATTTGTTTTTGCTAATATTTCAATTTTGTTTTTTGTTTTTAACATAAATTGTTCAATTATATACAGAAGAGAGAGAGAGCGCATCTTATAATAATATAATTTTTAATTGAATATAATAAGTAATTTATTTATTTTCTCCATTAATACATATTCATAAATAAATATATAATATTAAATGATGGATACATTTTTATAAATAAATATATAATATTTAGATGATGGGATACATTTTAGGATTTGAAGTATGTCTTAAAACTATTTTTTTTTGTTAAGAACTCATCACTCTCATACATAAGGAAACAAGTTAACGGCCCAAGACCCAGAGGCATTTGGCGGGAGTGAAAGTCTGCCCCATACGTACCACTAGAACGTGATTCTAGTTGGCACGGTTTTTCTTAAATAACAATGATGAGTCAATCTGCATTTGTAGATAGCAAACAGTGATGACTATCCCCATTGTTGGTTTGACAACTAGGTTATAATATGAATGATAAAATACATTTTACAATTTACAATGTTTTAAAGTATTATTCTCTTAAATTTTAAATTTTGTACTTACTTCAACCATATTAAAGCATGTGTTTAAACCTATAAGATTTATAAGGAGTAAACATATATATGGGGTAATTGAATTTTAGTGGGGAAAAATAACACCTACATTTAACTAATTAATTAAATCTTATTATCAATCTAAAGTGTATATATATAATTACATAACGCTGGCAACTATTGTCATCTATCTAAAAAATCACATTAAAATTAATAATATTTTTAGTCTATTGAGAAATTTATATTATCATTTAACATGATTGACACTGAAGCGATTGAAATTCAAGGAAGTGATTGAAATTGAAAAAAGGCCTATCAATCTCAACAGAGATGATGGCTGGAAGATCAGTCGTTGTTGGATCCCTGCCCTTTCTTCTTAGTCTTGTCGTTTTGTCCCCTTTCTTCCCCTATTCCTTCTCCTTATAGTTGTCTTTTCCTTCCTCCTAGGGTTCTCCTTTTTGGTAATTATTTTTTACTCTTGTCCTGTTCTTGTCCTCCTTGATAAAAAATAAAAAATAAAATAATAATAATAATAATAATAATAATAAATATAAAATATACTAATAATAATAATAAAATAAAAGTTGACGTCCATGTTAATTTTTACTATTTCCTTATCAAAAATTTTATGAATATTAATATTCCTATTTACTAAGTCCTACCTTTACCATATAAATAAATTTAAAATGAAAATAGAAATATATATTAATTTTAACCTATTCTCATAATTTTATTCCATTAAAATAAGTAAATGAATTAATAAATTAGTAAATAATTGAATAAATAAATATTTTTATTATATAAAGCAATTCCTTTGGCTAAAACTTAGTATTAATTAAAATAAAATTTGATGCCCGTTTTAATTTTTACTTTTTCCTTATCAAATTTTTTTATGAATATTAATATTCCTAGTTCTACCTTTACCATATAAATAAATTTAAAATGAAAATAGAAATATATATTTATTTTAACCTATTTTCATAATTTATTCCATTAAAATAAGTAAATGAATTAAAAACTTAGTAAATAATCGAATAAATAAATATTTCTAATATATAAAACAATTCCATTGACTAAAATAAATTGGAATTAGGTAACTTACTATAATAATTAAAATAAAATAATTTAACATCCTATGATAATAATTAAAAAAAAAAAAACATTTTTTCATTTATGAATGAGTTATATTAATAATTTGTTAATTTGGAGAAAGATATTAATATGATAAATCACAAGTAGTTATTTATTCTATTATTGTATTTATTTTCATCAATCTAGCTGTTTTGGATAGTCGTTGTTGGTCAACCCAGTCAACCTAGCCGTTTGGATGATCTGCTCTTCCTATATAATTGGCAGCTATGATCTGACTCCTCAACTTGTCCTGGCGATGAACCACACTAGTTGGTTCGAAACGCGTCGACAAAGGTTCTCTATATGTGATTTACGCCGAAATTCTTCTTAATAATTATTATGAATCACAAAAGCCTCAATTCAACTAACGATTAACACTTTGAACAATTTTAATTATTTTATCGCGAAGAACATTGTAGCCAAATTTCTAACTTGAAATCACTTGAACTTGCAATTAAGCATCGATAAGAATAGTAAGTCATAGAAATGTAAAAAGACTTAATAAAAACTATTAATTACATCACATGGATAACAACTACAAGTTAGACAAATTCCATAAGGTATAACGTCTACATTGTAGACAATGGATTTTTTAATGAGAAATTCATTTTTCTTAATCCACAAAGAGCTACAAACTCCAATTTTGCAATAGCATGGTACAACAACCCACTTTAAAGCAAGGTCATATATTACCTTATTCTTCTCTTAAGCAAGGACATTGTGTTCACTAATTATCAATGTAAATATGAGAAAGAAAGGTCACAAGCCATAAGAAGAAGATAAGGTGGGCTTGGATTTTATTATCCATATACAAATGAAATAAGTAAATAAGTGGATAAAATTAATTTTTGTGGTCATTTCATTTTTTAAATTATCTTGGTTCACTTCATTTTTAGAAATTTTGATGATCTACATCTTCTTAAAATAGGTGAAATCCTAAAGATAAAGTTCCAATGAATCAAACAAAACCATGAGTTTTATTTTTCAAATAATATATAGATATAGATATAGATATAAGCATGGATTTAGGAGTGTTATTGAGATACACACATATATAAGTAAGCATTCAAGAGTGTTATTAGTCATTTACATGACATTCATATGTTTGATCCATCATTATAATGTTGAAGTTTAGGTTCATGGTTCTTGATTATATTTTGCAATGTGTCCATTTTGGATTTTGAAATAATCCACATTCCTTGATCCATCCCAACTCCGACTTTTGAGAGCCCGTCTACAAAATTTTTCTTGCCTTTTTAAATATGAGGTAGAGATGTATATGAGGAAGATGAAAATAGATTGTTCGCTTCATCATATGAGGGTCATATTGTAAAATCCCTAGGGGGGATTTCTTTGTACACCCATTTGACAATGAGCATTGTGTATCCAAAGTCTTGTGATTCAGTTACATCAAACTTTTGTGCTAGTTTTTATCTGAACTTAAACAGGAACGTAAAAAATTACATATATAACCATAAATACAAAGATGCAGTAAAAATAACACTTCATTTCCTTAATATCAAAATACTGAAATATGCTTACAAATAGAATGGAAATAAACTAGCTCAAACGGTGGTAGCTTATCTCTAAGAAGAGATGTGGCATCTACATGCTTCTGAAATGTGTTACAATGAGGCTCAAGGGTCTATTTATTATTGAAAAATAAGGGAAAACCCTAACCCTAGGAGATGGAACGCCAAGAATTTGTGGGCCTCGTTGGGGTTAGTTGGGAAAACCACTTCCTGGGGTCATAACTCGGTCATATTATCTTTGTTTGGTGCGTACGATACCTTGTTGGAAAGGTCTCACTGAGTACTACAGGATTTATTGCAGGCCCATGCCTATGTCCATGGGCCTACTGCGGACCTCAAAACAATGTTGTTTAGGGGGTCAAAACTACTCCAGAAGTTCACGACCTGAAAAACTACTAAAAATAGTAAATGTTGAAATAAACAAGGAAACAGATGAAATCGACTGGAGGTCTAAGTGGAATAGATGGGTGGCTACTAATATCCACCTGGATTAGTCCTCCCTCCTTAGGAAGCAATGGTCCCTATTGCATGCAGAGCCTCCATGAGGTGATGGAATTTTTGTTGAACCTGTTCCTTGGTGAACCACTTGCCCTGGTGAACGAGTTGGCCTTCTTTAACAACTCGATATAGATGGATCCTCTGTTGTCAAGTCTTCGTGATCTACGTCTCCATGATTTGATCATTTGTGTCATGTTCCATGCAGTCCGGGTTTAGCTATGTTGGTGTGATTTGTTCTGCAATGTCGGATGTGTCCAACAATGGTGGAAAGTATGGTCGAAGGCATTCTACATTGAACACTGGGTGCAGACCAAGGAAGAGTGGGATGTTGAGCTTGAAGGCATTGTCCCCTACAACCTCAGTGATGGTGTATGGCCCATATCGGAGCAGACGAAGCTTATGGCGGGGTCCAACTAGGTGCTCCTTCTGCAAATGTAGCCAAAATTTGTCTCCCACATGGAACTTGTGTGGCACTCGATGTTGATCATAGCAATGCTTGTACTTAGCATTGGCTTTGTCCAAAATATCATGGAACTGTTGGTGGATGTGTTGAATGCACTTAATGAATTTGTTAGCCCTTTTGGCTTCAAACTACACGTGAGCCGAACCTACCTGAGTAGCTGCAAATGGTATGGCCACATCAATGGGACATAATGGCTGAAATCCCAGCCCTACCTGAAAGGGGCTATGGCTCGTTGAGCTATGGAGAGATCTGTTGTAGTTTTGTTGGACATAGGGGAGGCTTTCATCCCATGTACGTGTATGCTTCGAGTTGAACATGTACAGAATGTGTACGATCATCCTTTTAACGACCTATGTTTGCCCATCAGTTTGGGGTTGGAACATCATGGACTTAGTAAGTTTGGTATCCAGCATCGACCAGAGACTTGACCAAAATGCACTTACGAATATGTTGTCCCGATCTGAGATAATGGACTGTGGGATCCCAAAGTGTACCCACACTCGCTCAAAGAAGATCTTAGCAGTGGCCTCTATTGTGATACTCTTCTTGCAGGCTGCCATAATGGCCATCTTAGAGAATTTGTCAACGACCACGAAAACACAGTCATTGTCGTGCTCAGTAGAAGGAAGGCCCAACATGTAATCCATGGAGATGGATTCCCAAGGTCGACTAGGAGTAGGTAGAGGAGTATACAATCCTTGCTTCTTGATGGTTGGTTTGGCAATGGTGCAATCGATTCAAGATCTAATATACTTCCCAACATCATGACGAAGTTTTGGCCAATAAAAATACTTCTGAAATATTGCCACTTTTTTCTCTACTCTGAAATGTCCAGCGGCCCGACTACAGTGCACCTCCCAAATCATCTTAGCACGCTCACTTGAAGGAACACAGATGTGTCCAAGGTGGCATAACAGTGCATCTTGGACGTGAAAATTTGGAACTTTCTTTCCTTCCAGGAGTGTCTAGTATGTGTTGTCGAATTTTGGGTCGCTCTTGTAAAGATATGACCACCCCAAAGTCTTGTGCCCACAAGAGTCGAGCACAGAGATCAACTCCGTGACTAGTGGTCGACTAAGGAAGTCTGCAATATTATTGGTGTTACCCTTCCTGTACTTAATGTTCAAATGGAATTGTTGCAGGTGTGTGGACCATTTCTAATGGCGATCGTTCTACAACTTCCCTTGTGTCAGAATGAACTGCAGGGGTCGATGGTCTGTGTGGATAATTGTTTCCTTCCCCATAATGTAATGCTTCCATTAAGGATAGGCCTGCACAATGGAATACATTTATTTATCGTAAGTGGGATACTTTCGAACTGTGTTTGAAAGTGCCTCACTGTGGTAAGTCACTAGATGCCTCTGTTGAGTAAGAACTATACCAATAGCATAGTTAGAGCCATCTGTCTCAATCTCAAATGGTTGTTGCAGGTCTGGTAATGTGAGCATTGGTGCAGAGCAAAGGTGATGCTTCAACTCAGAAAATTCCTTGTGTTTGGTTTGAGACCAAAAAAACTTTTCTTTCACTCCGCCCTTGGTGACTTGAATTAAAGGCCAAGTGATATGAGAGAACCCCAACATGAACCTGCGGTAGAAATTCGCAAGACCCAGAAATATGCGGATCTCTATTAGAATGGTTAGGGTTGGCTAATCCTAAATGACTTGTATCTTGGTGGGGTCCACATGCATGGCATGTTCATCAATTTTTTACCCCAAATATTGAACCTGGGTCATGCCAAAAGTGCATTTCTCCAAATTGGCACACAATTTATGTTGTCGCAGGGTTTGAAGGACCTATTGGATATGGTGGAGGTACTCTTCCCAACTCTGGTTGAATATCAAGATGTCATTTAAATACACCACCACTAATGCATTATTGAAGGGTTGCAATATGTCGTCCATCAATATCATGAAGGTTGCGAGGGAATTTGTCAACCTGAAAGGCATGACCAATCATTCGAAAAGGCCCTCCTTGGATTTGATGGTAGTCTTCCACACATCGAAGGGTTCAATAGGAACCCAGTGATAACCGGACTTCAAGTCAATCTTGCTAAAATATTTAGCCCCCTTGAGTTGGTATAGAAGGTCAACAGTCCATTGGATTGGGTGCCTATTCCATACAATGATCTTGTTCAGCACCCGAGAGTCAATACAGAGTCTCCAGGTCTTGTCCTTCTTCTGTACCAATACAATCAAGCTCCCACATGGTGATGAGCTTGTCCTGATGTGCCCTTTCTGCAACAGCTCCTGACTCTACCTCTTGATCTCATCATTCTCCAGAAAAGAGCATCGATAGATCGGTCCATTGGGTAGCAGCGCACCCAGGGTTAGATCGATGGAGTGCTTGACCTGACAATGCAGAGGTACCCCTGTAGGTGAGGCAAAAATGTCCCTATACTCCTCCATGACCTTGTCCATCTGTTGTTGTTGTGCGGAGGAGCCCTATCTAGAAGTCGTAGCCATAACCTTCTTCTTTCTCTGAGGGTGAATCATAAGGAAAAAAAAAATTCTTGGTCTGGGAAATGATCTTACTACATTGCTTTGCAGTGATCCAAGAGATGGCGGTAGGCGGGACTACCTCTAGTATCTTGTACAACTTACTTCCCAAAGTAATAATCATAGAGTGAGTTCTAGGCTCATAGACAACATGTTGCTTCCACAAGTATGGTTGTCTTAATAATACATCACAAACTTCAAGAGGAGCAACATCACACAGTACCTAATCTGTGAAGGGCTTGATGTTGTAGGGAAGGCGGCACTACTGGCTAACGCGAAGATCTCATCCTTATTGAAGCCACCCGATAGTGTATGTTTGTGGATGTGTTGTCATCGGTACACCCAGCCACTTCATGCCCTCTGCTAAAATGAGGTTCTTTTGGCTCCCACTGTCAAAAATGAACTGCAGCGGAGAACCTTTCACCCACATCTGTGAGTGGAAGAGGTGTTCCCCCTCTTCTCGATCTTAAAGCTCATTCCTCTGGATCTTGGTGGTGGCCACAGTGGCATTGGTCTTCGCATCAATGATCTTCTTCCCTTTGTCATTCCCCATGTCAGGTTCTGACTCAGAGTTGGAACATGGGTCTGATTCATAAGCCTTCAGCTCGGCCACCAATGACTACTTGGTTTGGCACTCACTTGTGTTGTGAGTGGAGCTCTTATGGAACTCACTTCATTTTCCCATGTCCTTCTTTGGCTTTGTGGTGTTTTTATTTGCTTGCGGCTTTAGAGGGTTGTCCTGGGTTACCCCGCCTTAGCTTTGGCCTTTTCTCTATGGTTCGGGGGCACCTTTTCCTTGCTTCAGATTCACAAATCCAAAGTCTTGCTTCTTCTATTTAAACTTCTGCTCAATATTGACAGTGTATCATTATGCCATGTTAAGCAAGGAGATGTCCAAGAACTCCATATCATCTTGGATGTACTTATGTAGACAGTCACGGTACTTGAATACCAAATGCCGCTCATAATCCTTGATACCCAACTTCGTGCGAAGGGTATGGAAAACATTTGTGAACTCCGACACATCATGGTCCCTTTCCTGCCATAGCATGCTCCACTTTATGTATTTATCTTCATAGCTCCTGAAAGGGTAATATTGTTCCTTGAGGGTGTCTCAAAAAGAATCCCAAGTGGATGCAGCTGAAAACAGTGAGGATTCCCTCTCGTCCTTTTGTTCACAGTAGGTTTCCCACTAGTCCTTGATGTGTGGGGTGGCTTTGAGAAGCATAAAAGTAATCTTTTATCGATAGGAAAAGTCATGAACTGAAAAATATCCTTCCAACAGATTCAATCATTTAACTACGAAATATGCATCTATCTAGCCCTCAAATATTGGAACATTGAAGTTAACTTGTACCTTAAAAGGAGTGGCGCCTCTAGAGTGGTTGTTGGATGAAGATGTGTCACCTGTGGGTTGTCGTCAAAGGATCTAGGAAAAGTTATCCATCATCACATTCCTTTGTTGCTCGAGGGATTCCTCGAGAAAAAATTTGAAAGGATCTCCTGCCCCCTCATCTTTATTTTCTTCCGCCATGGGAGGTCGTCGGGGTTTGCTAGACTGGTCCTTCAAAGGTTCAACCAGTTCGAGCCCTAACTCCTTATACCTTGACCTCGTTGGGGACATGCAAAAAAAAAAAAAAAAGAGCGGACCGCTATGATACCACTGATCCTAACTTAAATAGGAACACAACAAATTGTAGATATAACCATAAATACAAAGATGCAGCAGAAATAACACTTCATTTCCTTAATATCAAAATACTGAAATATGCTTACAAACATAATGGAAATAAACTAACTCAGGCAATGGTAGCTTATCTATGAGAAGTTATGTAGCGGCTACATGCCTCTAAACTATGTTACAATGAATCTTAAGGGCCTATTTATTATTGAACAACAAGGGAAAAACCTAACCCCAAGGGATGGAACGCCAAGAGTTTGTGGGCCTCGTTGAGGTTAGTTGGGCGGCCAACTTCCCGGGGTCATAACGTGGTCATATTATCTCTATTTGGCACGTATAATACCTTGTTCGAAAGGTCTCACCGAATACTATAGGATTTTTCAAAGGCCCATTGCCATAGGTAATGGGCGTATGGAAATGGGTCTGCTGCGGACCTCAAAAAAACATCATTTAGAGGGTCAAAACTGCTCTTGAAATTCAGGAAACGAAAAACCGGCTAAAAATAGTAGATGCTGAAATAAACAAGGAAACAAATGAAACCGACTGGAGGTCTAGGTGGAATAGGAGGGTGACCACCAATATCCACCTGGATCAGTTTTAAAGTGTAACTTGTACCAAAAAATTTACATTAAATTAAAAAATAGACTTATATATCAATTAAAAAAGAATTAAGTTTGTCCACTTAATAAATTACTCCATATACAAATAATATTATTTGTCTCGTCCATTACAAGTGTTTCTAAAGGCATCCTAACCAAAATAAAGAAAATTAGTTTTCGCTTCTCGTGGCCAAGTAATCATATAACAGAAGGTATCCCGCTAGTTATTTGGTCAAAAGTTGTTATGCCAAAAAAATTCAGGGGATGGAACCTGAAGAAAAAAATTGTCTTCAGTTAGTTCTTAGCAACTAGAATTCTTTGTAGACTTACCCATTAAATATTCTTTATGGGGGAGAGTGATGAGTTTGAAGTACCTTGAAATTTTTTCTATAGATAAATGGTAAATAATTCACCTAAATTCCAAAATGAGCTCTATCACTTGGAAAACTTTGGTATTATCCTTTCCATTAAATGGGAAATGAATCGTTTGGAAGGTCGGTAGTGGTAGGAATGTGAGGATGGGGAAACACCTCTAGATGGACATAGACAATGAATTACAACTTTTATAAACCTTATAAGGAAACTCCATGAGACAAGTATCTTCTCCCTTGTAGACACATAAGCTCAATATCCACGACAATGGGGAAGAAGTGGTTGAAAATCATAAACGATCTAGGTTTGATAGGGGAGGAAGCTAATGAATGGAAAAATTATGTTGGAAAATTGTGCTCCAATCTTATAACGCCATTTCACGTGGTTGATGATTGCCTATGTTTGTCAAAATCCCCTAGTTCTGGTGATTTCAAATCGAAGCTCAAATACATCGCCCAAATTGAATCTCACCTTTTAGGAGAAAATAAATGGTGGTGGGATATTATTTAGACACTCCATGCACCACTTAAAGTCAAGATAGTCTTATGGTTTTCCTTCAACAACAAATTTCTTACATGGGATAAAGGAATTAAGATCGAATGGTTAGGCCCTAACAGATGTGCCCTATGCACAAAACATAAGGAATATATCTCACATTTGTTTTTATTTTGTGTTAACACAACTCAAGTCAAGGATAAGGTGGCTCTCTCTAAATCCAAAAGCATCATGGAAAAAGCTAAGTTTGGGAGAATACATGCAAAAAATGGTTATAGGATGCTTTGGTCAAAGGAATTGGCTAATTTCCTTGTTTTATGGCGCATGTAATTTTGTGAGATCAAAATTAAACTATAATTTAGGACTTTAATATAGAATTTTAGGTGGAACCCGAGCTACATTGAGTTTCCTGCCATGGAATTTTTAAACCATGTGTGTGCCTTTCTCTCTTGGTTCCCGGGGCCTCCTGCTCCTAGGGCCTGATATCCTGCGACTGACCAATGATTGCCCTTCTATAATCTCCTCCGAAGGGTGGATTGATCCTTGCTACCCTTCCTGAATCCTCGGCCCAGATGGGAGAAAACACAGAAGCATTTGACTCTTTGATATCCTCCCTTGGACCATCTTGAAACAGGCCTTCAATTTCCAATTTTGTGAAGAAGATTGATGAAATTCCTGAAATTATCCCCCCCCCCTCTCTCCCTTGATGCACAGCTTTGTCTTTTTCTGAGCATGGATTGGTTGGTCAATTTACTGGGCTCTGGCCCTCACCCCAATCGGTTCTCAAATGGGTGGACAAAAACTGGATCAGATTTTGTGGAAGAGTTTACTTCACCTTCCATTTTGAATCAAAACAGGATAGAGACTTACTCTTCATAAATGGACTGTATTTCATGGACTCAAGACAGCTTTATCTAAATATACGGACCCCAGACTTCAATCCAGAGTTGGACGTGTCGAATGCAGTGCCATTGTGGGTAAGGCTCCCACATCTTCCTCTACATTGTTGGGGAGATGAATATGTTAAAGTAATAGGAAACATAGTGGGGAAATATATTGATAGAAGTGAGCCAAAGGAAAACATGCATGCCTGCACAAGAATATGTGTGGAAGTCGATTTGGGAAAGGACTATCGGAAGCAATCAAGATCAAAGTTAATAGCTGGGTTCACGTCCAATAGCTGGATTATGAAAAAATTTCATTCAAGTGCAAGGTATGTCACGAATATGGTCATTTTGCAAATAGATGTGCTAAAAAATAGGAAACAAAATAAAACAGAAAACCAGGAACCAAAATGGGAGCAAGTCAAGAAGAAAAAGACAGCAAATAAATCATCTTCGCAACCCTCTTCAGTATCCATTCTCCCTCCCTCGACCCTCCACCCCTCCCCCCCTCCTTCCAAGCCTACTCCATCTAAAGATCCCCCCATTCCCTCTGCACCTCTCCCTTCGTCTTCTATCCCTCCCCACCTTATTGGACCTTTTTGTTTCTAATCCCTTTGGCTCCCTTGCAGACCCTGATCTCCCCTCCCCCCCTTCCTCCCCTCCTCCCCTCCTCTTCTACCCTTCCCCTCTAATCCCTCCCATTCCTATCCCATCCCCTCTCAAAGTCGTCATCACTCCTGCTTTGACCGAATAATCACTTGTACCCTCTCCAAAGAGCTCCTCTCCTCTCTCAACCACCCTAAAAGGGCAAGTAGAAAAACCAATAGAGAAATCAGAGAAACAAGATAGGACTATCACTGGATTTTCAACCTCTCTGGAAGTAAAAAGCATAAACCACTCTCTATTTGCATATGACACCTTGGTCATGGGAGGGGCCTCCTGCAAAATGGCAAGAAGAATAAAAAATGTACTAAACAGTTTTATGGAAGCCTATGGAGGACTATTAAATAATCAGAAATGCAGAATCTTCGGTTGGAACACATCCCCTCGCACTCTCCAAAAAATCTCAGAAATACTGGAAATTCCTTTTCAATAAAAATGGATCCATTTCCAATATCTTTGTCTCCCTATCTCAAAAGAAAATTTGAATACCGGTATATGGAATAAGTACATTGATAAAATGAAACAAAAAGTGTAGAATTGGGGTATGATCTGGCTCAATATGGTAGGAAGGGTGGTACTAATTAAGACCTTACTCACATCTCTCCCAAATTATTAGTATGCAGCAATACTAGCCCCAGCAAGTAGACACAAACAAATTGAGCTAGTAATCAAGGGGTTCCTATGGCAAGGAGGTAAAGTAGAGACAAAGAAGCACAGCCTTGTGAAATGGGATGAAGTAACTCTTCCATATGAGAAAGGTGGGTTGGAAATAAGACTTACAGGGATAATGAACTTCGCTCTAGGAGCAAAAATAACATGGAGATTTATAACGGGAGAGAGCAGTTGGTGGAAGAAAATCCTAGAAGTAAAATACATGAACCACAATAGAACCCACTTATTGGAAAAGGTTATCCAATCAGGCCCTACACCCAGGTCTAGAATCTGATTAAAAAATTGTTTCCCTCATCAAAGAAAACTCTTCCAAGATCCCTGGGAATGATAAACTCATCAAAATATGGAAGGATGGAATAATGGGAAATCAGTCTATAGCCTGTCAAGAGAATATTCAGGATCCGAGAAGATGGATGAAAACAAAAGGAATCATTACTCTAGATGACATGTCTCTTTTGAGAGATGGAGAATGGGGGGATTGGAGGATTCTCAACCTTCCTCATGGCCTTGTCCCTCAATGGAAGTCCCTAATCTCTCATCTTAATGGGGTTTCTCCTCTAAGTATAGACTCAAAAGATTCTCTTCGTTGGGATCTAGATGGAGGGGATTTCTCAGTCAAATCTGGATATGATACCTTACATCGGCATGGAATTAGAGACTGGGATTACTGGAGGGAGGCATGGAAAATAGAAACACTGCCAAAAATCAAAGTTTTCATGTGGACTCTGCTCAAATGAAAAATTATGACCGTTGATAATCTTAAAAAGAAAGGTTATGAAGGCCCATCACATTGTGTTATGTGTCAAGGGAGTGAAGAAAATATATAGCATCTCTTTGTGGGGTGCCCTTTTTCTAGGGTCTACTGGCAAGGGCTAGTTAGTCCCTTAGAGGTTAGTATTCTGCAATCGTCACCTTTACAAGAAATTTTATCAACCTAGGGAAAAAAAATACCCATATTCTTTCAAAAAGAAAGAAACAGTAAAAAGATATTGGTTGAGTTTTCCCTCATTTATGTGCTGGCAAATTTGGTTAGCAAGAAACCAGAGGATCTTTAAAGATCGCACCCCAAACACCAGAACGATCTTGGCTAAAACTTGGAGCATGTCATCTGAATTCATCAACTCTAAAGTAGCTAAAGCAATAGATATCAAACACATGTAGCAAGAGGAATGAGTCTAGGCCAAATTCGCGATGAGCAAGAAACAAAAAATAAACATCAACAAATCTCCTAATAGCATGCAGAATTGAAAAATCAAAATTAAAAAAGAGGAATTCAAAACATGGACAGAAAACTTAAATAGACCCTACTTACTGTTTGATGGTGGTTCTAAGTCCAACCCAGGCAAGGCTGGAGTGGGAGGTATACTTTTCGACCTAGGAGGGAAAAATCCTATTACTTATGAATGGGGATTAGGAGAACTAACCAACAACATGGTAGAAGCATATGGCCTCCTCTTGGGAACGGAAATCTTAAGGCAGCGAAGTACGAATAATCTGGTCATAATGGGGGACTCTTCAATAATAATCCAATCGATTATGGAAAGCAGAAATCCAAGAACAAGGCTTTGTGTCAAATAAAAAAAAGGGTGGGGAAAATTTGTAGTTTCTAGGTGAAGTCACCTTCAAGCATATCCTTAGAGAAAATAATCGTACCTCCGACATGCTGGCTAATCTGGCTATCAACCGTCCTATGGGAGCATCTAAAATTTATAATGAGATTGCTCAGAAACCGATACCATAGGATATATTGCCTCAATGTGTAGAGAATAGCACTTAAGAAAAGAACATCAAGGTGGGCAACATTCACTTCAACGTGAAAGGTTAGAACTCAGAAGACCAAGAAATCCAAGGAAATCCCCCAGAACAGACAAGATAGTCAATCTACGGCTATCAAGCGAATTGCAACTACGCAGAATATATTGCTGCGTAGCAGGCCACATTCCCTGATGTGGCCTGCTACGCAGCAATATATTCTCTCCCTCCGCTTGTCTTATATTATCTCTATCATCTTCGCCCTTCCTTTCTTTCCTCTCTGTCTCAGAAGTAGTAATCTAATATCCTCTAAATTTCAATGCACCCCTTTGGGGAATGAGCTTATCTTCTTTATTTTAGCCTCGCTTCTCCCCTTCGCGCAGCTTAGGTGGATGTTTTCCAGATCCTTTTTCGTTCGTGCAACTCTCGTGGCACTCGCCTTCATGAAAATCTCAAGGTGGTTTCCCATAACCATTTGCCTTCGCACAACTCTTGTGGCCCTCACCACCGCGTAGCTCTGGTGGCCCCCGCCTCCGAGATTCTTTAGCCTTCACGTAGCTCTTGAGGCTTCTGCTTTCAAAGCCCCGTTTCCCTCTCTCTGGCAGTTGTGGGTCTTCGCGGGTCTGTCTAAAGGTTGTTTTTGTTTATTTTCTTTGTTTCTTATTTCCCCTTCTTTACTCTATTGGATCGGTCGCTTTCTTCCCTCAGGAAAAATGGAATGGAACCCGCTTGCAAATGTTCCAAACTGAAAAAAAATGTGCAATCTTTCGAGCTAATAAATTCATGATTGAGCAGATCAGAGAAACAGTCAAGGACTACAAATTTGAAGCAAAATCTGAGAATTCCTTCCTAAAGAGACAAATGGAAGAGAAGAGGAAAGAAATGTCATCTCTAAAACAAAAGTGTAGGAATATGGAGGATATGATCAACTATCTAAAGAACTTATTTATCAATCAGACAGGAGAAAACTCTAACATTCAAAGTAACAAAAATTAGCCTCAGTCCCATCAGGATCCCTCAGTTAACAAAAATTAATTGTAATTGCCTCATTCCTCTCTTTTCTGCAAAGACTTTCTGCAACTAGTTTTTTTATGTTATGTAGGTGTAAATTGTTGTTGAATCAATATGTAAGTATTTATAAGGATAGTTCAATCAGTAACCTCAGAGACAAAAGGGGAAGAACTTAGAAGATAGGGATTATTTTCCCTCTATTTTTCTTCTAGGATGCCTCCTCCCAATTTTCCTTGATGTAATGGGAGCATGTGTCCCTCCTTTTCTTTTTTTGGAATAGAAATCCAATAACCGACTTTGTTAAAAAAAATTATATATATATATATATATATACAATTTTAGGTGACAATAATATTGATGGTTAAGCTTAACAAGGAATACAAGGTGGATCCAAAAGCAAAAAAAGCCAGAGTCCCTATCATGCCCCGACTGAATTTCGACATTCCTTGGGGTTATTGTTATGGAGAAAATCAAGGGGATCCACCTATCTATGGGTTTTGGGTATTTTTACCAAAAGCACAAGATTTGATATGGTGTGATGAACCAAAAAGATAAGCAGATTTTCCAACCCAACAACCATGGAGATGATGTGGAAGAGTGTCATGTTCAAGAGAAACTCGCTACCATTAATAGGTTGAGTACCCTATTTTCCAATTTCCTCAACCATTTCTGGTCAATACCTCTTTATTTTTTAACAAGCTTAAGCAGGATAACATATGATTGATGTGTAAGTTCATCCTTTGGATGAATCCCTCTATTCATCTTTAACGAACCCTAAGAAGGATTCTTTTGGTCCCATCATGTTTGATGATTCCATCGTTGTTTGGCGTTTTTATGACTCTAACAAAGGTGCAACTCGACTCCTTTTTAATGTTTAGAGAGTTTGAAAAGAAGCGAAAAAAGAGAAGTCCAAAGGTTCCTTTTCGTAAAATTCTCTCTTGAGTCTGAAAAGGTAGAAACAATACTCAGGAGAACCTCTTAGCCATGTTCGACTAAGGTATTCCTTTCTCATAAATATTCTATCTCAATCCTGAAAAGGGTTAAACTTATACTGGATAGATTTCTTTTCATTTACTTTAACGAGTTCGAAAAGACAAGTGATCGACAATATTTTCATGTTTTGGGAGTCTGGAAAGAGCTCAAAGAGGACTCCCCCTAGAGGAATGAGTGGTATAAAAGGTAGCAACTAGTTCTGGTCATGATGGAACTTCTCAAAACACGTAGAGGTCAAGAGGTAGGCTAGTAAGACCACTCATTGCAGCGGTTCCTCATGAAAGGGTAAAAAAACCAAGTGAAATCGTAAGATCGACCAAGTAGAGGGTGACGATGGAAGAGAAAACCAAGGTTTATCTGGCATAAACAGGTTGATAAAAATGGAAATCACGAGAGATGGGATGAGAATGGTTTCATTTTTACAGAAGCTTGAAACATTTGAAACTATGCTTGAAATTGGTTTCATTTTTAAACAAGCTTGAAACAGAGAAAAACTATGCTCGATAAGCTTTTCATGTTTTGGGAGTCTGAAAAGAGTTGAAAGAGGTGTCCTCCTAGAGGAACCAATGGTATAAAGGTAGCAATTATTTCCATTCATTATGTAACATCTCAAAACAAATAGAGTTCAAGAGGCAGGCAATTAAGACAACTCATCGCAGCGGTTCCTTGGGAAAGTGTAGAAAAACCAAGTGAAAGCGTAAGATCGACTAAGTATATGGTGACGATGGAAAGAGAAATCCAAGGATTATCTGGCATAAATAGGCTGATAAAAATGGAAATAACTAGAGATATGATGAGAATGGTTTCATTTTTACACAAGCTTGGAACATGGGAAACTATGCTTGAAATTGAGTTCATTTTTACACAAGCTTGAAATGGAGAAAAACTATGCTTGAAATAAGTTTGCATGCCCCCAGCATAATGACTAAATTCGAGGTACATGCCCCCCAAGCTTCATTTCATGAACCTAAGTAGATTATTGGTTCCTAATAGGTGGATGGAAGGAAGGTTCATTTATGAGATCAAGTGAAAGACTCGACCAGGAATTTATGAGATCTAATCAAAGCCTTGAATTGGAAGGGGATTTGTTTCATTTTTTAACAAGCTTGACACATGAAAAGAACTATGCTCAAGGGAATTTGTTTCATTTTTTAACAAGATTGACACAAGAAAAGGAATTATGCTCCAAGACCTTGTTTCATTTTTTAATGAGCTTGACACGAGAAAAGGAGCTCTACTCAGGGACCTGATCATGGCCACCAAAAGGCCATGGATTCCAAGAGGTTCTCACTAGATGGGAGTGTTGGGCAATTTATTGGACTTAAATTGCTGCATAAATTATCGACCAGGGAAACTCGTAAGCTTGTGATGGTGCCAACAATATATATGCAGGAGTAGGCAACTAACCTATGTCTAACTAAATTATTTACGATTCAATATCATATGCAAGGGAAGAGGCTCCTAACTAAGGAGGTCCTGGTTGTCCTTCCCTACAGTATCATAGAGAAATCATTCATTACATGAAACTAAAAACTTAAAATGAAAACAAGAGAATGAACTTAGTTATTGTTTAGATTCAAGTAGAGAGAGAGACTAACTTAGTCTCTTGATTGTCCTCTCATGTACTAATCCAAACTAAACTAAGAGTCATTCATGAGCATAAGAAATGAAATGACTTAAAACTTAAAAACAAAAGAATGAATTTCAATTACCATATAAATCATTGGAGAGAGAGCCTAACTTAGACTCTTGGTATCTCCTCATATGATACTTGAAACATAAAAGCAAAAGAATGAATTCCAATTATCATACAAATCAAATAGAGAGAGAGAGCCTAACTTAGACCCTTAGTTGTCCTCTCACATGCTGATAAGATTTTAATTCAAAACTCATTCACCAATCAAATCCTTAAACATCTAAACAAATAAATGAAATAAGATCTAATATGAAATAACATATTTCTCTCATCCTTTCAGAGTGAGCTCAATTCTCTTAAGAACAAGACAAATTATTCCATATACTACATTAAGAAAACTTATATCTAAAACTACATAAATTCATATCCTACATTCTAAAACTACATAATGGAAATATATGAAAAATGAAGCCTTATTCTATTCCATCATCAATTGGATACAATGCTCTAAGAGTCCTCTCCTTTGGAATGGAGGAGGTACTCCTATTTATACAAAAACTATGATAACAACCTCATAAATGTAGACCCACTATTCTCTCCTTTGACCCACATATTTCTCAACCAATGATGACACATAACCCTATCCTCCATGATCTCCTCCATGAGGTCCATGATCTTCTCCATGAAGCTTATCTTATCAAATTCGAATTTGATCATTCAAGGCCACATAAAGATGCCCTAGAAGCTTCCTTTGTGCCTACACATGTCAACAAACTCATGCTAATTGTTAGGTATAAGTTTAAGCATATTATTTTCTAAGTTTTAGCCATAAATTCACTTAGAAATGTTAAGAATTAATAAACTTTGGAAAATTATTGTTAGAACCCAACAATGAGGTAAATGTAATGATATGGAGGAGGAATGGAGGTGACATGAAGGTAAAATGTGAAAATATTGGTGAATAATGGAGTGAAAATAGGGACTATTTTGAGGCCCAACATCTCCCCCAAACTCAAGATATTGCATGTCCTCATGCAATCAATGGTATTACATGTCCTCATGCAATCTATTACATTACGTTTTGGTACTTGAGCTTTGGCTCGAACTCTGCATGATATCATTTACTTAACTTTTGCAAAGCATTTTTGATGAATTACAACTTGGTTGGTTCTTGTGTTTCAACCATATTTCGTTTGTTGCATTCAATGTATGACCTTTGCATAATGATAATGTGCTTTTTATTGCAGAGTATTTTTGTTGGAATGCATCATGGTTGGTTCTTGTGTAACAACCATGGTTGTGTTGGCATTTTGTTGGAATGCACCAAGGTTGGTTCTTGTGTAACAACCATGATTCTGTTAGCATCCAATTAACTTTTAAATACTTTTGAAAAAGCTATTTGTATGCTCATGTAATAGTGAATATAGCTTGAAGGTCAGTGGGGTTAAGAATGAGATATATGAATGTGGATGTTATATGAATGTGATATATGAATGTGGATGTATCCTTCCCCTTAAACGGATGATTTGGGAAATTATGTGAAATGGGGAAAGCAAGGAAAAAGGAAGTGAAGTTTTTCTAAAAATTATTATTCTAACTTTTCAAGGAATTTAATGGTTAAAAGTTAGAAAATATCATACCTTAACTTACCCTTCCAAAATGGATGAGAGCTGTGCACGTGTAGCTGCAAGAACTTTTGTTCATGGTCTTCTTTACTTGGTTGGAAAAATCATGCATGAATCATGCATGTGCAGCTGCCACAATTCGGCTCTAAATTTGCTTCTTCAAGCTGTGGATGAAAGATGAATCTGTGTTATTGTATCAGCTGCTGGATCCTCTGCTGCTGGATGAAAAATCTGATGAGTCTTGCTGAATATGGTTGAAAATATATAAGGCTTGGAAGGTATACAAAATATAGAAGTTACATTTTCCTCAGAGCCTTATTTATTCACTTGTCCTCAAGTGAAATACAATGTATACAATGAATGGAAATTGGCTTCATCTGCTACAAAATATCGGTCTTCAAGTCTTCAACGCTCGATGGCACAAATCTTACTATGTGATTAAATGTGTCGATGTCGAACATAGCAAGAAGTTGTTGACTTAGTGGCCGTTAATGAATGCCCCTAGCCAACACAAGAGCTCCCACCATTGATTCCAATGGGAGTCAGGATGCCTAACACATCTTTGTAGGTACGAATAAATTTGTCGTAGTCGAGTCACCTACAAGATCCAACGAACAAGGGATATTAATGTACTCCCATTGTTCATTGGCAAGAGTACTTGCCATTAAGGCATGCAAGCCTCTAGGTGTTTTTTTTCAATGGTACATAGACTCTAGGACTTTGACTCAAGCAGAGTTTTATTGGTGGAAATGAAGGGGAATGGTGAAGACAATGGAAATGGCAATAAGCTTGTAAGAAATGAATGTAGGGAAATGCATGGTGGATGAATAAGAACTCTTGCTGTGAAAAATGGATATGGAAATGTCATGCTTTATAGATGTACAATTGGTGGGATTCAAAATCTTTTCAGAAAGGGAGGTGGAAGGTAGTGGTTGTCGAGATGGATTTGTCCAGAATTTATCATGAATTTAGTCTTTGGAAGACTAATGGACGTCACAATGTAATCTCCTGAATGTTCGCTTTGATTATCCTGTAACCTGTAAAAAAACTTGGCAGAAAAAAAACATAAGTTTGTTCAAGAAGAATTGCGCATTTCCTTCATGATTCTTACGCAAAAATTTCATACCAAATAAAACAGATTTAAGAGAAATCAAAGTGTTGCAAGTGACTCAATTCATGATTTAAGTTTCAATCCATTTTAAAAGTAACCATGAAAAATAATACTCCCTATCAGATAACTTCTGAAATGTGCTCCGCGAAAAGATGGTCATTTGAATTATCTGTTGTGTCAAAATTGAAGAATAATTAACAAATACCAATCCCTACAAGATTTGAACTCATGACCTCCATTATGTAATTTGTATGACTTACCAATAAATCACAAGCCACATTTATGAATTTAATGGAAATTTGGAAATTATTCTAAAATGAAAATTGAAACAACAACTTGACAAGTGGCCAATCTAAATCCAAGATTTTTAGGAAATATAATTCAAAAATATTTGCCAAATCATTTTTTATATCTTTTGAATTCATCATTTCCAAGATTCTTAGGAAAATGAAATTCCTAAATATTTGCCAAATTATTTTTCATATCTTTTGAATTTATCATTTCCAAGTTTTTTTAGAAAATGGAATTCCAAAATATTTGGCAAATTATTTTTCATATCTTTTGAATTTATTCTTTTTGCCTAAAAAGTGGATTCTTTAACCAATTTTTATTCTATAAAAGCTTAGGAAATGTTTATGATTTGTTTTATATATTTTTTTTTTGTTGCAGGTTGTAAGTATGGAGAAAATCTCATCTTTGTAGTAAGAAATTTTTTTAATTAACTTTTTTATTTAATTATTAAATTTTTTTATCAATTTTTTTTTTAAATTTATTGTTTGATTTTTTTATTTGCAGCTTGGAAACACTACTGGGTGGATGGCCATAGCTCTGTGGCTGAGCCAATGGATGGCCATGGCCTTGGCTGCTGGCTACATTTAATTGAAAAACCGTTTTTTTTTCACGCAACTTCACAAATAACACTCCAGAGAACCCTGAAAATCTCTCAAATGGTTACGAATTTTGCGAAAACATTCTGCGCTTAACATAATTCACCCCGTTCTGAGAAAAACCCATGTTTTAGATTTTTCAGATTCGTTTTCATTTGGTCACAAAATTCATTTTAAAAATGACGTTTTTAACCTCTGCGAATTTGGCCTCTGTTCAGTTAACTACAGTGAAATTAGTTTTTTTTTTTTTAAATTAGAGCAATGCACAACTATCTTTTATTTTTTCAAAATCACACATAACATTTGCAGTGATTTGTTTCCTTGGCTTCCATGAATTTTCATTTGTTTACTTTATTCTCATTTTTGTTTTTGTGTTTTTATTTATTTTTATTATTTAGAAAAACAAATATTGATTTTTTCAATAAAAATATACTAACATGAAATCCTTTTTCTGATCCTCCAGATCACACAAAGCATAGGAGGAGAGCATACTTATGGATTCTTTATGTAATTGAAATCTTAAATTTGAAAAGAAATATAAGAAGAATTTGATTTCAAACCTCAAATTTTAACTTTCTAATCTCCACTTGTTTTCCTTCTTTACAAATATTCCTTTGATTGTAGATTCCTGCCAATGGTTAGTGATTTTTCTTTTTCTTTTTTATTAAATCTAAAATGAAAAACTAAATTTTTTTATTTTGTTAAAAATCTAAAATTAAAAAACTAAATATCATCTAAAAATTTAAGGATTTTTTTTTTTGTATTTTTTTTTTAATCTAAAAATAAAAACTAATTTTTATTGGTTAAAAATCTAAAATACTAAATTTCATCTAAAACTTTAAAGATGTTTTTTCACAAACTTCTTTATTATCTTTTTGCAAATTAGCTCTCCAGCAAGAGTTTTTTTATTTGAACCAAATCAATGGATTTTCTGATCTTCCTGATCGCACGAAGCGCAGGAAGAGAGCATACTTATCGATTGATTTGTGTTTATTTATGCAGGGGGGTGTTTTTGAAAAGACGAAATTTAAAATTAACTAAATACTAAACCATAAAAAAACTCAAACTTAAACTTTTTTGTGAAGATCCTGCTGTCACCAGGTCTCACAAATTATTTTGTCTTAAAGAAAAATACTGGAACTGAATTAAATTCCTAATGCCTAATCCCTTAGCACCATCCCCGGCAACGGCGCCAAAATGTTAGGCAATTTATTGGACTTAAATTGCTGCATAAATTATCGACCAGGGAAACTCGTAAGCTTGTGATGGTGCCAACAATATATATGCAGGAGTAGGCAACTAACCTATGTCTAACTAAATTATTTACGATTCAATATCATATGCAAGGGAAGAGGCTCCTAACTCAGGAGGTCCTGATTGTCCTTCCCTACAGTATCATAGAGAAATCATTCATTACATGAAACTAAAAACTTAAAATGAAAACAAGAGAATGAACTTAGTTATTGTTTAGATTCAAGTAGAGAGAGAGACTAACTTAGTCTCTTGATTGTCCTCTCATGTACTAATCCAAACTAAACTAAGAGTCATTCATGAGCATAAGAAATGAAATGACTTAAAACTTAAAAACAAAAGAATGAATTTCAATTACCATATAAATCATTGGAGAGAGAGCCTAACTTAGACTCTTGGTATCTCCTCATATGATACTTGAAACATAAAAACAAAAGAATGAATTCCAATTATCATACAAATCAAATAGAGAGAGAGCCTAACTTAGACCCTTAGTTGTCCTCTCACATGCTGATAAGATTTTAATTCAAAACTCATTCACCAATCAAATCCTTAAACATCTAAACAAATAAATGAAATAAGATCTAATATGAAATAACATGTTTCTCTCATCCTTTTAGAGTGAGCTCAATTCTCTTAAGAACAAGACAAATTATTCCATATACTACATTAAGAAAACTTATATCTAAAACTACATAAATTCATATCCTACATTCTAAAACTACATAATGGAAATATATGAAAAATGAAGCCTTATTCTATTCCATCATCAATTGGATACAATGCTCTAAGAGTCCTCTCCTTTGGAATGGAGGAGGTACTCCTATTTATACAAAAACTATGATAACAACCTCATAAATGTAGACCCACTATTCTCTCCTTTGACCCACATATTTCTCAACCAATGATGACACATAACCCTATCCTCCATGATCTCCTCCATGAGGTCCATGATCTTCTCCATGAAGCTTATCTTATCAAATTCGAATTTGATCATTCAAGGCCACATAAAGATGCCCTGGAAGCTTCCTTTGTGCCTACACATGTCAACAAACTCATGCTAATTGTTAGGTATAAGTTTAAGCATATTATTTTCTAAGTTTTAGCCATAAATTCACTTAGAAATGTTAAGAATTAATAAACTTTGGAAAATTATTGTTAGAACCCAACAATGAGGTAAATGTAATGATATGGAGGAGGAATGGAGGTGACATGAAGGTAAAATGTGAAAATATTGGTGAATAATGGAGTGAAAATAGGGACTATTTTGAGGCCCAACAGGGAGAACAACACCCTGGGAGGTATCAAAGGATCCAATGGAAAGAGCAAACTCCAATGCCCCCATTAAATGATGCACTACATCACCTACTAGATCATCAGTAGACGTGGGCATGGAACAAGTTGCCACATAATTAATATGTGGTGGGGGGAGATACCACTTGCATATCATGATAATTTAGGGATGTTCATTGATTGGGAGTTAAATTAGGACTAATGAATGAAATTTGGTCAATGGTGGTGATTCTTCCTTCATGTGGGAAACACATCAGACGAAAGACTGATGAGACAAGATCTCCTATGACATAAACATATTCATGCCCAAGGAGTAAATTAAAATCAAAAGGGCCTTGGACTACCATCACATCGATATAGACAGTCTTTCCACCCAAAGTAATAGGTAACTAAGGAAGGATCCCTAATGATTGATTGGTTCTTCTGTTAAAATCCAACAAATTCTGGTAACGGGAATAACTTGCGAAGAACCTAAAGCTTGCCAAGTATTTGAGGAAAAAATACTGACATAAGCACCTTCGTCTATGACTATTCCAGTACGAGCATATTATAAGCTTGTACTACAATCTAGAAGGTAAGTAAGGAGGAATACAATATCCTTCTAGTCTACTCCAATCAAAGGAAGTCACCATACTACTTGGAGGGGGTGTCATGGGATCAAGAGAACTACCCCCTTGTGCTATGGGAATGGGAGAACTGCTCCCCTGTGTTGTGGGAATGGGGGAATTTTCCCCTTGTGTCATGGGAATGGGAGAACTATCCCCCTATGCTTTGGAACATGAAGAAACGAGAAGAACCTAAGCGGTATCAGACTCACTCTCTATGAGAAAGGTACAATCAACTAAAGGGGAAATCGAGTCAACTATTTTCTCTACCAATGGTTGGTCAGGAGCAGACTCATGGGATTCACTTTCAGAGAGAGTGATATTGATTGGATTTAGATTCTGATCAATCACTTCATCAACTAGTGGAGGATTAGGGGAAATCTTCTAGTAACCAGTCAGAAGTCGTGAATGAGACGTTGTAAGGCTTTCCAACACTTTGGATGCTTCATCCATATAAGGGAAGAGGTGAATTGGATGAGTCCTTTCACATAAATTCAGTGAAAATTAACTTTATCGTTCTTCCCATGGACGTTACTATCACTAGTTGATAGTTTTTCATCAGCTGGATCTCTAGAAGCTGACGACAAAGGCTGATGTGAGCCTCTGAACTAATACCTTGGGAATGTTAGGAAAATATCTAAGAAGGTGGTCACCCTTACATAGCTTGCAAGGGAATTTAACTTTGTGGGGTTGATTGGAAGGCTCCTCCATTCTAGTTGCATTGGTAGCACTGGTTGTTTGGTTGCCCCCTGCTTATTTTGCTTCTTCTTTATTCTTCTCTTCTTCTTCTTAGCTTCCTGGTTACTCAAATCAATACTTTCATCAGGAGAGGAGGAAGAAAGGGAGAAGAAACAATAGATGAAGAAGGAAATGGGTCAACTTTAGGATCAACTTGAGGTTGATGTTGTTCAGGTGGAGTAAAACTTGATTGAGGAAAAATTTGGACATTTAGATCCAAAGAGGTCGAAAATAACCAAACTGGAATACCAATGGTAAATCCAGAAAGGGACAACATTGCCATATAAGAAGCACCAATATTTCCAAAAGAAGGAAAAGGACCAGGATTCTCATTAGAGGGGTTTCCTTTACTGGTACACTCAGGAACTGTCACCATTAGTCTCAACCAACAAATCAGTAAGGAGTTGTTCTACGGTGAGGATTTTGTTCCGTGGTTGGTTAATTGATTTTATAAATTAAAGACATAAACAAAAAAACGGGTGACGAGGCAAAAGGGATTACCAAGTCACTTTGAATTGCAATATACCACCTTTGTAAACCAAGGATTTATGTATGGGAAGGAAATCTCCCCGAATTGTGTGTTCGGTGTATCACAATGTACAAGGTGAATGACTCGGTTACCTATGGCGGGATAAAAACTTAATGGGCACTTACAAAATATACATGGAGGTACATGGAAGCGAAGTCCGTAGTAGTGTTGTCGAATACATAATCGTACGATGAGAGCATTCCCATATACGTTTCGTGGGTGAAGCGCCATCCGATATACCCGAAGGTACATTCGGAACAATCTTATACACTTACGTACATGGAACGGGATATCAACCCCAAAATTCAATTCTGACAAAAAACAACAGCTCATACATTTAAAGATGTTGCAACACATCTCTAGCCTAGGCCTCTAGATGTTTCGTTAAGTTTCAAATGCTCCTTAGATTGATTCAATAAATTTTAAAGTTTATCTCGAATTATGTTTCAATTTTCAAGGATCACTGTGAATTTCACCTGAATATCCTAAAGACGCAATCTAGCATGACAAAATGAAGTCTTCTTTTCAAAGAAAATCTATGTATAGAAGGGAAGAGAACAAAGAGTGATGCAGCATACAAGATGCAACAAACAAAAATTGTTAAGTCAATTACTCTAATGCAATTGTTCCAATTTCCAATTTCACACATAAAACCCTAAATGCAATGCAAAATGCATGAGATTTTTCTTTTCGATCAACTTAATTTTCAAATGAGATGAAAACTAAGATGATTGCTAAATCACTGATAAAAGAAACTATACAGAATGATGATTGTAATAGAAATTATTTCAAACAATAAATGATCAAGCAACAATTTGCTAATGACCTAACTGACAAGAACAAAGAAAAATCCAAACAAATTCTTATCAAAGGCTATAAAAACCAAAAGCAAACCAAGTGAAGGTTTTTCAGAGACCAAGACACACTCAGGGATAGAAGGAAAACCAACTGGAACCAAGCAAATCAGAGAGCAAGACACAAAATGCATTGTTTTTATCTCTTACAAGGGCTAGCACAGGGGCATAAAGGGCAATAATGCTCTGCAGCGCAAGTGCAGAGAAATATAGGGTGCATTGCAATGCTCTGTCTCTAGACCATGGGGGTGTTGATGTTGATCCGACAAAATTACGACATAAAAAATCAATCCAAGCTCAGAGAAAGGTCTTCCTTGACTCAATCCAAAGTTGAGTGAGGCAATGAAGATCTGTTCAAGAGGTGAAACAAGGGCTGAGGTTAAGGAAACCACTAAGGGAAAGAAACAATCCCTAGCGGAATCACCAATTTGTTATGTAGAATTTACAATTGCGGGCAAAAGTATCTTCCCTAGACCTAGTGGACTAGTCTAGAACAACAGAAAGAAAAAAACTTAGACTTTCCCTTAGAGTAGTTGAAGAATGGGAAAGAGGCTTACTTGGAATTTGTCGCAAGCTTTACTTTCCCCCAACTTGTAAGCTCCAATCGTAGCTCTGATTGTTATAATTATAACTTGCATAAACACTCACAACAAGCCAAATATCCACGACATCTACGTAGCATAATTCAATTACTTTATTCAATGGATCAACGAAGCACTAAAATACATGAATGTAAATGTAACATAACCCATATAGGAAAATGATATACTCTTTGTATTAATAAAAATATGAAAGAGTTTAAAACTAAGAATAATAGTTGATCGTGTAGATAATTCCCTAAGTTGACTTGTCCTTCCTTATCCCAAAGCACACCTTATTGTCACCCTAATACATGAATATGATGACTCTCTTAGATTCAAGGCAGTAGCATGAGGCCATGATCAGTCTCCAAAAGCCTACCCTAATGTTATAGATGGGAGTAAATTTATAGGAGAGGGATGGTAGTTTATGAATTCTTATCCATTTACCAATCTAGGCTTGAGATCCACTTAAGATGGGAGGATGAGCTCAAGTGATAAGAGGTGAAGTCTACAAGGTGGGATCGGATAGGACTCAAACTTCTTATCCAAGGTAAATGGCTAAAACAACCCTTGGAAGCTTATGGAAGAGAAAGCTTTGGGATTATTTTTAATTTTCCAAATTTCTAGAATCAACACACCCCCAATAAGGAGCAAGTTGTTGTTGACCAGCTTTGGTCTAGAAGGAAGCAACCAGTGTTGAACACATTTTTGTAAAGGGGCAGGATGCATTGGGGCTTAAAAGCTTGATTTTGAGAAATTAATCCCAGAAACTCAAACTTTTTGGAATGGTCATGCTTAGGTATTTGTGTATGGACGATGAAAACATGTTCACAAATGATGATTTATCCAATTTGTATACCTATTGACCATATGCGACAAAATGGCCTATAACACTCATGCTTTAGGTAACAAGGGTTGGCCTCCCTTTCACCATAGGGGGTATTCCTTGGTGATAATATTAATTAAAGAAATATTCTCTTTAGGCAAATAAATAAGGCCAGGTTATTAATACAAGAGCTTTAAAGGAGTAGGTGGTTAGGCTATAGGTGGGAAGGAGACTTAAAATAACATTGGACCTATGAGTCAAAAGAAGGATTCAAATATGCAATCCGTGTGATTTACAATACCACGCATGATCCGGATTTAAACAGGAACGCAATAAATTACAAATATAACCATAAATACAAAGATGTATTAGAAATAACGCTTCATTTCATTAATATCAAATACTGAAATATGCTTACAAACAGAATGGAAATAAAACTAGCTTGGGTGATGTTAGCTTAACTCTAAGAAGAGATGTGGCAGCTACATGCCTATGAACTGTGTTAAAATGAGGCTCAAAGGCTTATTTATTATTGAGAAACAATGGAAAACCCTAAATATCCAAAAACCTAACCCTAGGAGATGAGGTGCCAACTATGTGTTGAAAAGTGTGCAAGAAGAAATGCTAAAAGTAGCACTGCTAAAAATCGCAGTTTGGGTACCAGTGTTGGATTGGGCAACAGGGAATGAAAAATGGAAGTGCTAAAAATAGAAGTTTTATTTTTAGCAGTTCAGGATGGATTCTTATTTTAGTTAGTCCCTGGACTAAACATAGGAAGTAAAATTCGAATTTGATATCAACAGAAGTTTGGAAATTAATTAATTAATTCATCTTGAGTTAATTAGTTAAGGAAAATCAAACTTGAAGTCTATGTGAGGACATGCAACAGTTTCTCCTTTGATTGAGGAATTTAACCTTCAGTTAAAGAGATAAGGATGAGTTTTAATTAGTTGACTTAGTTTAACTTAGTCAAGTCCAGTTAGATTAATTTAACACTTTGTTAAATTAATGAGAGTTCAATTAGTTAATGCTTGCATGCATGTAACTACTATAATTTAGATAACTGAAGAGTCACTCATGGATCATGCATGTCAGTTCAGTGAGAGACCCAGTTGAGATCAGATGGAGGGACTGTTACAGGGAAAAGTGTCTATATAGAACTGCTCTATCCCACTAAGGTGTGACAGCTGCCTTAGAAACAAACAGAGAAAAGCTACTTTTGTTTTTCCTTTATGAATTATAGATAGAGAGGAACAGAAAGACGAACCTCTGTCTTGCGCTAATCTCCTGATTTGATCCCTCTCTTCTTTGATAGTCCTCAGCTACCTGCTCCCTTGCACTTCCAGCTTCACAAAGTGCCTGTAAGATCACAAAAGCATAGCACTATACAAAGACATGGATCTATAATCATAAACAATCTAGGATCAGATGTAAATTGACCATACAAACGTAACAAGCATCAATGACACAAAAGCATGGAGGAAAACTCAAATAGCTTTTATTGATAAACAAGAAAAGAGCCAAGAGGAGTTACAACCAGTTGTTCTGACCCAACATCAACCTCCCAGAAAAGAATCCCCTCTTCACCTCAAACAAAGCTTAGATCACCCAACAATCTGATGTTTGTCTCAAGAAACCAACAGCAATTCCTTACAATATGCAAAATTCCAGCCTCTGGATCTCTGGGATGAGAGATCCATAAATATATATCTGTAAGGGGGATGAGTCAGCTTGTGATTTGATTAGTGTCTTCTCTCTAATAGTTCTTGCTTCCACTTGGAGACTGATGGCCTCTTACTCATCCTTGGTCGAATTCAGTGAGGCAAGTGTCACAGGAGAAGATTCTGGAAGCTTCCATTGCCTCTCCACCTCGCGGAATGACACTTCCATTTTTCATTTCTCGCCCATCGCACCCCACAGAAGGGACTTTTGAAATGAAACACACCCTCACAATGTATTTGGGTGAGATGCAACGCCCTTAGCCAGTGGAGCAGCTGCAATGATCCTGTTTTGACCAATTCTGAGCAGTTTTTCATGGAGAACTTCTGGGAGAAGCTGTAATATGTTGACCTTGTTCCTTTAGGGGTTAGAACAACACTTTTAGGGACTTAGGAGCCCTTGGTTTATGGACATTTCATGCTTGGGGTTGTAGGGCCCAAATATGTCTATAACAGTTGCCCCCTAAAGCATGAGGCCGTTAATCTTTTGATGTCGGGTGAAATGCTTTATTGTGAGGATCCGAAGTTCTTTCAATGCTGGGAGGAGACCTGTAATAAGATACAATACAATACATTATCATCATAATATTTTCATGATCTGGCTGAGGCGGGCATTCCCATGTTGAGATTTATAAATTCATTTTCATGTACATAGGACAGACAATCGTCTGAGTGTAGACTGATGATTCTGATAGAGCCATCATCCTTTTGAGTGGATGATTATCTGTGCAGCAATGATGTACATTTAATGTCTTTATTTCCCTGAATATATATCGCACCCCGGATGGATGAAACTAGATCCAAGGTCTTCAATCTCGTCCGATCTTCACTTGAAGTACAAGTCGATCCATGTGAAAAATGTTCTGAAGTCGAACATGGAAAGACATCGCTTGATTACCAGTCAATGATGTAAACTGTTAACAAGCACGAGAGGAATCACCGATAATGATAATGACCCTCAAGGTACTGCAGTACAATTCATGTGGTATGAATAAAGGACTTGGCGTCGAACACCACGCAAAATCTTTCGGTCGAAGGCCATTGATGTAAACCTGTCGCCGGAAGTGAGAAACTTGCCATTGAGGCATGCAAGCTTCAAAGTACTGAATGGGGTGTTCCTAGACCAACTTCTTGGATAATGAGCTGATGTCGACAAGAAGTGATCTGTCACAGGAGGGCCTTAATGAATCCCACATCAATGACACGGAACGGAGCAAATGATTTTAATGGAGGTGAAAACGATCTGGTGATATAAGGTTCAGGGTGGCAGTCATGAAAGAATGGAGTATAATGTATGGTAGTGGGTGACACACAGGTGAATTCACTGAATGACTTCTCTTGAACATATCGGCGACACTGATGTGATGGATTGGTAGCATTAACCCCAAATGTGGATGATATGGCGTGACCATGGTGATGTGACCGGTGAATGAAACAACCCAACCCAACTCGAACACGGAGTGGAAGTGTCATGTTCAAGAGCGACTTGCTACCAACAAAGTTTCTTCAAGTTTTCTTCCCAATTTTCCCCAGTCATTGCTGACCAGTACCTCTTTATTTTTTTCAAGCTTGAGGAGGATAAAATATTCTTGTTCTATAATTTTCCCTTCGGGAAAATCCATCGCAATGTTTTAACGAGCCTAGCGACAGTGAAACTCGTTCTCGTCTATAGACAAGTTTGTCACTATTAATCTTTTTAACGAGTTTAACGACAAAGATAACTCGGTCCTTTTCAATTTTACAGAGTCTGAAAAGGAACGTAAAGGTAACTCCAAAATTCCTTTTTCGTCATCTAATCCCTTAAGTCCGAAAAAGTATAAAACAATACAGAAGGGATGAATTTTCGATACTTTTAACAAGCCGAACAAAACAAGCGCTCGATCTTTTTGTGTAATAATCCCTCAGGTCCAAAAAGATTAAAATCTAGAGGAGTGATAGCACTTCCTGTCCCTTTAACGAGCTGGAGAGGCCAATAGCTCGGCAATCTTTTCATATTTTACGAGTCAGTTGAAAAGAGCTTAAAGGAGACTCGTCTTTTGAGGAACGAGTGATAAAATGGGTAGCAGCTAATTCCAGGTAAGGTTTGGAATTTTCCAATCACGGCAGTGTTACAAGGATGGCTAGTGAAATCACTCTTCGCAGCTGTTCCTCAAAATGGGTAAACAATCAAATGGGGGTGAATGATCGACCAATGAAAAAGTGGAGGCGATGGTGCAAACACGACCAAGGCTTTAATGGCTGAAGTACTACATTCACGATGGTTATTTACCGGGGAATAGTTCATTTTTTAACGAGCTTAAACGCGGGGGGAAACATTTGCTCATGGCTTATGTTTATTTTTTAACGAGCTTGAACTATGTGCTAAAACTGCTCGATTGAATGGTCCCATTTTGATTTTACCATAAATAGCTTTGTTATTTTAAAGATTGTACTGTATTTCCAAATGCTTCATCAAATTAGTCAGAAATGAATAATATATGTTTGAAAACGAGTTAGAACACTAATATTTTGCTTTGAATTACGTAAAAAGTAATGAAAAAGTGTTTTTACCTCTCATTTTACCATTTCATTTTAACTTTGGTTTGTTGGAGCTTTGGAGGTGCTTTCCCCCTTTGATTTTCATCAGCTGATTTCGGGAGATTCTGTGGACGATTCTTGGCACCGTCTGGACCAGGGAGGAGCGAAATCTGACCTCTTTCATTTCATGGTTTCCATTTTTCATTTTGAGCTTGATTACTAGTTTTTCTGAGCCCCTGTGGTTTGAAAAACTCGTTCTGCCTTCAGCGCACCCTCTATGTATCGAAAGGTGCGTTGAATGTTGGCCTGTCTAAAGGCTATCTGACATGCAATGCACCTAGAACACTACTGTAGGTGCGATGGGCACAGAGAAGGAATTCTGTACACAATTTTTGATGGAAATTTTGCCTGTTTCTTACCAAAATTAGGATCTAACTCTTCTCTTATTTGTTTTTCAGAGATCTTTGAGTAAGATGACCATTACATGGTGAGAACGCGAGCATGGAGAAGAGGACATGCTTGCCCTACATGATCCGGTTACAGTAAACGCACTGCGGAACTGTGGCTTGCTGAAGTTTTTCCGCATTTCTAGCATGAGACAATAGATCAACTTACTGCAGTATTTGCTCGATGCTTGGGATCCTACCAACCAAGTTTTCCAGATCAGGGGAAAATCTATCCCCTTGATTGGAGTAGATATCTATTTCTTGACTGGCTTGTCGAGGCGGGGTACCCCCATCTCTTTATCAGGTTCGGCCCGAGGAGGCGACTCTGTGAGAGATTACGTTCGCCGGTACTGCAGAGAAGGATCTCGGCCGAGTAAAGACGGCAAGATCATCATCCGTGATGTCACTGACAGGTCCCTCAGGACTATTCTGTTTACTTTTGGTAGGATGGCCGGTGGTGCGGCTCTTCATGTAGCCAACCGATCTTATATGCAGTATGCCTTGGAATGCCTCCAACCAAAGGTGTTCAACTGGTGCGACGCAGTACTTCTTGTGATGAAAGAACAGTTGACCAAGATAAAGGGCGGGAGGTTGAAGAACTTTGGGTATGGTTCTATTCTGACCGCCTTTGCCTTGGAGAAGATACCACTGATGTAGCCGCAGTATATTGCACTCGATTTACCTTCACCTACTGAACCACGTATGCAGAGATGGGTTGACCATATGTCTAGGCATGCTGGTCAGTCTCAGATTTCATTTTCTCATACCTTCTTCAGGTGGTTTGATCGTCAGGAGATGGTTTATTCCGAGTATCCATATGCTGGCATGGACTTCCGAGGTGATCCAGATCTAGCACTGCCGGATGGCGAACAGTGGGGCGCCATTGGTAAATTCTTTGACCATATTCTTGTTTATCGTTTTTCATTTATAATGTCCTTGTGTTTTATTCTATCAATACTTTAATCAAACTCATGTGTATATGCAGATGTTGTTCCTGTTCGTCCAGTAGCTCTCCTGAGAGTACCAGTTGTTGCCCCAGCAGGAGAGGCTATTGGAAGGGCTATTCTTCATGACCTCGATGTGGCCAAGACTCTCACAGCGTTACAGGAGCAGGTTGAGGGCCTCACTCTTGGTATTCCAGATGTGAGGACTAACGAGATACCTTTGAGGCTACAACGGCATACTACTGGTGTGCCAAGACGATGGACTCGTCTCTTACGCATGATCGCACAAGCTGTGACTTGCTATCACGAGCATCATTAGACTAGGGTGCCCCCTAGCATTTTGAGTTTTTGGTCACTCGACCGATTTTGTCTTGGTTACAGAACATTATGTGTAAACCACAAACAGTTATATATATTTTTGATTTTCAGAGTTTTACTTTGGTTAAGTTACATGATCCAAATGCAAACATTGATGGTATGTTTCTTTTTATAAATGTTGCAAATGTCTATCTAACACATAATTTGCTAATGAGTCAGTTAATGTGTTTAAGTTTCTGGAAATGTGTTGATATTGAATAAAATCAAATTGTCTTTCCAAAATCTTAACCCTTAGGAACATGCGATAAATAGCTGAGTTTCAGACAGAATATATACCAGTGAGTTGTAGTATTATGAGTTGTGAGTCTAGCCTGACAATTAGTCGGTGTATACCATGTGTGATGGCATCAGAGAGAAGTTCTATCAACGCGCTATATTCAACGATGTTATTTGTTGATCGACAAATACATACCCCTCTGAAACTTACTAACTCGCCGCTTGGATCAAAAATAGCCCAGGTTGCGGAAGATAGGTTCCGTGAACTACGACTCGCTCCGTCGGCATACCCAACACATGACTCCAATAGGTTTGACATCTGCAACAAATGTAAAAAATGGATTACTTGACCAAAATAAACACTTTAGCGAAAACAAAAACATAACAAAAGCATATAGGTTACCATTACGCATAGTAACGCTTGAGGTACAACCCGTTACGAGGTTGTGCCAATGGAATTCCGTCATAATCCATTAACTCGTAGGCTCCTTTTGCTAACACCCGTTTAACAATATAGGGGCCCATCCATAAAGACTTAAATTTCCCTGCTCCCAATTTATCGGATTCTTGGTCGTAAAGCAAGACCAAGTCACCTTCTGAGAAGACACAGGGTTTGACATTTTTGTCGAACTGTGCCTTAACTCATTTCTTATGGGCTTCGTTAACCAAAGCGACATCACGACGGGTTTCATCCAATTGGATTAATTCCAAGAAACGAGCTTCTTCTTCTGAAGTTCCGGGGAGGAGATCAATTGCGAGTTTGAGAGACGAGATTTCGCACTGGATTGGTAAGACTGCTTCCAGGCCATATACCAGTTGGAAAGGTGTAAACCCGGTTGCATTCCTTACCGATGTCCGGTAAGCCCACAAAGCTGAGTACAGGATTAGGTGCTATCTTCTCTTATGAACTCCAATCATCCTTTGCAGCATGCGTTTCAGGACCTTGTTGATTGCTTCAACTTGTTCGTTTGCTTGCGGATAATATGGAGTAGAGCTGTCGTGAGACAACCCTAGTTTGGCAGCTAATTCGACCATCATGTGATTGCGAAAATGCGATCCATGATCTGTGACTATAGCCTGTGGTACGCCGAATCTGGCGAATACATGATTGAAAAAGAAGAGGGCATCTGTTTCACCAGTATTATCCAATGTAGGCATCGCCTCGGCCCATTTGGTAAAATAGTCAACTGCGACTATGATATACCCATGCCCCCCGGTCGAGGTGGGGTTACATGTCATGAAATCGATGCCCCATTTGGCGAATGGCCCAACAGCAACTATTGGTTGTAGAGGTGCGGGTGGTCTTCTGGTTTTTCTATCGAAAATTTGATAAGCATGGCAACTTCTGACTGCGGTTATGCAATCTTTGAACATTGTTGGTCAGAAGTATCCTACTCGTAATATTTTTTGCGCTGTAGCATATCCAGATTGATGCCCCCCACGCGCGCCTAAATGACAATCATTCAGGACTTTTTCGGCCTCCTCATGGGTGAGGCACCTTCTCAGAACTGTATCGATACCACGACGGTAAAGTGTATCACCGACGATCATGTAATCTTTTGCTTGGTATCGAATACGTTTTTGTTCGGAGTGAGAGGTGTTTGACCTGTATTTTTGGGTTTGGAGATAAATTATTATATCCCCATACCACTCATTGCTTGAAGATATCATAAACAAACTTTCGTCCATGATTGCTTCTTCGGATGTTTCATCGTTGGACGACGATGGGAAATCGCACAATAATTCTGTGAAATCTAGAGCTTTCTTCGACTTGGATTTTACAAATTCCAGATCAAACTCTTGTAGGATTGCTATCCATTTTGAATATTTGCCCCCCAGCAACTGTCGCGACAATATATAAGTCATGGGGTTGCAATCTGACAGAATGGTAGTTTTCCGAAAGAGGACATAGTGTCGAAATCTCTGTATCGCTTGAACAGCTGTGAGTGCTAGCTTTTCAACGTAAGAATATTTGCTTTCTGTATCATTTAAGTTTTTACTTAAATAATATATAGGATGTTCAATTCCATCGACTTCTTGAACTAAAACCATTGCGATGGTCGTATCCACTACAGCCAGATACAGGTTAAAATATTTTTGATAATCAGGAGCGTACATTAATGATGATTTCATTAGTGATTCTTTTAAAGCATCAAAGGAAGCTTCCGCAACCTGATCCCAGACAAAGGGCACTTCCTTTTTCAAAAGATGTGTATAACCTTTAGCAAGTTCGGCGTAATTTGGAATGAACCTCCTCAGAAAGTTTGCTTTCACTTGGAGTTTCTGAATCTGAAGCAAATTCGAAGGTGGAGGCAAATTTATGATTGCCTGGACCTTACATGGGTCGAGACGAATCCCGTCCTTCGAGACTACAAAGCCAAGTAAACGACCAGAACTAACGCAAAATACACATTTGTGTGGATTGAGTCGTATCTTGTAGTGTCGGCAACGTAGAAATATCGCTCTTAAATGCTGCGGGTGATCAGTCCGCTTTCGCGAATGAGCCGGAAGGTCGTCGAGGTATGGTTGAACGATGTTTTTGATGTCATGGAAGGCATAATTCATTGCCCTCTGAAACATCGCCCCTGCGTTCTTCAAACCAAATGGTAATTTTCGATATGCGAACGTGCCCCACGGACAAATAAATGCAGTCTTTGACTGGTCCTGTGGGCCGATATTTATTTGATTATACCCGGAGAATCCATCCATGAATGAAAAGATTTCGCATCCGGCGCATTCATCAATTATCTGGTCAATGAAGGGTGTAGGGTAGTTGTCTTTTGAAAAAGCTTGATTCACATCCCTATAATCGACGCACACTCTAATTGTTCCTTGTTTTTTTGTAACAGGGACAATATTCGATACCCAATTGGTTAGAGGAACCGGGTAGATGAAACCAGCATGGAGAAGTTTTTCAACTTCTGCCTTAATGGCAGCGGCTTTCTTGGGGTGCACCTGCCTTAGTCATTGTTGTACTGGTTTGACATCTGGATACATCTTAATTTCGTGTTCAACGATACTCGAGTCAATGCCTGGCATTTCACTGTATGACCAAGCAAAGACATCTCTGAATTCGTGAAAAAAAGCGTTATATATTTCCAGTTCTGAAGGAGAACAACATTTGCCAACATAAATATTCTCTACAACATCTGTTTTGGTCGATATATTTATGGCTATAGTCTCTTCAATGTTGGACAAGTTTCGCTCGGAATCCACCGTGTTTACAGTATTTGATAGGAAATCAAAGACTAAAGGATGATAAAGGTCATCTTGAGTATCTTCTCCACAATCCGGAAGAATGGAACGATGGTGGGAATCATTCCATGGTGCCCCTTCAATTACCATTGATTGTACAATTCCTTCGTCGGTGACATGCACTCGTGACCAAGGATCTGAAGGGGTACCATATTCTTTAGACCTATCTATCCAAACGCTTGATGAGCGTTGATTTGGGTTTGCCTCCCATGCTAGGAACATTGATTGCTACAATATTTCCGTTGGGCTTGGGGGAAAAACCATTGCATGATCCATGTCGATATCGTTTTCTGAGATCTTTTTAGAAGATATCATATTGCAGGTTCCTACCGACGCTACTTCCGCCAGGTTGATTGGAGGTGGAAGGGCGAAAGTTCCCATTAGTATAGGATCTTTTAGTAGGCCTACTTCGATACTTTGAAGCGAATGGGGGCTTCCATGGATCATGGGAATGCTTCCTGTAACTTGTGAACCATTGGGGAGGAAGTTTTGTTGATCGACGATTGTAATCCCTCCTTAAAAGGGAAATGCAATCTTCCTAAAATAGGTCGACACAATAGCCGCCATAGCATATATCCATGGTCTTCCTAGTAGGATGTTGTAATCAAGATTTCCATCGATGACTTCAACATCTATTTCTACCGTTTTCCCTTCTAGTTAAACTTTCAAGTTACTTAGAATACCATATGGGGTATATGTCCTTCCGTCGAATGCTTTTAATGTCGTCGAAGATCGCGACAAGGTTGGAGATCCTAAAGTTTTCCAGCAACTCATCGACATAATGCATGTAGATTCTCCCTCATCAATAATTGTTCGATGAACAGTTTTGTTGAGGGCTTTCACTTGAACAAGGAAAGCTAGTTGAGCTAGTAATTGAGGATCGTATCCTTTATGGTTGAAGGATACAAGATTGGAATCCTTTGGGTCTATCCCACCAATGGCTAATAATAAAGCCTGCCTTTGGGATGGGCAATTCTGTAGTACTTCAAGAGTCGACATAGCGGATGGCGATTGGGCCAAATCTTCCACTATATTATAATGTTGTGCTGCTCTAGCGCGGGGATTAAACGTCGACTTGTGTACTACTCCCTTTGGCGGTTTTATTGTCAATTCAGGAATGATGGGTGGCGCAATTGTTGTCGAACTACTAGGTTGATCTTTATCCTTATTGTTCGACAGCTGTGGATTCCCATAATATTTGTTCCTAGTCGATATCAAAGCATCATTTTGTTGTTTTGAAACTAAGAACATTAGCACTTGAGACGGGGAAGCATTTCCACTTTCAACCATATTTGTTCCCAGATTTGGAAACGGATCAGTTAACATTGCGGAGGTTTTTGAATTCTTGAAGAATTTCTTAAGCTCAGCTCTGTGTGGACAACATGCGGTCCAATGATCCTCATCGCATATAAGGCATGGATTTTTTGGTTTCCTATCTCCAGGAGGGTTTGAAGAAGATTTTTCAGGTGATGATTCCTCCTGTTTCTTCTTCTTCCCTTTCCCTTTCTTCTTGCTCCCTGGTTGTTTGGTTTCTTTGTCTTTATCTGTTGATACGACATTTACTTCCGAAGCAAGAAGTTCATCTTTTGCATTTTGACCTGAAATCTTACGGGCCTTTTTGGATGTATCCTTTGTCGAATTCGTGTCTGTTGTGCCAATCACGCCATCGCCGACATGAGAGTCATCGTTTGATTTAGGAGGAGGAGGAATTGAGAATTTCGGTCTAGGGGCGTCAGGTATTTTATCGTAGAGCGTGCTGGACTGAGTGTAAATCAAGTAGAGATATTGTGCACGAGCGATAACTTGCTCTTCTGTTACGACTCCCCCCTTTGCCACATCTTCCGTGATGGAAGGTAGTAATGACTTGATAAACCATTCAGCTAAGAGTTGATCGGGGACATACGTTTTTACCATTCTACAATGACGTCGACACTCATGTATATGATCAGATATGTGAGTGGTCGTTTTCTGTTTGAAATTGGTAAGAAGTTATGTTCCCTTTCATACCTTATTGGTAACTGAAAATGGGTTAAAAAGGTTGTGGCTAAGGTACTGAAGTTGTCGAATGAAGCTCTAGGCAATTCGATGTACCATTTTACCACTAGACCCGTTAACGTCCTCTGAAAGAGGCGAAGTCTTATCGAATCATCATTTAGGGTGTTTGATGAACACCATAGATGAAAGGTCATCACGTGATTCGATGGATCTTCACCCGGATTTCCATTAAATTTAGGAATATCTGATGGAAGTTTATTCTGAATCGCTGGCCACCAAGGGGCGTAAGCGATTGGATCGTTTGTTAACCTATTTAAATCAGGTAACTCTAAAGTTGCCACAAAGGGTAATTGTTGATTCAGGTTAGGTGAAGCATACCCAGGATAAGATGGGATTGCCTGAGCAGTTGGTCTTTGCATACCGGCATAATGCATTTGATGTTGGTAACTTTGGTAAGGTTGGTGGGCATGACCATTGTAAAATGGTTGATTTTGACCGTTTTGAATGTACGGTTGTCCACTATTAGCAAATATTTGTTGCTCAGAACCTTGGTATACTTGTTGGAATTGCGGTTGTTGGTATTGCACTAGCCATGGTTGTGAAGCCATGTGTTGTTGCCCGATACTAACAGTTTGACCAAGACAAGGGGTAATTGTACCCGTCTGAACCTGTTTGATTCCACCAATCGGCGATTGTGGTTGAGTCGCAGGGTCAAAGGGTTGTTGCATTACAACCTAAGAAACCTGAGGTTAGCATACAACAGGCAGCGCCTTGAACTTGCGACACCGTCACCATAGCTAGCGTAGTTATTATATTTGACGTAGGTAAGCATTGTTGCATCGAGTATACAACTCTTGGTTGTTGAGGTAGTATAGGTACCCAACCGCTTGAGGTAATTCCAGTATAACCTGAATGTTGTTGTGAACTCCCGTATGGATATCCTCCCGGAGGGGATAATGAAAGGGTATACTGCCCCCCATACGGTGGTAATCCAGAACTCAAGGGAATTGTTTGCCCTTGGGGGCCGGACTGCCCAAATTGACCTCCAAATTGATCAATTTGTTGAGACTCAACATAAGAGTTTCCAGATATTATTCCGGATGAACAAACAGGAACAGACCATACTGTCGAAATGGCCCCTAAGTGGGCTCCTTCTAGCGGTTGAGAGCTAGTCGGGACAGATGGTATACCGGCGAACATTGTCAGAGTGATAGTAGGGAGTTATGCCATCGCTGTGTCAGACGACACAGTCCTAGATGTTGACGGTTGTTCAGACATTTGTAGTCTATCCAAAATATTACCTCGCGATTCTACAGGAGCTTCCTCTAGTGGCAGACTAACTTCTGATGAAGAAGGATATAGAGTGATCCCGACTCCAAATTGCGATGGAGAACTCGTTGGAGGATCTTCCACAATTTATTCTCTGGCAATCAGACCAGGTGGAAGGGGAAGACCGTCAAGTCCGTAGAATATTTCTAGTGCCGAAGAAGGTATGGGATCGGCAGCGACAGATGTTTGAAGAGCAAGACTCTCCGAAACGGTTAAAAATGGAACTGGTTCGATAACACAAGTGTTTACTCTCAGACTAGGATCAGTATCACTATCCTTCTGTGGCTGCTGAACTTCTTCTGTAGAGGCAGGGATTCCAGAAATTTTTGGAGTAACCGGAGTCTCTGATGTTGTTGGAACACTTGTTCTAACTTTAACAGGAGATTTGGAACCGGTTAAACAAGTTCGCTTTGTCCGTACTAGCTTCGATTACGGAGACAAAGACGGTTGACTCGTAAGCCTCCGCGAACGACGGGGTTTCAATTGACTTTCTTCCACGATTGCGGATTACTCGATCAACTAAAATAAAGGGGAAGTATGTTTCCAAATTAAATGAATTTTAGACGCTTTGACACAACTTGTTTTCTCAATTTTTAAGAGTCGAGAAAAAACAAAAGATGACTCTAATCTCCTTCGATTTTTAATGAGCCTGAAGTGACAAGTGCTCAGATGGACCTTTTCCGTTAAGGAGTCTGAAAAGGAACGAAAGGGACTGCTATGGAAATCTAGGTAGAGGGATTACCAAACCAATCGCAAAACTGCAGAATACTTTTTACGGTACGGCAGTCAATCTTCCCGAATGCTGTGTTCAGTGCATTGCGATCGATAGGGCGGCAGACACGGCTTCCTATGGATAAAGGATTAAGCCTATTGGGGTCTCCCAAAATATACTCGACGGTACGTGGGAGCACAAGTCTGTACTGGTACTTATCGTCTCAAAGTGGAGGAATCACCCAACCATCAGTGAGAACAACAGTTACCAGGCTTTACGACGCCAGAATACGTCTCTAGCCTAGACTTCTAAATGTTGTGCGTTAAGTTCCAAAGCGTTGTTAGATTCATTGAATTTATTTTAAGTTGATCTTTTTTATGAAGTTTGCCTTTCGGGTTCACCACGAGATGTAGATGTAATTCCTAAAATGCAATCTAAGATGATAAACAAACTTTTTATCTCCTTTATGCAATGAAAATCCTAGCTACTAGGGAAAAGAAAGACAGAATCTTTTCACAAAGAGCAAAGAGCACACTCTAAATGCACTTTCCTAAATCAAGCCAATCAGACTGTCTATATGCAAATGCACATGCATGTATTTGTTTTCGACTTTCTTAGTATATGAATGGTAAAAAGAAAGTTGATGCACAAATCTGAACTTCTTTTCAAGCGACAAATATCAACAAGTTTCTTTTTGAAATCAAAAAATGGAGACGATCACAACACCTTACGATTTTGAAATGAATACTTGTTCTCGACACTAGAAAATTACAAATTCATACCAAAATTAATAGTAACAGGATAATCAACCATCAACAGCAATCAAACTCTTTCCTACAATTGAAATCGACACTTGCGACAGTTTCAAATCAAAGGGCGACAGTACGATTACGCTACTTTTGCAAAGGAGAACTGTAAATGACTCAACAAACACACAAAAACATCTACAATTCTTTTGTACAAAGGAGGCGGAATAACAGTAAGGAAAATGGGTTTTAAACAGACATATACTAATCACAGGCAGCAAAATTCAGGAATAGAACTGGAAAGAATGAACCACAGAAGCCACAATTGCACAGAGCTAGTTTGATCAGCGCACCTGTAACACAGAGAATCTGAAATGCAGCACAGGTTGTCCACTCGGGAAGTGCGCTGAAATTTAGAATCTCTGAACAGTACCTGTGCTAGGCCAGAAACGAGACTTTGTTCGGGTTTCGGGTCACAGTTTGCAGTTCAGTTCTTGGGTTTTGGCCGAGCAAAAATCAATCAGTAATGCAACAATCAGGGGTAGATCTAAGGAGGATCTAAGAGCTATCACAAGGGCAATCAGATAGTTTGTGAATCAGTTGTTTAAATCATAAACAGATCCAGTAGATGGATTGAAGTAGCAATTGTCTACTTTGCATTTGTTATGGCAAATGCAGTTCGAATGCTACTTGTAAGTTTATGAAACAAACAAACTAATTAGCTCCCCAGTGGAGTCGCCATTTTGTTACAGGGAAAAGTGTCTATATAGAACTACTCTATCCCACTAAGGTGTAACAGCTGCCTTAGAAACAAACAGAGAAAAGCTACTTTTTTTTTTCCTTTATGAATTATAGATAGAGAGGAACAGAAAGACCAACCTCTGTCTTGCGCTAATATCCTGATTTGATCCCTCTCTTCTTTGATAGTCCTCAGCTACCTGCTCCCTTGCACGTCCAGCTTCACAAAGTGCCTGTAAGATCACAGAAGCATAGCACTATACAAAGACATGGATCTATAATCATAAACAATCTAGGATCAGATGTAAATTGACCATACAAATGTAACAAGCATCAATGACACAAAAGCATGGAGGAAAACTCAAATAGATTTTATTGATAAACAAGAAAAGAGCCAAGAGGAGTTACAACCAGTTGTTCTGACCCAGCATCAACCTCCCAGCAAAGAAGCCCCTCTTCACCTCAAACAAAGCTTAGATCACCCAACAATCTGATGTTTGTCTCAAGAAACCAACAGCAATTCCTTACAATATGCAAAATTCCAGCCTCTGGATCTCTGGGATGAGGGATCCATATATAGATATCTGTAAGGGGGATGAGTCAGCTTGTGATTTGATTAGAGTCTTCTCTCTGATAGTTTTTGCTTCCACTTGGAGACTGATGGCCTCTTACTCATCCTTGGTCGAATTCAATGAGGCAAGTGTCACAGGAGAAGATTCTGGAAGCTTCCATTGCCTCTCCACCTCGCGGAATGACACTGTCATTTGTCATTTCTCGCCCATCGCACCCCACAGAAGGGACTTTTGAAATTCAACACACCCTCACAGTGTACTTGGGTGAGATGCAACGCACTTAGCCAGTGGAGCAGCTACAATGATCCTGTTTTGACCAATTCTGAGCAGTTTCTCATGGAGAACTTCTGGGAGAAGCTGTAATCTGTTGACCTTGTTCCTTTAGGGGTTAGAACAACATTTTTAGGGACTTAGGAGCCCTTGGTTTATGGACATTTCATGCTTGGGGTTGTAGGGCCCAAAAATGTCTATAACAGGGACAATGTACTATCAGTTGCTAGGATATTCCTTAGTGAATATTCCTTGCATGCAGAAGGAATATTATTCATTATGGATTGCACAGTTGGACCTGAGGTTACAGTGAGTTTGATGAGGCCAATTCACATATGTGATATCATTGGACCCCAATCAAATCTGCGCAAGGAAACAGGAGGCTTAGAGGGCTTGAGGAAGATATATTCTATGTCTATTCAGTCTGTGAGCTGTATTTTTTGAGTGCAGAGAGATCAGGATAGCTTGAGAGCTAATTCTTTTTGTAACTTGAACAAGATTTCCACTTGTATGATAATATAGAGTCGGGGTTTTAGGTTGGTGCTTTCCCTAGTGATATATATTCTATGTTATGGTTGATTACTTCTCCTTCTTAGTTATATCTGTTCATGCTTGATGTTGCTCATATCTGTTTAAGCTTCCCCAAAGTTTATGGTAGAATTAGATCAAGTATTATGCTTTAAGACATTGCATATATCAGGTTGATCTACAAGTGAAAATTCTACATGGTATCAGAACAAAGGTGATCAAGTCATAACAGTATACAAGAAGGGGAAGTATAAAGTTTGGTTTTTGAATATTGAATTGAGCTCTTATCACATCTATTTCGCAGATGGCGTTCAGTGGTTTAAGACTCGAATATGCCCTTGATGGAAGTTCGAATTATATAGCCTGGAAGGATCGCATGGAAGCAGTATTGGGAGATAACGGTCTCAAGGAATTCATTGATCAAGAAGTCCAAAAGCCAACCGATGCTACTCAACTGGCGGAATGGAAAAAGTGTGTGGCTAGAGCAAGGAGGATCCTCCTAGAGGGAGTTCTAGATCACATTGTCTCGAGCCTCCATGGGAAGGAGACTATGTTTTCGATGTGGAAAACATTGAAAGATCTTTATCAGAATAGCAGCGATCAGAGGAATCTGGCGCTGAAGGACAAACTTCGCAATATCAAGTGCGAAAAGGGCGACACAATCTCTACGTTCTTGAACAAGCTCACCACCTGTAGGGATGAGCTTGCAAGTGTAGGGGTAGTGACTGCTGATGATGACATGGTGAGTCTAGCACTCCTCGGTCTTCCTAAGAGCTAGCATAGCTACCAGGACTCGGTTAATGGAAGAGAGAAATTGCCAGATTGGGAATGAATTTGGTCGGACCTAATGCAGGAGGAGATAAGGTAGAGCACCAGGGATGGATCTTCATCAAAATAAGATGATGAATAAAATCTAGCTTTAGCAAGTAAAGCTAAGAAAGGGAAAGGGAAGGCATCCCAATCCAAATCTTCTCATGGTGGGAAGAAGGTTGACAAGTCGAAGGTGAAATTCTTTCACTGTCATGAAGTCGGCCATTATGCTATGAATTGTCCACAGAAGAAATCCGAGAAGGGTTCCTCAAAGGGATCTGATGGTGATGCACTAGCTTCACAATTTGATATGGATTTCTCGCTTATCGCATGCATGGTTTCATACATGGTGGGATATGTTTGGTACATGGACAGTGGAGCTTCTTTCCATATGTCAGGTGATAAGAATCTTTTCAGTACATTGGAGGAGAAGGATCTCCAGATGTGGATTGAGATGGGCGATGATGGAAAATATTGTGTCTTCGGTGAAGGTACAGTTGTGTTTCAGAGGGAGCATGGTGCTCCTCTCACCCTATCTGCTGTTAAATATGTACCAGGTTTGAAAAAGAATCTTGTGTCTATTGCTATGTTAGAAGATAAAGGCTATGATGTAGTCTTTAGTAAAGGAAAAGTGTTCCTGAGGCATATCGGCACCGAACAGACCAAGCGAATAGGGATTCGAGCAAAAGAATCTCTACAAGCTGGAGGTAGATGACTGTGTTGCATTGAGTTCCAAAGCAGAGGTGGTGCAAAGCCAAGATGTTGGCGAGCTATGGCATAGGAGACTGGGCCACTTGCATCATGGGGCCTTGAAGATCATGCAGCAAATTTCTACCGGCTTACCCAAAGGAAAACTAGAGCAAACAGACACATGCAAAGGATGCACCTTGGGTAAGTATTCGAAAGCTTCCTTTCAGGATCGGGATAGTAGAGCTGGAGCAATCCTAGAGCGAGTTCACTTAGATGTATATGGACCATTCTCTACAGCCTCCACCACTAAACAACGGTACTATGTTATTTCTATTGATGATTTTTCTCGTAGATGCTGGATCTACTTTATGCAAAAGAAGGATCAAACCTTCTTGAGGTTTTGTGAGTTTAAAGCCTCAGCAGAGAAAGAATCTGGGAAGAAAGTAAAAGCCTTGCGTAGTGAAAATGGTGGAGAGTATATCTCCCAGGAGTTTAAAGACTTTTGTGCAGCAAAAGGAATTAAAAGGGAACTGACGGCACCCCATAACCCACAACAGAATGGGGTGGCCGAAAGGAAGAACAAATCTATTATGGGAGCAGCTCAAGTGATGTTGCATGACCAAGGCCTACCACTTCATCTGCAGGTGGAGGCATGAAATACAACAATGTACCTTCAGAACAGAAGTCATCATCGTGTTTTGGGGATGAAGACACCTATGTAGGATTTTTCAGGGAACCGACCAAATGTGAGTCATCTCCACATCTTTGGATCACCATTTTTTTGTCATGTGACCAAAGATGCTCGAAAGAGGCTAGACCCAACAGCTAAGTTAGGGATACTTGTGCGGTACACAGATACACCCCACAACTATCGTGTGTTTCTACCTGCCAGTCAGAGGACCGTAGTGCACAGGGATATGAAGTTCGACGAGCAGAGAGCCATGCGAGTGTCACTTGAGAAGGAGCTCAAGTTGCATGGCGATGAGGAACTTTTAGTTCCAAAGGAGGAGGAGACTCCTGATGATGTGGATCAACGACATGCAGAGGATCCAGTAGTGGAGACCACCACTCCTGTAGAGTCTTCCAGAGACGGGCGGAAACGCTCGTGGGAAGCTGATAGATTGATGCAGGATGCGAGAGAGAACGTGGGGCAGCCATCCTCTCATCACAGACAGAGGATATCTCCCGAGAGATACACTGTCTACATGGCCCTAGTTGGGGAGTGTGTAGCGACCGAACCTTCGTCTTTTCAGGAGGCAGTGCAGCAACCAATCTGGGTTGATGCAATGGTAGAAGAGTATGATTCTATCATGTGGAACAGTGTGTGGGATGTTGTCCCTAGACCTGCGAACAAGTCAGTGGTTAGTTCCCGATGGCTTTACAAGGTAAAGCAGGCAATTGATTGCAGTGATGAGAAACATAAGGCAAGGTTTGTTGCCCGAGGTTTCTCATAGGCAAAGGGATCACATGCAGCCATACCTCCAGGTAGGAGGTGGGGCAATGTGGAGTGATCATCCCAAGGAGTAGGGGCAGGATCCTTGAGGTACCCAACCTCTTTGATTCGACCTTGCTATGGGAGGCCCGACGAGGAGTAGCAGGACTGACTGATTGGGTAAAGACATATGCAAATGGAGCGACAGAGAGAGATACAGTGCAGGAGTCTCAGGACTGTGTAGAGCTAGGAGGCTGCAACGATGCGAGATGCATGGAGTGTTGCAGCAGCTCAAAGGTCAGAGAGGGAGCACTTGTCAGCAGCAGGTAGAGCTTCAACATTATAGTATGTTTCTAGCCCAACAGAGAGGTCACTGGGGAGTTTTTTTTGTTCTGAGAGTTGTTGAAGCAACCACACTTGGTAGATGTGTTGCATGTAGAACATTCCAGAGGTACAGGATCGGGTTCGTGTTGAAGCCTTTCTTGTTGAGAGGGAGTGTTGAAAAGTGTGCAACAAGAAATGTTAAAAATAGAAGTGCTAAAAATAGCAGTTTGGGTACCAATTCTGGATTGGGCAACAGGGAATGAAAAATGGAAGTGCTAAAAATAGAAGTTCTATTTTTAGCAGTTTAGGATGGATTCTTATTTTAGTCAGTCCCTAGACTAAACATAGGAAGTAAAATTCGAATTTGATATCAACAATAGTTTGGAAATTAATTAATTAATTCACCTTGAGTTAATTAGTTAAGGAAAATCAAACTTGAAGTCTATGTGAGGACATGCAACAGTTTCTCCTTTGATTGAGGAATTTAACCTTTAGTTAAAGATATAAGGATGATTTGTAATATTGAGTTGTAATTAGTTGACTTAGTTTAACTTAGTCAAGTCTAGTTAGATTAATTTAACAGTTTGTTAAATTAATGAGAGTTCAGTTAGTTAATGCTTGCATGCATGTAACTATTGTAATTCAGATAACTGAAGATTCACTCATGGATAACTCATGCATGTCAGTTCAGTCAGAGACCAAGTTGATATCAAATGGAGGGACGGTGTATTATCAGTTGCTAAGATATTCCTTGGTGAATATTCCTTGCATGCAGAAGGAATATTATTCCTTATGGATTTCGCAGTTGGACCTGAGGTTACAGTGAGTGTGATGAGGCCAATTCACATATGTGATATCATTGGACCCCAATCAAAACTGCTCAAGGAAATATGAGGCTTGGAGGGCTTGAGGAAGATATATTCTATGTATATTCAGTCTGTGAGTTGTATTGTTTGAGTGCAAAGAGATCAGGATAGCTTGAGAGCTAATTCTTTTTGTAACTTGAACAAGATTTCCACTTATATGATAATACAGAGTTGGGGTTTTAGGCTGGTGCTTTCCCCAGTGATATATCTTCTGTGTTATGGTTGATTACTTCTCATTCTCAGTTATATTTGTTCATGCTTGATGTTGCTCATATCTATTTAAGCTTCCGCAAAGTTTATGGTAGAAGTAGATCAAGTATTAGGCTTTAGGACATTGCATATATCAGGTTGATCTACAGAAGAAAATTCTACACTATGGGCCCCGTTTGGGTAAATTTGTACGTCAACTTCCCGGGGCCGTAACTTTGGCATACGATCTCCGTTTGACACGCACAATACCTCGTTAGAAAGATCTATCCGAGGACTACAACTTTTGAATGACCAACATCAGTCTATAACCCATGTTGGTCCCAGTTTTCCTGAGAGGAAAAAAAAACAAAAACAAAAACAAACAAACAAACAAAACAAAAAACAAAAAGCAAACAAAACAAAAACAAACAAAACAAAACAAAACAAAAACAAAACAAAACAAAAAACAAAAACAAAAAAACGTCGTTTAGGGCCTCAAAACGGCTCCGGAAGTTCAGGACCCGAAAAACTTCCAAAAATAGTAAATTGTACTACAAATAAGGAAACTGGAAAACTGAAAGGAACAATGGTGGGGGTCTAAGTGGAATAGGTAGGTGGCCACCAATATCCACCTGGATCAACACAACATGACATAAAACATAAATAAAGATTAAAACAAAGGAAATAAAAACAACCAAATTACTCCATAGTTTCAAGTATTGTACTATTTGCCATAATACCTTTGAGACATAAATCAATATCATGTATTGTATTACTCCTCAACAGTGCATAAACAAATAGCGGAAATCATGCAATCTACAATAGTACATATTGATAGGGAATGAGTTCATGAATTGTGATAACAAACCAACAATGCTCGAGTTAGTTATTAGTTTGTTAATCTTCTCGAAATAGACTGGTGCAGGTAACTAAAGAAAACAAAAATGAAAAAGAAAGCATGCACTGATATAATATTCAAAACATTTAATGTTATTAGACCAGAAGTGTCATGCATTAACACATCCAATTAAACAACAAATCAATTAAATGCTTCAATTTATACATTCTCGATAATATGGATATCAATGTGAATACATGAATCGAATAAACCTTGTGCGGACTGCAATTGATCAAGTCAAGAGCAACAAATAGATATAAATCAGAAGCACACAATGAAAATAGAGAAAACAAAGACACAAATAAAAAAAACTGCTCATAAATGCATATAATAGAACCTCCAAACACTCTATAGATTGATCCATATAGTAGGTGTAACCAGACACTCAAATATTTGTCTCAACACCTCTGGAGCCAACCTTTTTCGAATGAGAAAATAGATTTTTATACATGGAGTCTATTAACTGCTCAAATAATTGTTCATTAACTACTTAGTTAAATAAAAACAAAAAATTATTTTTGAACTTCATCTTTGAAAAAGCTTATGTTTCTGCCTAACAATTGAAAACTTAAATTAATTTTATTTGGCATTGACTCCTTCATAACAATTCTCGCTAACGATCATTTTTAACTTTTATTATTAATTCTCCACATACATAATCCTGTGGCGCTACACGGATAGTGCAGTATTTGTATATTGGTTAAATGTTGATGGATGTGACTGATTTGGCGGTTGTCAGTTGTTTCAGCTGACTGATATGTAAATTTGTAAAAAGAAAAAGAAGGGCCAATTACGCTTCTTCTGGGAACTAGCCCCTCCCATTTGAAAAAAAAAATGGAATCAAATCAATTTAATTATGAACGAAATTACGATTAAATAAATTCTCGGTTCCCTCTTTATGAATTTCTCGCTAAAATTCGCTCACGTATCATTTATCAATTTCCAATTTTATATATATCTATATATATATAAAGTTTAAAGTTTAATGTAAACTTTCATGAGGACCTTAACTATATAAAATAATATATATTATATTAATATATAATATGTATTAATTTTTTTTTAATATATATAAATTCTAAATTAATATATATATATATATATATATATATAAATTTAGAATTTATATATATTAAAAAAAATTAATAACTTTTGTTAAAAACAAATAAAATCCATACCCTATTGGGTTTGTGGAGAAGAGACAAAGTGATGAGCAAACTAGGCCTAAAAGATCTTCATCATTGAAATTTTTTAATTGGACGATTGAAGTGGGTATTAGGTGAGAACCTGCTCGGTTGCTAACTCTTTCGAAAGGCCCAATGGATTAGTCTACCACATATATAAGTCATGGTTAATACTTTGGGTTAATTTCGGGGGCAAAAATTGAAAGAGCTTGGGCCCTTATAACTCATTTCTTGCTTTATTATTGTATATGTTGAGGCTATTTTTTCATAGATGGAAAAACCTATCATAACTCAGTTGTCAAACTAACAGTGAGGACAACCATCTATGGCTACTAACCGCGAATGCAGGCTGACTCATCACTGTTATTCAAAGAAAACCACACAACCTAGAATAACCCGTTCAATAACCAGCAGTTTATTCAAAGGGCTCAAATAACTAAGATTTGAGCCCTTTGAAATATTGTTATCCCTCAACCTCAGTTTACAAACAAACTCTTAAATAAATATTAAAAACTCGTTAATACGGTGCATACTAAGAACTCATAGATGTATATTATATTCTAGTTATGATCATGTAAGTTTTATTTAAGACGTAACGAATTTCATCTTTATTTATTCTAAACCTAAGAAGTTTAAGTAAACAAAATTTTATTCATGTACATGGTTTACATACAATGTGTCTCAATGACAATATTTATCAGAGAAGTTGAAAACCCAATGTAACCAAATGGAAATCTTATCAATGGCAAACTTCTTGATTTTAGGCCTCATTTTGATGGTTAATAATAACATAGTCAATTGTTGAAAGAATTATGGGAGAAATTCTTTTACCAAGCCTTCGATAAATATGCTCATGTTTGATTGAAAACGGGAAGAAACCCTTTCGAAATACTCACTCGTCCATGTTTCAATCAAAAAACGTGCAACCCTATATGAATAACCGATGGAAAGAATCTTGAAGTATCAACAACCTGCTTATGAAAAGGATGTTCATGTATATTTAACTCAGGGATATCCTTTATTGCCACTAAATTAGTCATGTCCAAAAATAAACAAATAATGATAAAATTCAACAGATTAACAACCATAAGGTCTAGGGTATAATCATTTTGTAGTATAATGTGGTCATCATAAACAAGTTCATTGTCATGTAATGATGTTAAAACAGTTAAATAGTATGCTTAATATGTTCATATTTATCTAAAGAATCAAAAGAACATAATGATAACGAATTTATACTCATAAACAGGCTTTCATTTAATTCAAGATGGTGAGGGGAAACCAATTCTTCATCCTCATATTCATCGTATATGTGTGGTTTTGAAAATTCGCCATGACTCTCATATACAACGGAATCGGAAACACTAAAAATTTCATTACATATCATTTTATTATATGAACAAAGATATTCTACTATTGACGATTGATTGACATACGCGTAAATACGTAATGTGGATAAGGTTGTGGGTATAGTTTCTCCTTCAATATCGCTCGGTTCACCATATTTATAAACACTACCACTATGAGAATCAGGTGAAGAAAAAGCGGATTTATTATTAATGTTTAAATCATTATATTTTTTAAGGATTTATGGAAGGTCAAAGCTATATGTTACAGTCGGTTTATTCGAACATTCATTCAATATACCAAGAGAAGGTAAACAAATTTCATTAAAATCATTGGATTTGTATTGTGCACTCAAAACCTTGTCATTAACATGAGACTCATTTTTTTCACAATTATCATAAACAGGATGTTGAGAACCTTTAGGACTGTGTAAGGAAATGTCTTATTGGTTAGATATAGGATTTAATATTTCAGATGTAACCACTCCTTTATTATTATTATAATCTTCTACCAAAGATAAATTAGAACCAATAGGAGTTATAAAATCTTGAGATTTCTTAAGACATAAATCTGTTGTATGATATTTTGCTAATGAGAGAGAATTGTCTTGTTCATGAACTTAAATATTTGAAAATAAGATAACATGTTCATTAGCATATACGATAGAAGATAATTTTTGAAAGTTTTCAAATTTAGATCCATTCGTGTTACTTTTTGTTTCAGATTCACAATCTCTTTTAGTTTCTTCATTTTTATCATCATATTTGTTTCCAAGGTTATTATGATTAAAATGTTCACAACAGTCAAAATCAAATAACCCTACAGGATACATAGATTTATGATAGTCACGAAAGATTGAATGAAATTATTTTAGATAGGAAATCATACCAAAAGGGAGTTGTTTGTACCATTTTCGAGAATCACCCTGCAAGGACATCATGAAGAGTTTCATGAGAACGCCTTCATGGTGTAGTCCCATCTCTGGAATGAAATTGTGGAATTATATGAGGTGTTGTACTAGATCATTACCCTCATCATCACAAAAACGAGGCAGGTAAGCATTCCATATGTCTATGTTTAGTAACACATGTGGAGAACTTTTAATGTCAAAAAAAATCAAAGGAGCAAAGCGTGAAGAAATCCATGAAGAAGCCATTGAAACAAAATAAACAATAAAATTGAGCTAAGGAGTTGCTAGATGAAAAAATAAACAAGAAATATTTACTTTAAATCCTTTAAGGCACGTACAATTATGACCTTGTCAATCAATTGATCACAGATTTAGCCAATTAATCTTGTTACGAGGAAAACAAAACTTTAACAATTTGTTCCCCGACAACTGCGCTAGAAGAATGTTGGTTGTCGAATTATCCTGGTTACTAAGCACAACCCAAGAAAACATTCACTGAGGATCAAAGATCCTCCCGCTTTAGGTGACAAGGGTTGGCCTCACTTTCACCACAAGGGGTATTCCATGTTAAAAAGTTATTTGAATCCCTCATGTTTACTCTCATTTATTAAGCACCAAGAAGAATCAAGAAATAATTGGCATGTAAACCTCTTGGTACTTAAAAGATCTTGAATTAAGATGGGTCTACATTGATTTGTGTGTGCATTGAAAAAATAATTGAGATGCAAATCTCTCAATACTTAAAAGATCCCAAATTAAGATGGATTTATGCTTTTGTGTGTGTGCATGCACATGTGTTAATGCCTAGTATCATACAATCATCCTTAACATTGTGGGTTGATAAAAAAAACAATGAGGAATGATGTCAAATAATGTTTTACACACACACACACATTCGTGGGTGATTATTATTTAACCACATTAAAATTATTATTATTGTATTATTTTAAAAATATTCAGAAATAATGTTAAATAGAATTTCATTAATTTCGTTATTTTCTAATAAGTGATCTCTCTCTCTCTCTCTCTCTCTCTCTCTCTCTCTCTCTATATATATATATATATATATATATATAGTGAATAAAATACTCAAAAAAAAGACATGGCACAATGAAGAATGTAGCTATGGTTGGTCTTCATTATAAACAATTTGTACTTCTAAAATTATAAATTATATTTAGCATGTACTTCATGCTTATTTATTATTTGATTTATCAAAAGAAAAATTATAAAGGCATTTTATTCGTGCCCTTTGGAAAAAGAAACAAATTTGAATTTTGAAATTGTGATTTTCCCTCCATAAGAAGACCAAGTCGTTCCTCCTCTTGCACAAGTCAGCTTAGCCCCTTATGGCACCCATTCGACCCTCAAGAAAGGCTATAAATTCAAGTGACTCATCCTCCCTCAAGGCACTTTGCATTCACATATCTCACATCAAGCAATACATATCTACAATCTTTGAAGGAATTTGAGTAAAGGAGGTTGAAAACATATGTATAACAAGTGCTCTATTTTCCCTCGCTCAAGCAAGTTTAGGAGAAAAGTTTTCTGTGGAATGCTTATGAGGTAGGGTTCGAAAGTTATGAGATTCGTTCCTGAGGAAAAGGTTTTGAAATTCACTCCTGAGGCAGGGATTCTGAAATCTGCTCCTGAAGCAAAGGTTCTGAAATTCATCCCTGAGGCAAAGGTTCTGAGATTTGTTCCTAAGGTAGGGTATGAAAGTTTTGTGATTCATTTCTAAGGAAAAAGGATGAAGTTCTATGGCTTATCTTTGAGGAAAAGGGTTGAATTATTTGTGTTATCTTTGTGGTTGTAATCATTTTTGTGAGGGATGACTTGGTTTCTTGATGACAAGTTGAGATTGTCATCCATGTTGGTCAGTTGTCTCTTACTTTGACTTTTGATGTCTCTCTTGTTGAATTGATTCTATAAGGAAAGGATTGTTGGGATTTTTCCCCATGTGGGTTTTCCTAGGGTAAAATGTTGTACGCTTGTGTGGTTGTCTCTTTATGATCCTTATGATATTTTTGTTTTATTGTTAAGCTCCTTTGTGTAATTACTTTGTGATGTAAAGGATATCAAGAAGAAGATTAAATTAATAAATATCATAGTAATTAATTGTCTGGACAAAGGATGCACTAGGTTTTCCAACATGGTTTAAGAGCTATTTTGAAATAACAACCCTTGTTCAAGCCTTTGTTGTTTAAGGAAAAAGCCTCTCATGTCAGATCTACCACTACTGATCAGACCGAGTTTTTATAAGTCTTTCCTTAGATCTTGTCATCTAACCCTAAGTATCCTTTATCAAGAAATGAATTCAAGACAATGATAAAATTATCATCCTTTGCTCATGGAAAGTCTAGAAAGGTTTGTAATGTAATTTGTGCACTTTTCCAAAGAGAATATTGGGACATAAGTATGCTCCTGTGCTAAAGGAATTTTTTGCAAAACAAGACTAAAACCTCAGTTCTAACCCTAGTCAAAAGTACTTTAGGAGGCCAAAATCTCACAGACGTCGAATATGTTGTTTGAAGGCCAAAGATCCACAAAGATTGAATAAGATCGCATAAGATCGAATTCCAAATCTATAGACCGAAGAGATTTCAAATAATTTATGATCTAGGTGGATATTGGTGGCCACCCACCTATTCCACTTGGACCCTCACCATTGTTTCTGTCAGTTTTTTAGTTTCCTTAATTGTAGCATAGTTTACTATTTTTGGCAATTTTTTGGGTCCTAAACTTCCGGAGCCGTTTTGAGGCCCTAAACGATGTTTTTTGGGCATAATTCCTTGATTGCATCAGCAATTGTAGTCCTCATAGATATCTTTCCAATGAGGTATCATATGCGTCAAACGGAGATAATATGACCAAGTTACGACCCCGGGAAGATGGTTGCCCATCTAACCCCAACAAGGCCATAAACTCTTGGTGTTACATCTCCTCAGGTTAGGGTTTTGGTTATTTAGGGTTTTCTCTTATTGTTCAATAAGAAAGAGGCCCTTCAGCCTCATTGTAACTCAGTTCAGAGGCCTGTAGGCGCCACATCTCTTCTTAGAGATAAGCTACCATCGCCTAAGCTATCTTATTTCCATTCTGTTTGTAAGCATAGTTCAATATTCTTATATTAATGAAATGAAGTGTTTTTTTGTTGCATCTCTGTGTTTATGAGTATATCTGTAAGTTGTTGTGTTCATGTTTAAGTTTGGATCAGTGGTATCAGAGCGGTCTGCTCTTTCTCTGTTTTTCTTTACATGTCCCCAACGAGGTCAGGGTATAAGGAGTTAGGGCTCGATCTAGTTGAACCATTGCAGGATCAGCCTTGCAAAACCCGACGACCTCCCATGGCAGATGAAAATAAATACAAGGGGGCAGGATATCCTTTCAAAATGTTGCTCGAAGAAGCCCTCGAGTGACAGAGGGACGCGATGATGGATAAATTTTCCCAGATCCTTCAACGGCTACCCACAAGTGATGCATCTTCATCCAGCAGCCACTTTGGAGGTGTCGCTCCTTTTAAGGTACAGGTTAACTTTGATATTCCCATATTCTAAGGCCTCATAGATGCAGATGTCATAGGTAAATGGTTAAATCTATTGGAAGGGTATTTTTCAATTCATGACTTTTCCAATCGGGAAAATATTACGTTTACACTTCTCAAAGCCGCCCCACACATCAAGGACTAGTGGGAAACCTACTGTGAACAAAAGGACGAGATTGAACCCTCGTTGTTTTCAACTGCACCCACTTGGACTTCTTTCCAAGAAGCCATCAAGCAACAGTATTACCCTGTCGGGAGCTATGAAAATAAATACATAAAGTGGACCATTGTATGGCAGGGAAGGGACCAAGATGTGTTAGAGTTCACAAATACTTTCCATACCCTTCACACGAATCTGGGTATCAAGGATACTGAGCGGCATTTGGTGCTCAAGTACCACAGTTGTCTACACAGATACATCTGGGACAAGATGGAGTTCCTAGGCATTTCCTCACTCGGAACGATGTATTCGTAGGTTGTAAAGATTGAGCAAAAGTTTAAACAGAAGAAGCAGGACTCTAGATTTGTGAATCCACAGCAAGGAAAAGGCACCCCCAAACCACATAACAAGGGACCAAGCCAAGGCAGGGCTACCCAAGGCAACCCACCGAAGTCGCAAGTAAAGAAAAACACCATGAAGACGAAGAAGGATACGGGAAAATGTTATGAGTTCCATAAGAGCTCCACTCACAATACAAGTGAGTGTCGAGCCAAGAAATCACTAGTGGCCGCGCTGAAGGTTTCCGAATCAGACGCATTTGTTTACTCTGAATCAGAACCCGATAAGGGGACTGACAAAGGGAAGAAGACCATTAATGTGGAGCCCAGTTCCATAGTGGCCACCACAAAGATCCACAAAATTGATCCTAAAGATCTAGAGGAGGGGGGACGCCTCTTCCACTCACATGTGGGTGAAGGGTTCTCCACTACAGTTCTTTGTTGACAGCGGGAGCCAAAAGAACCTCATTTCACCAGAAGTCATGAAGCGAATGGGCCTAAAGACTACAACGCATCCACAGTCGTACACCATCGGGTGGCTTCACCAAGGACAAGATCTTCCCATCAGCCAGCAGTTTCGCCTTCCCTATATCATCAAGCCCTTCACGGATGAGGTATTGTGTGATGTTGCTCCTCTTTAAGTTCTGGTGTATTGTTAGGACAACCATTGTGGAAGCGACATGTTGTATATGAGTCTAGACCTCGCTCTGTGATTATTACTTTGGCTAATAAGTTGTACAGGATACCGGAGGTAGCCCCGCCTACCGCCATCTCTTTGATCACTACAAGGCAATGCAGTAAGATCATTTCCCAGACTAGGAAATTTGTTTTCCTTATGATTTGGCCCTAAGGCAAGAAGAAGGTTGTGGCCACGGCTTCCAGGTAGGTCTCCTCTGCACAGCAACAACATATGGACAAGGTTGTGGAGGAGTACAGGGACATTTTCGCCTCACCCACGAGGGTACCTCTGCACTATCAAGTCAAGCACTCCATCGATCTGACCCAAGGACATTATAAAAGTATGTTGTTACAGACTCACAGTTAACATATTTCTCTTGCAAGCCGCTTAGGCAATAATCCCCTACGACTATGCTTCATTGATTAATAATTCACAAAGACATGATAAGAGGCATACATTTGTTGTTTAGAATATTAAATCGACCAACAATGGTATGAAATGGGTACAAGAAAGGGGTAAAAAGACAGGTAAAAAGTATGCAAATTCAGCAACCAACATATCCCCCCAACTAGCCTTTCTGCATGTCCTCATGCAGCTCGTTGCCTGCGCAGATCTGAGTTGGAGTTGTTGTGATCAACATGAATTTGTGCGACCTCATATTTTGCGGCCATTTCTGTTCCCGAAAGCTTATACCCATCTGTTCTTGGGGTATACTGATTGGCTGGCAGCCAAATAATGGGGAACCAGAATCTCAGGTCCATCCACCGGGTCCCACGATGTTGTATACATGCAATATACCGAGGTATTTTGTCTAAATCCCGAGCAAAATTGGGGGCCCAAAAAGGTTCACGTGTCTTGACGGTTGATGACGATAAAATCCACCATTTCTGGCAGCTGTCCTGGGCCTCGTCTCGACAAATAAAAAATTTCTTTGTACACATGTCAACACACCACTTTTGGGTTGCCAACATCTATCCCTTTCGTCCTTTAATCTCCAAGAAGGTATGGTGTCCGTTATAGACGTTCACAAACTGACAATTCTCCCTCTAAAGGACAAGTTGCATGTGTGCTTCGTTCTCTTAAAATGTGTTGATGGCTTTCTTCCACTTAAATTGATTAATCGTGTAAGAGGTGAAGGCTCTCAGCTGAATATCCCCCACGTATGGCACCGGGTTAAATGATTGATCATCGCCCAAAAAGTAATCATGCATGTAGAGCTCGCACATTAGGTGCTGGTTCAGGGTATTGTGACCCCTCAGGATATGCAAAAATTGTATCAGATCTTCTATCACATGGATTATTTCCTGATGAATTATTTCCAAACAAAAGAATAAATATTGTTGATGGAGGAACATAGCATAATTGTGACCAGGAGGTTGGCAAGCCATTACCTATTGCATCAGAGTGAACATTTCATCCTTGTTAGCCTTCAGTAGTTGCACCTACTCTTCTAGTTCCTTGATCCTTTTCTACTGCTCTCCTGCTTCTGCTTTTTTGTCTCTATCTGGTCCATGTAATCAGTAACTACTTTTGTAGTTGGGTCGTGAATCCCTCTAACTCCTTCCCAATGGGTGTTACACAGTAATTTGTCACCGTTGGTCACCGTCCCTATCGCCCCGTTTCCAGACATTGGAGGACGTATTCCGGGACCTGTGAGCAGTGACATAACCCAAAAACACTTGCATTATGTCCCCCTGAGTATGTACTTCATGTTCCCTGAAGACACCTTCTGCAAATTATCCCTGAAAAGTGATCTTTTTCCATTGGCGCAGGTCCACAGTATATTACCCGCGCCAATAACTGAGATCCTCAAAAGAGGGCGCGACCACTGGCGCTCTGTCATAGAACAACACCCGCACCAGCCCAGTTTAGTAATGATTTTTGCCAAAAGCACGCCCATATGATTTTTCCCTTCAGATCACGAAGCCTTTTGAGGGAAAAATCCAGTGGATAGAGTTCGAGAGTCATCATCTATCCTTGACAACTATCCACAGTAGCTTTTCCGAGATAATGCCAATCCACAATGGGTGTCTGGGTTCATCGAATCTTTCTACCTTCTCCATCTATAAATAATTGCCCTCATGCATTAGACAAGCTAGTGAGAGTCATGGAGTGCTAGGAGTGAAAGTCATGGAGTGCTAGTTGTTGAGTTCTTGAGTTCTTGGGAGAATGCTAGTTGTGATTATCATGAGTGATAATAAAACATAGAGAGGTTATGCTGCCGGAGAGGAGATACATTGCAAGACACATATAGTTGCTCGCCCAGCCAGAGGAGAGGTTCAACGTCAGAACTTTGGTTGTAACTTTTCCTTCTTTATTATTAATTAATGAGCGACTGCTATTATAGTTCCAATTTCATTGTCTATTATGGTGATGTGTGATTTATTTCCTTTCTGACTGAAATATAGTTGTGCCTTGGTGGATTTTATGTTGGTATCTGTTTCTTCCTTTGCATGTGCAGGTGTCCGTTTATGATCTGCTGGAGCGAGGGAGCGGGAATATCAACTCTGCTTCAAACATAGCGTTGGATTCCAGGTTGGTCTTCTTAATTCACCTTTGATGCATAACTAGGAACTTGCGTGGCAGCGTGGTCTGATTGTGGCTAGTTCTGTTTTAGACTAGTGGGATCGCCTCTGTCCGCAGAGGGGATTTACCTGTCCAACAATTTGGCGACTCCACTGGGGAGAAGCTATTTCGAGTTTGTCTTGCATGTTAATTTTCTCTTGCTTTCTTGAGTGAATGAGCTTCCTGGGTCAGTTCTGAGTTTATTCTTTACTGGTTAATCCATCTGAGCACTGTCAACCCGACCTGAGGTCGTGTTATTTATTTTTCTAGCCGGCAAGCTTGATTGGCGCGGTTATTACCCTGACAGTCGCGCCAGTTGGCGCATGTTGCTCAAAAGCAACTCGCGCCAATCCTTTGGTAGCGCAAGTTGCAGGCTGACAGTCGCGCCAGCCCTGCAAATTTTGCCTGTGTGTGGGTGGAAAGCTCTTTCAGCCTCTTTTGATATCTTTTACAGCCTCTGGAAGTGTGTTGAACCTCTGCTTGACTGGTTTTAGCCTTTACCCTTCAGTTGCTTGCTTGTTTCTATTGATTTTCGTCTCAGCTCTAGAACATCTAGTGACTTTGCATGTCTAGCCTTCTGTGGGAAGTTTCGGTCTCTTGAGTATCCAGTCAACTTGTTGGTTGTGTTCCGCACCTATCCAGTGATTTGTTAAAGCTTGATCTTCTATGCTCTGAGTGATTCACTTCTAGCCTCTTTGGATTTTACTTGACTTCATTCGAACTTAGATTACATGGTTCATTGAAAGTCTTTGTGTTTTTCCTTGCTTGCATAGTTCATTGTGGTGTTTCAGAATTGGTTCTATTTCATTGAGTAACCTTGAGTTGTGCATATCTCTTAAGATTTGTTTATATGCATCATGCCATCTTAAAGGAAAGAAAAACAAAATATCTTTTGCATCATATTAGTTAGCGTTTATTGTTATTTGTTGCTATTAAAAAGAAAAAGGAAAAAATTTCATTTCTTGTTATTAGCTGCATTAGGATCTTTGTTGTTTGTTGAGTGATCATTTCGTGTGTGTAAAGATCTCAACCCTCCTGTAGATAGAATTCATCGAATCAAATGATATAGTTTTGGCATATAGTTTGCATTTAAGAAGTTCTTGAGATATCACATACGGTAGGACCAAAAAACTGAAACATAATCAAAGATAAACTTTAAAATAAACTCAATGAACATAACAACGCATTGGAACATAACGCAAATACTCTAGAGGTCTAGGTTAGAAGACGTGTTCCGGCGTCTTTAAACCTGGTAGTTTATCGTCGAGTGGTTGGGTGATTCCTCCACGGTGAAACGATAGGTGCCAATACAGACTGAGCTCCCACGTACCGTCGCGTATATACGGGAGACCCCACTAGGCTATTATCCTTTATCCATAGGAAGCCGAGTCTGCCGCCTTACAAGCCGTAATGCACTGAACACAACATTCGGGAAGATTGACTGCAGTACGGGAAGTCCTTGGTTTTCATCTGATTGCCGAGGTGTATAAGCACTTTTACGGATTGTTTGGTAAACCTTTTACCTAGAGTCTCCAGAGTAGTCACTTTTGATCCTTTTCAGACTCCCTAAAAGAAAAGGTGCCTGTGAGCGTCTTGTCACTTCGTGCTCATTAAACATTCGAAGGAGACTAGAGTCATCTTTTATCCTTTTCTCGACTCTTAAAAAATGAAAAGGTCAAGTTCAGTGTCTTAAAATTTATTGGCCACGATAACATCTACCCAATTAGATTTTGTTTGCGTTAGCTTGAGTAGGATTATTTCTCGTTCAATGGCATCCTTCCCTGAGTCCACCGGCCAAAGTGTTCCCCCTGATGGAAACCCTAGTCCATTTCCTTTTGTTGGAAATGTTGGTGTTCAGTATATCGCAACTTTGTCTTTGCCTGGGTTAACCATCGGTTTGCTCGTATGGTTGTTTTCAAACTCAGTGGTCTCGAGTGTGATAACTTCTGCTCCGAATGAACCCACCTCCCAGGTAATACCCACTTCGAATGTTACTTCCGAGGTCAATGCCATCCAAACCACCACGGCAAACAAAGCCTCGAAAGCAAAGAAGAAAGGGAAACCGAAGAATAAGCCAGATCAACCCAAGCAGGAAGCCCCTAACCCTCCGCCCGAGGATGGTGCTAAACGCAAACCCAAGTATCCTTGTTTTATCTGCGATGAGGATCACTATACAAAGGACTACCCCAGGCGGTCTGAAGTTAATCATTTGTTGAAAGGCACTCCCGGGACTCCTGCGGCGCTTAAAGAACCCTTTCCCTCACAGCAAACTCAAAAAACTCAAATGGTGGCTGACCCATCTCAGCCTCCCTCTTCCTTTGGTTCTCAAGTTTTTATGGCGGGAACGATACCCATCAATATCAGTACTCGAACAAAAGATTACCCGCCATCTACCGGGAAGGAGCCTGAGATACCCTCTAGTGCTCCTCCGTTCAGTTCGGGTCCACCACCACCTGAACAACATCTTGTTGATTCCAAGGTGGACCCTTCCCCTTCTTCGCCTACTGCTGCGTCCTCATCTTCTACTTCGCCTGGTGAAACTCTGGATTCAAGTAACCAGGTGGCTAAGAAGAAAAAGAAGAAGAAGAAGAAGACTCCTAAACCAGAGGTTAAAGGTATAACCCAAGTCGAGCCACCTTGTGCTCCTCCGCGGAAGGTCAAATTTCCTTGTAAGTTGTGCAAGGAAGACCACCTTCTCCGCGATTGTCCTGGCATTCCCAGGGTTTTAGAAGTATGGTCTCATGATCCGGACCGCCCTGCATCGTCCTCGGTAGATCGTGGCGATGTTACCTTATCACCTGGAAACGGTAAGGGAAAAGAGAAGATTCGAATCCCTTGTAAACTTTGTGAAGGCAATCATCCCCTTCACCTTTGTCCATTCATGGATAGAGCCTCTATTGTATTGGAAAGTCTTACAGCTCCCTCAACCCAACTTCCTACTAGTTATCAACGTCTTTCTGCAATTGCAGAACGTTCCCCTGCTGACAAAGAAATCAACCAAGATTCCTCTCTTGTCCAACCTCCTCTTCCTGAATCTGGCTCTACCAAGCCTGTTCCAGACCAACCATTGGTCGGAAAGAGCGTCGACTCGAGTTCACCACCCGCCGACCACTCTATTTCGGAAGAGCATCAAACTCATGTTCTTCTCGTCTCCTCGGATTCTCCTACATCTGGAAATACCCCTACATCTGAGAGTCCTACTGCGCTCTCCCCCGAGCAGGGGGCAATCATATGATTCCCCCACCAAGTAGTTCAGTCGCTTCCTTCGACTGGAGACGTTTGACTACGTTCCGCCTCCCGTCTCATGTGCCTTTTTGGGTCATGGTACACGCCTATGACAAGGCAATACCTGGCACTGTTTTGGATGAGGGTGCATCTGTTAGTCTTATGTCTGCTACTACTTGGCAAGCTTTGGGTTCCCCACAACTTGTGCCCGTAGCATCGAATCTGACTGCTTTTGACGGAGGAACTAGCCAACCATTAGGGATCCTTCCAAAGTTCCCTATTACTTTGGGAGGCAAGACCGTCTATATAGACGTATCGGTTACCCAAGGTGCTTTAGATTTCAATCTTCTCCTTGGTCGTGACTATGTTTATGCCATGGGGGCCCTTATTTCTTCACTTTTCCGTGTGGTTTGCTTTCCACACAATGGACGAATTGTGACTATCGATCAATTATCGTTCGTTAGTCCACGGGTCCCCCCTGCGCAGTCGTCATCCCCTCCTGGTGTTCATCCACCAGTTGCATCTGCCTCACCGCAGGTCAACTACGTGGCCACCTATCCCGTGCCTGTATCCAGCGATGCCACCGTCATGCATAGTGTCCTGGGGGCATTGGGTCTTGACTTCTGAGATGTTGTCCTTCCACCGGGAGTGGCACTCTTGGAAGCCCCAACTTCCTGTTCATTATGATGAAGTTCGGGCGGAGCACAGTTCGTTTTCCTGTGTCAAGCTCCTTAAAAAATGAAATTAGGTGGCGGAGCATAGTTCGTTTTCCTATGTCAAGCTCCTTAAAAAATGAAACTAGGTCTAGCCGAGCATAGTTCCTGATCTTGTGTCAAGCTCATTAAAAAATGAAATAAGGGTTATGAGGATAGTTCTTTTACTGTGTCAACCTCATTAAAAAATGAAACATCTCCTCCTTTCCAAATCGAGTCTTTTGATTAAGATCTCGTAAAATACAAGTCGAGTCTTTCACAGATCTCGAGAGTGAACCTTCATTCCATCCACTCCGTGAATGCCATGAAGCTTGGGGGGCATGTACCTCGATTTGCATTATCATGCTGGGGGCATGCAAATTTATAGCAAGCATAGTTTTTCGTTTCAAGCTTGTGTAAACATGAAACCGAACCCAAGCAAAGTTCTCCATGGTTCAAGCTTGTGAAAAAATGAACCCATACCTGATTCACATCCCGTGATTGCCTTTTTTCTGCTAAATTCTGCTAGATGAGCCTTGGTTGTTTCATTCCATCGCCACCATCTCTTTGGCCGATCATATGCTTTCACTTGGTTGTTTTCCTTTTCCTGAGGATCCACAGCGATGAGTGGTTTTATTAGCCAGCCTCTTGACCATTACATGTTTTGAGCAGTTCCACCATTACCGGAACCAGTTGCTACCCTCTATACCACTCGTTCCTTCAGGACGAGTCACCTTTACGCTCTTTTCTGACTCGTAAAATATGAAAAGATTGCCGAGTATTTTTCCCTTTTGACTCGTTAAAGAGAATAAAAATGGAGGTCCGCTTTCAGCTCTTTTCTGACCATTTAAAGAGGAAAAGATTGTCGAGTCGCTCCTCTTGACTCGTTAAACGTTAATAAGGGGCGGTCGTTTTAAGTTCTTTTTGTCGACCGTTAAAACATAAAAAGATTACCGGGTTTTTGTCGTTTCAAACTCGTTAATGGTTACGAAACGACGTGATTTTGATCGCTTTTTTACTTTTTCAGGTTGAAATCACTATTTATGAAAAGTACTCCTCGATCGTAATGGTCGGGCGGTTCTTTCGGGCATTATTTTATACTTTTTCGGGCCCGAGAGACACAACTTTACGAAAAAGGACACCCCTGGAGTTTCCTTTTCTGCTGTCTTTTCAAACTCTCTAAACATGAAAAGACGCCGAGTTCTTCCTTTGTCAGACTCGTTAAAACTTGATGACATCGGATTTTGTCACACCACAAGCATATGCTATCCCCATCAAGCTTGTTAAAAATAACTGGGGTACTCGCCAGAAATGGTGGGGGGAAAAGAAAATTTTTGAACCATAATTATTATCGTATCGGCAGTATGTCGCTCTTGAACATGGCACTTTTCTGTTTTCGTGTCCAGGGTGGGGATACCTCATCTCATATATTTCACTTGCTTCCATGGACTTGGGTACCTTATTTGACCTCTCATCCACTCATTGCATCGTCATCATGACCTTTGATACATTGATGTCAAATACTGCCGATTCCATTAATGTGCAGCCGATATGTTCAAGAGAAGTTGACCTCTACGAAGAAACAACCTCCCTCTGATAGTTCGTACAATCTTGATTCACAACGTTATCTCTCTGTCTCGTGTCGATGATGTGGGAAACATTATGGCCCACCTTCGATCAAGGTCACTTCCTGTCGACTTCAACTCATTATCCAGGAAGTTGATCTAGAGACTCCTTTCCGGTGCCTTGGAGCCTGCATGCCTCAATGGCCGGTTCTTCGTGTTCGACGTGAGGTTTTCATCATTGGCCTCCGATCGAATGATTCTACGGGTGTTCGACTTCAGATCATTAATTCACACGCCGTAGATTGTACCTATAGTACCTTGAGGGCCATTGTCATTATTGGTGGTACCTCTCACGTCTGTTAACAGTTTCCACTATTGACTGGTAATCAGACGATGTTCATGCATGTTCGACTTCAGCTCATATATTCACGTGCTTGAACTTGTACTCTTGTTCGGGTCGAGATGGAGCGCAAGACCCTGGATTGTGTCTGTTGTAATCCAGGCGTGATTCTTGATACTTGACTCATTCACTGGATGGCTGCGACCATACCTGAGCCAGTTCATTGATCCTAACCAGATGGCTACATCCATACTATGGATCTAGATTATTTATGTACTCTCTTATGGATGGCTGCGACCATACCATGTACATCATGTAATTGAACTATCAGTCATGTCTCTTGACACGAATCCTCGGCGGCAGCTCTATATGTGTGTTCTTGTAAAGCATTTCACCCCTCTCTCTACCTCTCGGACTTCATGCTTTAGGGGGCATCTGTTACACAGTAATTTGTCACCGTTGGTCACTGTCCCTATCGCCCCGTTTCCAGACATTGGAGGACGTATTCCGGGACCTGTGAGCAGTGACATAACCCAAAAACACTTGCATTATGTCCCCCTGAGTATGTACTTCATGTTCCCTGAAGACACCTTCTGCAAATTATCCCTGAAAAGTGCTCTTTTTCCATTGGCGCAGGTCCACAGTATATTACCCGCGCCAATAACTGAGATCCTCAAAAGAGGGCGCGACCACTGGCGCTCTGTCATAGAACAACACCCACGCCAGCCCAGTTTAGTAATGATTTTTGCCAAAAGCACGCCCATATGATTTTTCCCTTCAGATCACGAAGCCTTTTGAGGGAAAAATCCAGTGGATAGAGTTCGAGAGTCATCATCTATCCTTGACAACTATCCACAGTAGCTTTTCCGAGATAATGCCAATCCACAATGGGTGTCCGGGTTCATCGAATCTTTCTACCTTCTCCATCTATAAATAATTGCCCTCATGCATTAGACAAGCTAGTGAGAGTCATGGAGTGCTAGGAGTGAAAGTCATGGAGTGCTAGGAGTGAAAGTCATGGGAGAATGCTAGTTGTGATTATCATGAGTGATAATAAAACATAGAGAGGTTATGCTGCCGGAGAGGAGATACATTGCAAGACACATATAGTTGCTCGCTCAGCCAGAGAAGAGGTTCAACGTCAGAACTTTGGTTGTAACTTTTCCTTCTTTATTATTAATTAATGAGCGAATGCTATTATAGTTCCAATCTCATTGTCTATTATGGTGATGTGTGATTTATTTCCTTTCTGACTGTAATATAGTTGTGCCTTGGTGGATTTTATGTTGGTATCTGTTTCTTCCTTTGCATGTGCAGGTGTCCGTTTATGATCTGCTGGAGCGAGGGAGCGGGAATATCAACTCTGCTTCAAACATAGCGTTGGATTCCAGGTTGGTCTTCTTAATTCACCTTTGATGCATAACTAGGAACTTGCGTGGCAGCGTGGTCTGATTGTGGCTAGTTCTGTTTTAGACTAGTGGGATCGCCTCTGTCCGCAGAGGGGATTTACCTGTCCAACAATGGGATTCCAAAGAAATCAACCCCCATTGAAGGCGAGATGCAATAGCCTGCCACTTCTGAATCTCTGCAATCAACAAAAATTCCTGTGACTCGAATAAATGCAAAAACAACTCAGTTTGTGTGGCCGCTGAAGTTGTGGGTCTGTCTTCGGTCTGCATTGCTGCTGAAGTGGTTTTGGCCTCAAGTTTCACAACATTTTTCTTGTGCTTCCTCACTTGCCTCCGTAAATGCAACACTTGCTTTCTTAGCTAAATTATTTCCATTTTTAGCTGGATGTTTTCTCTGAACTGTGACCAGTACCTTTCCTTAAGGGGAGGCCTCCTTTTTACACATTGCTCAAGAACCAACATCACTTGATAAGGTGATGTTGGTTCCAGGGACTCACGGACTTGTCTGGGCTCCGTTTCTGCTTCTTTCTGGGCACTCGTTTCTTTGTCATTCCTCTCTGTGCATTCGATCCTCGGTCAAGCCTCTGCACATTATCATGCCGTGTGAAAGGCCTAGAATGGGGAGTAGGCGAGGCGGTTCCCGCGGTCGTGCCACCCATTAGCGGTCCACCCCCATCTCGGACCCTTCCTCGGATGCGATGGAATTTGGTCGTAGCAATCATCTAGCCACTAGAAGTGGCAGAGGCAGGGGCAGAGGGCGAGTCAGGAATGATGAATGTGAGCATAATGCTCATCCCACTGTCCGTTACCGCATTCCGTGTTCTTTAGCAAACTCATCCTTCATAGTTTTGGTTACAATTGAAAAGTGTGAGAATGCCCGGGGTTCGAGAGCGGCCCATCCTGGGGTTCTTGCAGATCAGAGTGTTGAGTCTTGAAAATGTCATTCATTTCCATTACACTTTCACTATTATGTCCATTATATCACCTCCATTTCACTACTATGTCACCACATTCATCCCACTTTCATTATCATTGGGCTACCTTTATGTTTTTCCAATATTTATTATTTCTAAGCCTTTTAAGTGAATTTGTGGTTAAACATTAGAAAATAATGTGCATATGCTTATACCTAACAAATGGGTTGAGTTTGTTGACATGTGTAGGTTGAAAGGAGACTTCTAGAAGGCCCTTATGTGGCACTCTAAGGCCAAATTCGAATTTGGTTGGAAAGAATCATGGGATCATGAGGATATGTGTCACATCTCCTAATTGTATTGTAACTCTAAAAGACATGTGTCTTATTAGTTCCTATTTTGATTAGGACTCTAGAGGTAGAGGGAGAGATTCATGGATTATCATTAATGAGATGGCTCTCATCTTTTTGTATAAATAGGAGGTCTCTCTCCTTCATTAGTTAGTCTCTCTTTAGTCTTTCCTTTAGTCTTTTCTTAGTCCTTTTAGCTTGTTAGTCCCATGGCTTTTGAAAGCTGTTGTACTTTGTACTTTTGAAGAAATTGAATAAAGCTTTGATGTTCTCAACATGGAAGGAGATGTGAAGTAGATGTCATGGAGCATATTAGGATGTAAGTAGATTAGATTTCATTTTGTAAATATTGCTTTGTAGAATGTAAGGTAGATTAGATTTTCATTCATGCAATTTTAATTTATGCAAGTGTGTTTAATTTTGCTTTGATTTCATAGGTAGAAGGGGGCCCCTGCCTTGTACAGTTTGAATTACTGCATTTTATTTTCTCCCGGGATTGTGTGTGTTGTATTTGCTTTAATATCTAATGGTAGTTGCAGTTGTCTTATTCATAGCGCTGCCCTTTTTACTCTGTTTTCTAGATTAGCTTTTAGTTTAGTTTTACAAGTTGTATGCTAACTAATTTATGGTCTCTTTATCATGAATTATTTATCTTTAAGAGAACCGAATACTAATGAATTGCAGCTTGTTTTGAAGTAGTCTTGGCTTGTAGCACTAATTCTTTTTCCACTTGTTACACATAATCATGTATGTAGGAAGCAGTATGATGGAAAAGGCATAGTAGTGTTATAATTTGTCATTTAGAGTTTTTATCATTTCTTGGATTTGTCTTTAGCTACTTCCTAATCGTGTTTTACACGGTACTATGTGATAGAAGCAGGGAGTTAGGAAGAGATAACCATTATCATCAATCCTTGAAGTGATTTTCTTATTTCTTTTATTTGCAGCAATATGAGTAGTGACTAATGCCATTAGAATGTGGTCATTTACTTTCAAGTCATTTCAAGTTCTTTTCTTTCAGTTTCATTTCAAATTATTTCTTTCAAGCTCTTTCTTTGCAAGTTTAAAGTTTGATTACTTTCTAGACTTATTTCTAACTACTTCTTAATCGTGTTTAACATAGTACTATATGTTGAAGCAGGGAGTTAGGAAGAGTTGAACATTATAACTGGTCTTTAAAGTGGTTTTTCTTACTTGTCACCTTAGAGCTTGATTGCTTTTTGGACTTATTCTTAATCGTGCTTAACATAGTACTATATGTTGAAAGCAGAAGGTTAGGAAGAGTTGAACATTATAACTTTATAAAACAACGAAGTAAGAAAGAGGTTAACTAAGCACATATAGTGCACCACACTTCATCAGTTTACGATACCCGGATTGATAATTTATGTAGAGAAATTTAAGACGTTAAATTGACTAAACACAGAGGACGGCAAATCCAAATGATAACCAACGCCAGGTCATGGGAGGCCTTTCTGTGGTGAATTATGAAGCCAACGCAGGTCCGAGCGCGCCAGCAAGAGGAGAGTCTACAGGCTCAGAGGTTCATCGATCCGACTCTGAGGACTCAACTCAATTTGGGTGTAGGGTCGTTGAGGAGCCATACACCTCAGAAGACGATTGATCCAGCCCGTGCCTCCGTTCTATGCAGTTTCTGAAGTAGGAGCTCGCCTCCCTTTTGAGTCTCGATGTTAATGTATGTTTCAGGTCTCTGTCAGTTAATGCTTTGTTTATGTTTAGCGATGGATAGCTGTGGGTCAATTTTGAGTTTTATGGGAGTCAAGAACACTGCTGTAAGTCTTCTGCGTACTGAGGTCAAGCATCTTTTTGTGAAATGCGAACTTCATGGCAAGAATTTTCAAGGCAACTGCCTTGCTGTAACACTTTTTGTATAAATAATAGGAGTAGACTGATTGAGAAAAAAAAAGTTTTAACTACAATTTACAGCCAAATAGAGACAAAATAAGCATATAATAAACACATTAGACAAAGCATGATAAAGGAGTTCACCCCTCTCCTCGACTACATCTACTGGTCCAACTTCCAATGCAGGGCCTCTTTCATTAAAATGCTCAAAAGTGTGTTTACATGCTTTTACATAGCTCCAATTCAGCTTGAACCTGGCTTGAGAGCCCGAAACGCGGAACTGACACACGATTATGGCCTACAATGTCGCCCAGCGGGCGAAATTGTAGGACCATTAATTCGGCCATTAAGCCCCCAGTTCCGAAAAATTAGGGCCACATGGGGGCCACGTTCCTGAGAGTCGAGGCTAACTGCTCGCCTCTATCGGCTCGACCCCCAGCTGCCTAACACATGGTAATATAACCACCCATAGAACCTGGAAATGGCGCTTAAAATCCACACGCTCAAACTGTATGGCGTGTGGTCATATCACGGGCGATGTGCCCTGAGGCTGGCCCCCGCTACAGGCGCCTAAGGGTTCGCCCCCAATTACTTCGTGCTCCCAGTCGTATGACCTCCTTGGGACCTGGGGTTGGCCCCCTTACCTTCCACCTCCAATCTCTGCTTAGATCTCTCACTGCGTTATGTCTATGGGGTTGTGGTCGTGGGTCAAGCTAAGGCCTAACCCCTTGGCCCCTCCGCCTGCAGTCCCATTGGCACTGGGGTGGCCAGGGGATAGGGCTTAACCCGATCCCCTCCCCCAATGGCGTGTTCCATAAACTTTAAATATGATTTCGTGACCACTATAGTCAAGAAACATGTGTGGCGCAATGGTGCGACCCTATTGTTGTTCGGTGGAGGTCACAAGTTCGAATCCATGGAGGTAGTGCATCCTCATACCAAAATTTTTCAAAGAAGAGGAGGCCACATGGCAACAACCAATTGGACCATGTGGCTCTCCTTCATTGGTCCAACACTCAACCAATGAAATCACACTAACCACCAACGAATCAAAATGTGACACTTGTCACCATACCATTGGTCGACAGGAGGTCCAGTCACCCTATATGAACATTTCCCAGTCAATGTATAGACTGTTGACTGGGTGTATCTGCAATTTAACTTTTTAAATTTTAGTTGTTTGACAATTCAATCAGAACATGATATCGGGAGCATAAGATATCGGTTTTGTGTGAATTGAATTGTGTTGGATTCATATCATCGAGATCTATCCAGTCGTTCAGGTTTCGAGCTCTATTGCACACTTCGAATTTTGAGCACTAATTTGAGCCCCTAGATCACTTCTCCCCATTGCAAGCTTTTGGACCTCCAAAAGCTCTTGATCAATCACAAATAGATGAGGCTATAGTTCCCTAACCCTTCCCTTCTCAATCCACTTGGATTTGCTTGAATTTGTTGCTTTGAGCTTTTCATAAAAGTACATCACTTTCCATGATTTTGGAGTCCTTGTCTTACTGTCAAAAAACACATCTTGTTGCAATTTTTAAGATATGCATAACAGACAACTATCTTTGAAGGAATATGCACATTCCCTCCTTGGTCTTCAATCAATGGAAACTTAAACAATTTAAAGTTCCTTTCATTTTGAACATTATCATCATGACAACGCTTAGCATGTCTAGCCTTGCACTTGGATCGACTCTTTACCAAATGTGATCGCCATCACCATGCACCATCCTTCTTCAAAGCCAAAACATTATGAAATCCATAAGAAGATGTTTTAGGACCATTGTCCTCTTTGTCAAATAGCCTTTGCATTTGTTGTTTGACCTCTGCATGCTTTAACACTACCATCTTGTTCACACCAATGTTCAACAATGATGCATCATGTTGCAAATTCACTTCATTTTGTTTACATCTTTTAGGAGGCAACATGTTAGACACTTGAAACATCTTATCATATGAATTAGAAACCTCAATGAAATCAGATTTCAAACTTGATTCATATCCTTGAAAGGTTTTAGATTCCTCAACATCTTCATGTTTGATCATTAACAATGCAAAGTTCTCACTAGCATTAACAATCCTCTTCATTTGTCCCGCATTTACAAGATATGCATTCAACTTCTTGATGTGTGCTCTAACAATGTAAGCAATCCCATTTTTAAAAAAATGATATTTGTTCTCATGGCGATGAAAAATGGCTCTCCTATCATATAGATATGGGCTTCCCGAAACAATACCACATATATCAATTGGAATTACATCAAGTTCTACCTCATCTAAAAAGTTTGCAGTGATTGCAAATTTCAGTTTACATCTTTTTGCCACATGCAATTTTTCATTGTCACATATCCAACCTAGAGGATATGGTTTTGGATGAGAAATGGTTTCTAAATTCTACTTCTTGACAATGTCTTGTGAGATAATATTTTCTTGTGAACCACTATCAAACAGTGTGTCTATCTTGGTATGTTTTGAAATAAATCTAATGTGGAAAAGCTCTATTCTTGTTTTTTCATATTGAGTTTCATTGAGACAATTTGAAGAACTAGTACTTGCAATGTCCTTACCTTTTAAACCCATGGCTATGATCTTTATTTCATCCCCAGAATCATAACCTAAATCATGTTGTGTAGTTACAATTGTCTTCTCTTTCTCCTTGTTTTTAAGCCTTTTGGGTCTCATCTCTGGATGAAGTTTCCAGCAATGATCTTCACTGTGGCCCTCTTTGGAATAGTGTTTGCATGTAAGTTTTTCTTTCTACATCTTGATGGTAGCATTCTTCTTTCCTTTTCCTTTTAATTTTCCCTTTCCTTTTTCTCCAGACTCAAAGGAACTCTTACTATTTTCTTCAGAAACATTTTTCCCTCTTGCCTCTAAAGGAGTTGCCTATATACAAACTTCATCTAGTTTTGTAGGGTTAAACATGAGAATGGTATGTATCAAGTAACTATGCAATCCTCCAATGTATTTGAGCAAAATATCTTGAGAAGACAAATCTATACCAAAAATCGAAGCTATTTTCCTAAATTCTTGAGTATAAGACTACACATTTTGCCCCTTAGCTTACCTAAAGTTTTGTCAATCCATGATAGCTTTTTGCATGTATGTTAATGGATAAAATTTCCCTCTTATTGCAACAAAAAATTCATTTTAAGAGGATAAATACTTACTAGGTTTCTTCATGTCCTCTTGAGTTTTGGCTTCCCACCAAATTAGCGTTGCACCTTCTAATCTAAGAGAAGCAAGAAGAATCTTGGTTTCATCATCTTTGATTCTTTGTATCTTGCAATACACTCCAATTTGATGAACCCAATTATCCAATCTCCATGCATTTACCTCTCCATTTTACATAGGCAAATCAAACTTAATAGAAAGCTTAAGCAAAGGATTCTTACCACGACCCCTTGGGGATTTTGGAGGTGTTTTTGAAAGGGTAGAAGAAGTTGAAGATGAGGATGAGGATGGAGGTGAAGGTGGTGGTTTGTCACCATTCCCTTTTGGAGGCTCGTCCCCTTTTCCTCCATCTCATTTTGGAGGCTTTGAGCTCTCTCCATACAATATGGAATTCCTCTCCTCATAAAGAGCCTTAACCATCTCAGACATCTCAAAGAATGCTTTTATGAAAGTTTTCTCATCTTCATACATCCCTTCAGGACCTTCTTCATGTGCCATGACTATTGAAGTTTGAGGTGTGTTTGTTCTCCTTGAAACAATTTGAGATCTTGGCTCCACAAGTTCTCCTTCTCCTCTTTTAAGCTTCAACCTTGTAAGCATCAGAAAAACATTTGCAAACAAATAAAACAGTCACAATAACCTGTGCCTCTAATACCAAACATTAGGGGAATTTTGAGGTTTATAATGGGCCTCCTAAGAAAAATGTACAACCAAAATAAGCTTTATAAGAACCAATAGGATTCAAGATGATGATTTCAACCATGGGAGATGGTTCACCATTTTTGGAGTAAAAAGTAAAAATAATAAATAATAATAAAATAATAAAGCTACTTTTTCAACTCGTATTTTCAACTTATCTCCCTAAAGTTTTACTCAAATTTCGAACAGGAGTACTCGTTGGATGCAAAATTTATTTCCTCATCCAAAGAGTACCCATGTTGCATACTTTCATAATACACGAAAAATGAGAAATACATGAAAAAAACGTGATTGCAATCATGTTTTTAATGTATTTCTCATTTTTCATGTAGTAGAGTCCATCGAAAGTATGAAACACGGGTACTTATTAGATGAAGAATCGAATTTTGTATCCAACGAGTGTTTCCACTCTAAATTTGAGTAATCCATAGGGAAATAAGTTGAAAATATGAGTTGAAAAATAGTTTTCCTTTTTCCCTCTAAAATTTGATGATGTAATCTAATCTTATTTTATTATTTCCACTATTATTTTACAATTTCCTTAGGAGGCCCATTTTAGACCTCAAAATTCCCTTAATGATGATTTGTAATTGTAAACTTGAAGATTTTAACAATTTGCAAGTTAAATTTATGTGTTTTGGGTAAAGGATCAGTTTGCTAAACACATAAACAAATAAATTTTAACTACAATTTACAACCAAAAAGAGATAAAATAAGCATATCAAAAACACATAACACAAATCATGATAAAGGAGTTCACCACTCTCCTGAGCTACATCTCCTGATCCAGCTTCCAATGTAGGGCATCTTTCATTTAAAATCTCAAAAGTGTGTTTACATAGCTCAAACAACAAAACTATTGTCTCAAATGGATCCAACACTGTAAAAAACCCCCATTTTGGTTCTTTCTGCACCTCATTTGGCCAAACATTAAGTAAGTTATGAATATTTCAAGTTTTTACTCCATTCTACAGCTAATCATCCACCAATTCGGCTTGAACCTGGCTTGAGTGCCCAAAACCCGAAACTGACACACAATTCTGGCCTACAATCTTGCCCAACTGGTGAAATTGTAGGACCGTTAATTTGGTCATTAAGCCCCCAGTTCCGAAAAATTAGGGCCACATGGGGGCCATGTGCCCAGGAGTCGGGGCTAACCGCCTACCCCTATTAGCCGAGCCCCCAGCTCCCTAACACATGGTCATATAACCACCCATAGAACTTGGAAATGGCGCTTAAAATAAACGCGCTCCAAATGTATGGTGTGTGGTCATATCACGAGCGATGTGCCCTGGGGCTAGCCCCTATTGCAAGCGCCTAGGGTTTAGCCCCCAATTACTCTGCGCTCCCAGTCGTATGACCTCCTTGGGACCTGGGTTGGCCCCCTTACCTTCTGCCTCCGATCTTTGCTTGGCTCTTCGATTGTGTTATGTTTATGGGGTTGTGATCGTGGGCCAAGCTAAGGCCTAGCCCCTTGGATCCTCCGCCTGCGATCCAGTGGGGGCTGGGGTGGCCAGGGGCTAGGGCTTAGCCCATCCCCCTCCCCCAATGGCATGTTCCATAAACTTTAACTAGGATTTCGTGACCACTATAGTCAAGAAACATGTGTGGCGCAACGGTGCGAGCCTATTGTTGTTTGGTGGAGGTCACAAGTTTGAATCCCATGGAGGTAGTCTGGCCTCATACCAAAATTTTTTCAAATAAGAGGAAGCCATGTTGCAACCACCGATTGGCCCACGTGGCTCTCCCTCATTGGTCCAACACTCAACCAATGAAATCACAGAACCACCAATGAATCAAAATGTGACACTTGTCACCATACCATTGGACAATGGGAGGTCCAATCACCCTATACAATCATTGCCCAGTTAGTGTACGCACTGTTGACTGGGTGTACCTACAATTCATCTTTTTAAATTTTAGTTGTTTGGCAATTCGATCAGAACACGATATCAGGAGCATACGATATCAGTTTCAAGTGAAACGAATTGTGTTGAATTCAGATCGTCGAGATGTATCTAGTCATTTATGTTTCGAGATCTATCGCACAATTTGAATTTTGAGCACTAATTTGATTCCTTGGATCACTCCTACCCATTGGAAGCTTTTGGACCCCCAAAAGTTCTTTATCAGTAAACAAATAGATGAGGGTACAATTCCCTCACCCTTCCCTTCTCAATCCACTTGGATTTGCTTGGTTGTCGCTTTGAGCTTTTCATGAAAGTACATCACTTTCCCTGATTTTGGAGTCCTTGTCTTACTGTCAAAAATGACATCTTGCTGTCATTTTTCAAAATATGCAGAACAAAAAGTTACCTTTGAAGGAATATGCACATTCCCTTCTCGATCTTCAATCAATGGAAACTTAAACAATTTAAAGTTCCTTTCACTTTGAACATTGTCGTCATGACGATGCTTATCATGTCTAGCCTTGCACTTGGCTCAAATCTTTACCAAATGTGATCGACATCGCCATGCACCATCCTTCTTCAAAGCCAAGACATTATGAAATCCACAAGATGTTTTGGGACCAATGTCCTCTTTTTCAAATAGCTTTTGCATTTGCTTTTTGACCTCTGCATGCTTTAACATTGGCATCTTGTTCACACCAATGTTTAACAATGATGCATCCTACAACAAATTCACTTCATTTTGTTTAGTTATTTTAGAAGGAAACATGTTAGACTCCTGGAACGTCTTATCACATGAATTAGAAACCTCATTGAAATCAAATTTCAAACTTGATTCATATCCTTGAAAGGTTTTAGATTCCTCAACATCTTCATGTTTGATCATTAACAATGCAAAGTTCTGACTACATTTAACAATCCTCTTCATTTGTCTTGCATTTACAAGAGATGCATTCAACTTCTTGATGTGTTCTCTAACAATGTGCTCAATCCCATTTTTAAACAAATGATATTTGTTCTCATGGCGATGAAAAATAGCTCTCCTACCATATAGATACAGGCTTCCCAAAACAATACCACATATATCAATTGGAATTACATTAAGCTCTACCTCATCTAAAAAAGTTTGCGGTGATTGTAAATCTCAGTTTACATCTTTTTGTCACATGCAATTTTTCATTGTCACATATCCAACCTAGAGGATAAGGTTTTGGAGTAGGAATGGTTTCTAAATTCAACATATTGACAATGTCTTCTGAGAGAAGATTTGCTTGTGAACCACTATCAAACAGTGTGTCTATCTTGGTATGTTTTGAAATAACTCTAATGTGGAAAAGCCATATTCTTGTTTTTCATATTGAGTTTCTTTGAGATAATTTGAAGAACTAGTACTTGCAATGTCCTTACCTTTTAAACCCATGGTTGTGATCTTTGTTTCATCCCCTGAATCAAGACCTAAATCATGTTTTGTAGTTGCAGTTGTCTTCTCTTTCTCCTTGTTTTTAAGTTTTTTGGGTCTCATCTCTGGATGGAGTTTCTAGCAATGATATTCATCATGGCCCTCTTTGAAACAATGTTTGCATGTAAGTTTTTCATTCTCCATTTTTATGGCAACAATCTTCTTTCCCTTTCCTTTGAACTTACCCTTTCCTTTTTCTTTAGTCTCAAAAGAACTCTCACAAGTTTCTTCATAAAAATTTTTCCCTCTTGCCTCTAAATGAGTTGCATGTACAAAAGCTTCATCTAGTTTTGTAAGGTTAAACATGAGAATGGTATGTATCAAGTAACTATGCAATTCTTCAATGTGTTTTAGTGAAATATATTGAGAAGACAAATCTATTCCCAGAATCAAAGCTCTTTACCTAAATTCTTGAGTATAGGATTGTAAATTTTTCTCCTTAGCCTGCCTAAAGTTTTGCCAATCCATGATAGCTTTTTGCATGTATGCTAATGGATAAAAATGTCTTCTTATTACAACAAAAAAAATCATTCCAAGAGGATAAAACCTTACCATGTTTCTTCATGTCCTCTTGAGTTTTGGCTTCCCACCAAATTAGTGTTGCACCTTCAAATCTAAGAGAATCAAGTTGAATCTTGGCTTCATCATCTTTGATTCTTTGTATCCTGCAAATGCATTTCACTTTGACGAACCCAATTATCCAATCTCTCTGCATTTACCTCTCCATTGTACATAGGCAATTCAAACTTAATATCAAGCTTAAGCAAAGGATTTTTACCATGACCCCTTCAGGAATTTGGAGGTGTTCGTGAAAGGGTAGAAGAATTTGAAGATGAGGATGAGGATGGAGGTCAAGGTGGTGGTTTGTCACCATTCCCTCCATTCCATTTTTGAGCCTTGTCTCCTTTTGCTCCATCTCCTTTTGGAGGCTTTGAGCTCTCTCCATACAATATGGAATTTCTCTCCTCGTAAAAAACCTTATCCATCTTAGACATCTCAAAGAATTCTTTTCTGAAAGTTTTCTCATCTTCAAGCATCCCTTTAGGACCTTCTTCATGTGCCATGACTATTGAAGCTTGAGGTGTGTTTGTTCTCCTTAAAACAATTTGAGATCTTGGCCCCACAAGTTCTCATTCTCCTCTTTTAAGCTTCAACTTTGTAAGCATTCGAAAAAAACTTGCAAACAAATCAAACTTTCATAATAACCTGCGCCTCTGATACCAAAATAATCTGTAATTGTAAACTCGAATATTTTTAACAATTTGCAAGTTAAATTTATATGTGTTTTGGGTAGAGGATCAATTTACTAAACACATAAACAAGTAAATTTTAACCAAAATTGACAGCCAAATAGAGAAAATAAGCATATCAGAAACACATAACACAAAGCATGATAAAGGAGTTCACACCTCTCCTTGGCTACATCTCCTGGTCCATCTTCTAATGTAGGGTCTCTTTCATTAAAATACTCAAAAGTGTGTTTATATGCTTTTACATAGCTCAAACAACAAAATTGATGTCTCCAATGGATCCAACACTGTCAAAAACCCCGATTTTGGTTCTTTCTGCACCTCATTTAGCAAAAAATTGAGTAAGTTATGACTGTTTGAAGAATTTACTCCATTATACAACTAATCATCCTCCAATTCGGCCTGAACCTGGCTTGAGTGCCCCAAACTCGGAACTAGTGCACAATTTTGGCCTACAATCTTGCCCAACGGGTGAAATTGTAAGACCGTTAATTTGGCCCTTAAGCCCCCATTCCAAAAAATTAGGGCCACATGGGTGCCATGTTCCCAGGAGTCGAGGCTAACCGCTCACCCTTGTTGGTCGAGCTCCCAGCTGCCTAGCACACAGTCATATAACCACCCATAGAACTTGGAAATGGTGCTTAAAATCTGCACGCTCCAACTGTATCGTTTGTGGTCATATCATGGTGATGTGCCCTGGGGTTGGCCCCCGCTGCAGGTGCCTAGGGGTTGGCCCTAATTACTCCACGCTCCCGCTGGTATGACCTCCTTAGGGCCTGGGGTTGGCCCCCTTACCTTCCACCTCCAGTCTTTGCTTGGCTCTCCGACTGCATTATGTGTATGGGGTTATGGCCGGGGGTTGGGCTAAGGCCTAGCCCCTTTGCCCCTTTGCCTGCAGTCGAGTGAGCGCTAGGGTGGCCCTGGGCTAGGGCTTAGCCCAACCCCCTCCCCCAATGGCATGTTCCATAAAATTTAAATAGGATTTCACGACCACTATAGTCAAGAAACATGTATGGCACAATAGTGCGGGCCTGTTGTTGTTCAATGGAGGTCACAAATTAGAATCCAATGGAGGTAGTCCGACCTCGTACCAAAATTTTGTCAAATAAGAGGAGGCCACATGGCAGCCACCGATTGGCCCATGTGGCTCTCCCTCATTGGTCCAACGCTCAACCAATGAAATCACATCAACCACCAACAAATCAAAATGTGACACTTGTCACCATACCATTGGCCGATAGGAGGTCCAGTCACCTTGTACAATCATTACCCAGTCAGAGTACAGACTGCTGACTGGGCATATCTACAACTCAAATTTTTAAATTTTAGTTGTTTGACAATTTGATCATAACACGATATCGAGAGCATACGATGTCAGTTTTGAGTGAAACGAATTGCGTTGGATTCAAATTGTCGAGATCTATCTAGTGTTCAAGTTTCGAGCTCTGTCACACACTTTGAATTTTGAGCACTAATTTGATCCTCTGGATCACTTCAATGCTTCATTTTTCTTCTTAATCTCTCTGTATCTCCCAAAAATGTTCAGTTGTGTTGGAATTTGGGACGTAGAAGATACAGGTGACTATGTTATATCTTCAACATTTGAGAAAGATGTAGGGAGACCTATCAAAACAACTGTAGTTTGTTCTTGTGACTCCTTCTCTTCTGATGATTCTTCTTGAATGGTTGTTTGTGTATCATTTTTAACATCAATAATAGTCTTGGCCTTAGGATATGTCTTCTTTCTTCACTTGAAAACATGAAAATCTTGAGACTTTGAATCTGTAGGAGACATACTTTCCCTTACTCTTTTGGCTTCCTTGTCTTTTGGAATAGGAGTTTGTTGAGATGTTTGACTAATAATTTTCTCTTCGGCCTACTATAGTGTGTTCACTGTCCATTGTTCTTGATGGGCATACCGCTCTATTTCTAGTGTAGGTGTATGTGCATATGGTGTGGTCTTCTGCTCGACTCTTAGTCTTGAAATTATCCCTAATGGATCATAAGTCCATGTGAAGCTTAGCTTAAATCTCATTTGCTTTAATAATTCATCCATTTCCTTTGTTATTGCTCTGGTATTTAAAATGTAAGGTCCAACATGTGCATTCAATTTAAATTGTGCCTTATTTTTTCTTGATACAAAATGTAGGTCATCCATATTTAACATTTGTCTAATGTATTCGAAGGCAAAAATTCTTACTGGTACAAATACTGGCAATCTGTAGGGAGAAAGTTTACACCCATAGATTTGAATTCCTATATAATTCTGGTAGAGATACCAATCTCCAACCTTAGCTTGTTTTGTAAGATGCAAAACTTTTTTGATCTCTAGTGAAATTCTTATTATAATATTGTTGCTAAGAAGACACAAGGACACATGTAAAAACTAATCTACAAAATTACTGAATGAATAATCCTCTGAATTCTTTCTCACCAAGGAAGTCCAGCGAATCACTGATAGTGGACTTCCCTATTCATCCAGCTTCTGTAGCCGGAACTTTAACTTGTTTGCTTGTTAGAATCGCATCAAATATACTGGGATTGACTGGTGTTTGAATGCACCTTCAGCTTTAAATTTCAGCTCATGAATAACATCTTATAGGTATTGACTGTAGTTGAAAATGATTGATGGCTTCTGGCCAATTGAAAATACTGACAAAAACCCTAACACTACTTCATCTACCCATTGGTTTGTGGGATAACCTAATAGGCAAGTAATCATGGAAATAACTTGCCTTGACATCTCAGGGAAGATAGAAGCAGAGTATGGGGGATTATTTCTAGGCAATTCAGAATTCTCAAGCATAAAACATTCAAAAATATGGGCTCGTTGGGGGAAGGTAAGCTTTTGGTATATTTCCATGAGTGCATCAGTGGAAAATGGGCATAAAGAAGTTTGGGATTTAATCTGAAGGGCTTAACAAGTAACTTCTGGGGCAACTAAGAATAACATTTCATTGTTCTGGGCAATTACCACGTTCTGGCTGGGGAGGTACCTAAGATGATACCATGTAACTTGTTTGCTTGTTAGAATAGCATCAAATATACTGGGATTGACTGGTGTTTGAATGCACCTTCAGCTTTAAATTTCAGCTCATGAATAACATCTTATAGGTATTGACTGTAGTTGAAAATGATTGATGGCTTCTGGCCAATTGAAAATACTGACAAAAACCCTAACACTACTTCATCTACCCATTGGTTTGTGGGATAACCTAATAGGCAAGTAATCATGGAAATAACTTGCCTTGACATCTCATGGAAGATAGAAGCAGAGTATGGGGGATTATTTCTAGGCAATTCAGAATTCTCAAGCATAAAACATTCAAAAATATGGGCTCGTTGGGGGAAGGTAAGCTTTTGGTATATTTCCATGAGTGCATCAGTGGAAAATGGGCATAAAGAAGTTTGGGATTTAATCTGAAGGGCTTAACAAGTAACTTCTGGGGCAACTAAGAATAACATTTCATTGTTCTGGGCAATTACCACGTTCTGGCTGGGGAGGTACCTAAGATGATACCATGTAACTTGTTTGCTTGTTAGAATAGCATCAAATATACTGGGATTGACTGGTGTTTGAATGCACCTTCAGCTTTAAATTTCAGCTCATGAATAACATCTTATAGGTATTGACTGTAGTTGAAAATGATTGATGGCTTCTGGCCAATTGAAAATACTGACAAAAACCCTAACACTACTTCATCTACCCATTGGTTTGTGGGATAACCTAATAGGCAAGTAATCATGGAAATAACTTGCCTTGACATCTCAGGGAAGATAGAAGCAGAGTATGGGGGATTATTTCTAGGCAATTCAGAATTCTCAAGCATAAAACATTCAAAAATATGGGCTCGTTGGGGGAAGGTAAGCTTTTGGTATATTTCCATGAGTGCATCAGTGGAAAATGGGCATAAAGAAGTTTGGGATTTAATCTGAAGGGCTTAACAAGTAACTTCTGGGGCAACTAAGAATAACATTTCATTGTTCTGGGCAATTACCACGTTCTGGCTGGGGAGGTACCTAAGATGATACCATGTAACGAACTCTGGGAAAATATGAGTCTTAGGTAAGGTAAACTGAGGTAAAAATGATTCCCAGATACTTAAAATATCACTATTATCTAAAAAAAATTAATTCACCCAAATATGAAGCTCATATAAATCAAATTTACACTGAGTTTCCGCTATCTTATACTATGTGTCAACCAAAGGAAACTCATTTAAATTGGGAATAGAGGGTATAACATGACTCTTGATGAAAACTTTCGCTTTTCCCTTATGTGATGACATTTTAGATTGTAAAGAGGCCCAAGGGAAATTAACTGATTTGTACTTGATTGATAGTAGAAGAGAATGGTGATTCAAGAGGGCAGTGGTGCAATGAAACAATCTTTGGGCGTAGACTTGAACTAATAGAATGAAATGGAAAAGGGAGAAATGTTGGGCAATGTGGGATTTTTAAAGCGAAAGGGAAAGAAAATTAATGGAAAAATTATCGTTTTTGGAAAATCACAATTAAAGGTGTTAACGTTGGCGGGAGTTAATGACCAAAGTCCATATGACGGTTGGCGAGAAATTTGGCCAACGGTAATGTGACATAAGGCGATGAGGTGACGTGGATGGATACAGTGGCATGGACGTATATGGTGGCGCGCTATGAATGGAGCGAGAGCTAGCAAGAGTGGGAGCAAGCTAAAGCGGGAGATGGTTTTCGGGGGGAGGGGTTTGAATGGTAAGTGTTAGCCTCCTGTTGCAACAGGTGTTCATCTTTCATGATTAACAGTTTTACATACCAAATATGTCATACTTTGCATCCTGCAATGCTCCATATTTTCAGAAAAAGGCCAAAGAAGAGGCCATGAAAGTGTGCCAGTCCAAATGCCACTGCTTTATTCCAATTTTGATGACTTAACCATTTTTGAAGAATGTTCTGTTAAGGGAAGTCCAGACAACTTAATCTTGGCTTCCCTAGGTTTAAATTTCTTGTTTTAGAATATAGAGAATTGATATCTGTCCAAACAGCTTAATCTTGGCAGATTTGTAGATAGGTAGAGAAACAAAGGACTCCAACTGCTTAATCTGGGCCCTTGGAAGAAATAAGGATAGATTTAGATAGGAGGACAGTCCAAAGAAAAATTGTAAAGCAGGGTCTGCAAGTCTAAGTGCACCCTTCCTGAAGTAACAAAAAATGTTAGGTGTATTAGGCTGGGTAGGTAGCCTGGGGTTGCAGAAGCAAGATCACCTTCAGTGTTGGCCTCGACAAGGAAAGCTCATCTCATCAGTGGTAGAGGTAGCAAAACAGTGTTTTGGTGGCAAAATTCTAGAAGCATGTCTAACTTCCCTTCACTCCCCCTAAAATTATCTTACTAACATCCCCCTAAAGGACCTTGGGATCTGCCCAACAAGTCCTAACTTCATTTCTGTGAAACATCAAGGTAAATGTTGGCTTTCTTTAATGAAAAGAAGCCACATTTCTTGTGTAAAATCACTTCTCACTCTCATTTACCCCTATGTCTAAGTTTTACTTTTGAAACTTAGTCTTCTGTTCTACTTTCACCTCACAAAGCCATATTAACTCCTAATTGCACTATGTAGCTCCCTAACTGATCCCCATCCCTATTTACTACTAAAATAATATAAAATCCCTAAAAAATATTAAATACCCCCCCTTTTTGACATTATAGCCATATGTTTTTAGTCCGGGAAATAGTAGTCCATCTGGGACCACTATTAACCCTTCACGTTCTAAACCCGGGGTTGTTTTAACCTCTGGTTAAAACAATAACCATGGTCCTCCCCTTTGTATAAACACCCAACCCTCTTAGGCGCTCATTATTAATGTTGTCGTTTAAAGCGTTTGATTTAACATTAAACGCCTCTGGCACGCTTAACCCATAAACCCGCATATCCAATGTTTAACCCCCCGCCCTACGAATAAACAAATAAAATAGTGGGCGGGTCCCCGCCCTTACCTTCCATCGACTTACCTGTCCCATCGGCCGTTAGATCTGGCCCGCCCAAGATCTACGGTGGGCAGGTCTTTTCACACGCCAACATGCCGAGGGTTAGCTTCCAGGAGATGGGCGGTTTTCCCGCCGTACTCCCGCCACGCGTCGCCCTCCCGGGTGTGGCGGAGCCCCCTCCTCCCAAACAGCTTCAGTGCAAAGGCAGTGCGCCCGAAACCGCCAAACCGCCCTCCCTCGGGTGACGTCAGCGCCACGTCCTCCGCCCAGTGACGTCATCCTACTGCGTCATCTGCCTGCGTTGGCCTCCTGCCACGTCACTGCCACCGTGTACTGCCACGTCACTGCCACCGTGTACTGCCACGTCATCCGTTGTACTGCTGACGTCATCAGCTGACCTCATCCCGCCACGTCACCCACCGTACTAGGTCCCACCCGCTGACGTCATGCTGACGTCATCACTCAAAAAGGCGCGAAAGGCGAAAATTGTGCTTAGGAAGCCCAGATTCAAATTCTAAGGCAGTTTTTCATGCACGATAAGCGCCTAACGCTAATCACGCATGGCTACGGGAAATGGGCCAAAATGGAAAACCCCTCATCGCGCAGCCCCTAGCAAGCCCGAAAGGCGCAGAATGACCCGTTTTTCTTCGCGAAGCATTTAGAAAGGGGCAAACACACTTTTTAAAGCAACAAAAGGCCGAGCAGCTGCCATGAAGGATAGATGGGATAGTCTAAACCATTCAAGAGATTTTAAAGACTCCAGGATTAGTGCCAAAGAGTATCAGGAAGCGACAGAGAGTATCAGTTCAACAACACCAAATCAGGTGAAATTAAAAACCTTCATCAAAGTCAACAAAGCAGTTAAGGCGATTTAAAAGCCTATCTGGTCGGGATTAGTGCACATTAATGCCAACAAAACATCAGCAACACCAAGTTAGAGGTGGAGATAAAGGACAAATCACAATTATTACAGGAGGACTGTACCGGGCTACCCAGGACAGACATTAACTCAGTTTTGATACAGCTACCCTCAGCGCAACCCAAAGATATTTTCATGCATTTATTTCTGGATAAGATTAGGTTAAAGTAATCATTTTCTTTCAAACCTGTTTAGGTCGACTGTAATAGATTAGTTCTTGGACAATTTTTCCTATATATACTGACCCTCTGAATTGTTTAAAGGGTTTGTTGGTTGATAATCCTCATTAGAGACTCACACTGGATATCGGAGATGTTTTACTTAATCAAAGATTGTTGAAAAGCTTTGGAGGAATGACTGTCTGCTCTGTGTCTAATGGTTTGAAGAATTGAATGTGGAATTCTTGTGCTGCTATATGAATCAATAAGTTTTCCTTATCTCTGTTATTTCGATTTCACATATGCTCAAGTCACAAAACAAAGGATTGGCTCAGAACTTGCTTGGTTGCACTCTATGCTCAGTTTCTATGGCTTCTTAATGTTTTCCTCTTGAATTAGGCATAAATATGAATTCTGTTATGCCTCATGTTTGACCTATTTTCATATATGAATGACTATTATCTAGGAATTCTTAACTGCTCCTAGATAGGGCTCATTTGTCTTCTTGCTGCTAATCTGAATGAGAGATTCTAAATTGCCCCTCATTCCTTAGCCTTTAATCCATCTCTTTTACCTTGAATGATTGTTTCATACGCAACTAGCTTGCTCCATATTCCTTCTTCTGACCAAGAAAACGCACCAGCAGTGCTACTCCTTGACTCCATGCCCAATGGTTCTAAAACTTTCATGTTGTCCCTACCTCTTTACTTGAAAGCATCATCCTTCCCACCAAAAAACAAAACAAAACCCCTTGAACTCAATAACTAGCCTAAAAACAATATCAACAAAGCTAAATCAAAAAAGAGAGAGCCCTCTCTGATTGCAGGTGGGCTAGAACCTGCAGTCCAAAGATTGGTCTGTGGTTACCTCGACCGTATCCTTTTGATGCCGACCATAAGGACAACCTGAGTGATAACATAATGGCGACTCCACTGGGGACATCCTCAGTGATTTTCACAAATCAAGTTGGAAAACTCCGGAAAAACAAAAATCAGTGTTGTATGTTCCTTAAAACTACAGATGAAGTCTGAATGTCGGCCAGGAAGCCTTTGAAACTGTTCTTGCTTTGCAGTTACAAGAGTAAATAAACGCTGCTTCAGTCAATCTTCATGCTAGTTTTAAACTACAGATAGTTGTCCCCGAAATTTAACCAGTTCCTTGCCAATTCTAAAAAACATTCGCAGAAAATACCAAAACAAATTCAGAATCTGGCTCCCAAAAAGAATTCTCGTTATACTAGGTCAAATCCAGACCCAAATCCACCAGCTGCTTTTGAAAATCTGAACTTAATCCCAAAAATCCTTAGGAAGAAAGAACAAAGAGAAGATTTTGCTGATAATAGTCCTCAAGCAGTTCGCCCAAGCAGTGTTCCAACCCCTGTCAAAGTCTTATTTCGTTCAACCCCTACTTCCCCTTGTTCATCATCTACTTCCCAAAGCACTCCTTCCACACCTCCATTCACTACACATACTCCCATTACCACTACTGTTGTTCTAATTGTCCCAGTTATTCCACTTATCCCTGTTGTTCCGGTCGTCCCTGTAAACATGGCAAATAGATATGCACCCCTGCAATTACCTGCAAACCCTGGGGCTATGCCTCAGGATTATCAAACTAAAATCACATATTTTGATGGAACTGGTACTTGCACAGCCCTTCAACATACAAAGAAGATGCAAGACTATTTTGAGAACTATGAAATAGATGATGATAGTGTGAGAATGAAAACTTTTGTTCAAAGTTTAACAGGTGATGTGAGAACTTGTTTCAGATCACTGGCTGCAAATTCCATAACCACTCCGGATGAGCTTTACCAATCCTTTACCAACAGATGGGAGAAAAAGAAAGACCCCTTGCACATACTTGTTGAGTACGATACAATAAACAGAGGTCCTCAAGAGTCTGTCCTAGATTACTGTGCTAGATTCAATAATGTCTATAATGCAATACCACAGAACCTGAGACCTCATCCTGACCTTGCCTTGTATAAATTCCCTGATGGATTCGACCCAGATATGGCCTACCAGTTAAAAGAAAGATCCCCTCAAACCCTTGCAGACATGCAAAATGTTGCCGTTAGCGTAGAGGCCAACCTGATTGCCAAAAGAAATAGAGCTAGAATGGAGAGAAGAACCACTTTCAAAGAAGAACCCACACCCTTAGATCAGAAACTTGATGCTATTATCAATGGCATGCAAAGGCTGGGAGACAGAGTAGAAAGTGTTGAGAGGAAATCATCATGGGAAGGACAACAGTCCAATACAATAAGGAACCCAAATTTCAGGAAAACGCAGAACACAAATGTTGGTAGGTCTAGCCCAAACCATGATATAAGACCACCTTTTCATGAAAATTATGCGGGAGCATCTACATCTAGTGAACCCCCAGAGGACACTCACATGAACCTGGTGTATTCGAGGGCTGAGCAACAAATTTTCCTAACTCAACAAGACCAAGATGAGCATGACTTTAATCAATTTTAGACTAAGTCTGGCGAGTCTTTTGATTTTAAACAGGGCTATGATACTGCTATGTATGAGGTCCACAAATAATATAAGCTGAGAACTAAGATCATTGACATTCCTGAACCTAACAAACCAAAGGATGGCAAACATCCCAACCAGACTAGAGGCAAGGCTGTCATAACAGAACCCGCTGATATACCTGTCCCAAACCCGCATCAAGTGACCGTAGAGGACATAACACAAATGAAACCTTCTATTGACCAGCCTCGGCCACCTTCTTCCTCGAAAGAAAATTTGAACAACATTCCGAAAAGCCCTCCTGAAACAGAAAAACCGCAATCAAACACTTCCCATAACACTGATAAACAAGACCAAGCTCCTGATACTCCAATGGAAAAATGGAACCTGCTTCTCACATTACGAAAACCCAATCTGAAAAATCATTTGACTTAGAGGCAGAAATAGGTAAATTGAAGATATCCATCCCCTTATCCGAATTGGCCAAACATGATGTGTACAGGCAACAAATTCAAAGGTCACTTCAAATGCCGGAGGTCAAGGATGATGTGAATGTTCTTGACGATCAACCTGAGCTATTGTTTGGTCCAGAAATTAATGGAAAATCAACATATGGATCTGTCTTTCCCTTTTATGTCAGTTTACATATACATGACAAAGTCCTGCACAATGCCATGTTTGACTCAGGTGTCTCTCACAACCTTATGCCCAAAGCTGTAATGGAAAAGCTGAACCTTGATGTTACAAGACCCTACAAAGATCTATTCTCCTTTGACTCAAGTCAAGTCAACTGTTTAGGCCTCATCAAAGACCTGTGTGTCTCCTTAGTCCAATTTCCCAATAAGACAATCCTCATGGATGTGGTGGTTGCTGACATCCCACCAAAGTATGGCATGCTACTGTCAAGATCTTGGGGAGCAAAACTCCAAGGATCCCTCCAATTAGATCTCTCTTATGCCACTATATCTGTCTTTGGGCAACCAAAGAGACTGTATAGAGAAACACTGATGAAATATGTGGTGACTAGTGAGAGCAAGCCTGAAAATTTTCCCATTTACTCAATCCATTCTGACATGGATTCTTTTATTTTATTTAATGATGAAATAAGTCCTCCAATTTATGACAAGCCGTTGGCTTTAGGAATGAACACACACATCAATGAAGAATCAGTTGCCCATACTGATACAACTGTCAAAACAATCAAGGCAACCAGCTTACAAGAAGTACCTCCCCAAACAGAAAATTCAAATCTGTCTGCTGCAAGAATGACTGAAACTCTTGACACTAACCACAAGCAAGAAATCGTATGGTATTTAGAGTTTGATGGCTCTGTCAACAAGTTAGGAGCAGGGGCAGGTGTTTGAATTCAAAATACACATAAAAACCATGCAGAAGGCCATGCCTACAGACTAAACTTCAAATGCACTAATAACATGGCAGAGTATGAGGCTCTCCTCTTAGGCCTTAAACTGCTCAAAGCTCTAGGAGCTGCAAAAGTATCCATTTTAGGTGACTCTGATTTAATCATACAACAGATGAAAGGTAATTTTGTTACCAATGACAATAGAATGAGGGCCTATAGGATTGCTACCACTAGTATACTCAACACATTCACTGAATCCAAGCTTGCCAAGATTTCAAGAGAGCATAACATTCATGCACACAGCCTGGCCACTTTTGCTAGTACATGCAAGCTTCCCTTTGAACCAAATCATCATTTCACTGCTGAAATAAAACATAGGCCCGCTGTCCCAAATAATGTTAAAGATTGGCAAGTGTTCGAGAATGATGCCCAGATTAACAATTTCCTCACCCTTGAGCATGAGTTTTCAAATATTAACATTGACATGGATGCTATGACAGATGAACAACAACAAACCAATGAAATTCAGCAGGCTGTAACGCCTATAACGGCCAAACGAATGTTGAGCCCAATTGTTTTTGATAATACAAATATAGAAGAGTTGAAACTGATGCATTTGGAGGAAACAGCCGAAACAGAGGCCGAGATCGTTGATCTGAAAGACAACTTACTCCCTGCTGGCCTCACTCCGTTGGAAGACATGTTTGATGCTAATGATGTTCCCAAGAAACCAAAAATGCAACCCCTGAACGCTGCTATAGAAGAACACAACATTGGGACCGCAGAGAATCCCAAAATGATCAAATTATCCAAAAATCTTCCATCTGATCAAAAGCCCAAATATATTGATTTATTCAAAGAATTCCAAGATGTATTTGCTTGGAGTTATGAGGACTTGAAATCCTATGACACCTCAGTGATCCAACACACCATTCCCTTAAAACCAAACCAAAAGCCCTTCAAACAGAAACTAAGGAGAATCAATCCCATGCTTCTCCCTTTGATTGAAAAGGAAGTCAAAAGAATGTTTGAAGCAGGTATCATAGCACCCATCAGATTTTCTGGATGGGTATCCAATCTTGTTCCTGCAAGAAAAAAGACAGGAGAGATTAGGCTATGCGTAGACCTAATAACTTTAAACCAAGTCTCCCTAAAAGACCACTACCCATTGCCCAAAATGGATCATATTCTGTAGAGAGTAGTGGGATCATCTAGAATTTCTTTGCTAGATGGATTTTCAGGTTTCAATCAAATACTGGTTCACCCGGATGACCAAGACAAGACAACCTTTACCACACCGTGGGGAACATTTAAGTATGTGAAGATGCCATTCGGACTTAAAAACGTCGGTGCTACCTTTCAAAGGGCAATGGATATTGCATTTGCCAAAGAAATACATGATTTCCTAGTTGTCTACCTTGATGATCTAACCCCTTTCTCTAAATCTGATCAAGAGCACCTGAAACATTTAAGACAAATATTCATGACATGCAGGAAATATGGCATTTCCTTGAACCCCAAAAAATCCCTCTTTGGCCTTGAAGAAGGCAAACTTCTTGGCCATATCATATCAAAGGACGGGATTAGAATTGATCCTGAAAGAATCCAAGCCATCCTCCAAATCCCATACCCAAGAAACATAAAAGAGTTGCAAGCATTCTTGGGAAAGATCAATTTCCTAAGGAGATTTATTCCAAATCTAGCTGAGTTGATAAGACTGTTAAGCAACATGTTAAAAAAGGATGCCAAGGTAAGATGGTCTCTTGAAACCAAACAAGCCTTTGAGGGCATAAAATCCGCCTTAACCCAAACCCCTGTTCTTACAAGTCCACAATTTGATAGGGACTTTATCATATTTTCTTTTGCATCTGATCACACCATAGCTGCTGTTCTTTTGCAAAAGGATGATCAGGGAGCTGAAGAGCCAATTGCATTTTTCAGCCGAGCCTTAAGAGATGCCCCTTGAAATACCCAATCATGGAGAAGCAGGGCTATGCCTTGGTCAAAGCAATCAAGGATTTCCGAGTGTACATTTTATATTCACATGTAATTGCCTATGTCCCAAATGCTGTTATAAAAGACATATTAACCCAAGAGGAATTAGAGGGCAAAAGAGGCAAATGGATTGCAAACATCCTTGAATATGACAGAAATAAAACCAACCAAGCTCATAAAGGGACAAGGTTTAGCCAAACTGATGTCCGAAACAAACTTTCAAGCCTTAGACATTAACCAATTGGACAATGAACAAGAGCTGGCGACTCCACAGATCAGTGAAACATTTTTGCAATCCCCATGGTATGTTGATATATGCTTTGTTTTGTTAAACCTGTTTGCTCCCCCAGGATTGTCCAGAACTAAGAAAAGATTTTTAAGAATGAAGGCTTCAAAGTTTTGTGTCATAGATAGTGCATTATTTTGGAAAAATCATGAAGGTATATTGCTTAATTGTTTAATCATGAATGAGGCTAACAATGTCATCAAAGAATTCCATGCAGGTGACTGTGGAGGACATCTATATTGGAAATCCACAGCTGATAAAATTCTAAGGGCTGGTTTCTATTGGCCCTCTCTTTTTGCAGATGTAAAAAAGTTTGTCATTTCATGTCACAAATGCCAAATCTTTGAGGGCAAAAGAAATTTGTTGCCCCTGCCCCTTAAACGCATCTCCACTAAAAAGCCTTTTCAACAATGGGGTCTTGACTTCATTGGAGAAATCCATCCCTCTTCCTCAGGCCAGCACAAATGGATTTTAACAGCCACCGACTATTTCACCAAGTGGGTTGAGGCCATCCCATGCAGACAAGCCAATGACACCATCATTATCCAATTCCTTGAGTGCAACATCCTTTCTAGATTTGGCTGCCCTGAGAAGATCATTACTGATAATGCCGCTGCTTTATATCCAAAAAAATGATCAATTTTTGCCACAAATTTCACATCACCTTGGGGCATTCCACAGCCTATTACCCCCAAGGTAATGGCCTGACTGAGTCATCTAATAAGAGCCTGATTAATATCATAAAGAAAGTGCTAGAAGAAAACAAGAAGAACTGGCATAGAAAGCTCACAAATGCCCTATGGGCAGACAAACTTTCAACAAAGAAATCCATTGGGATGAGCCCTTATGAGCTAGTATATGGCATGAAAGCCAGGTTTCCTTTATCTTTGGGCATCCCTACTATCAGACTGTTACAGGAGATTCAGACTGAACCAAACGACATTCAACGAAGAATCAACCAAACCATTGATCTTCAGCAAACCAGAGAGCAAGTTTATGACAGAGCTCAAATTTTGCAAGAAACGCTCAAAAGGATGTTTGACAAGAGAGCTAAGGCTGAGGATTTCTATATTGGTGACAAAGTTCTAAGGTGGGATTCACGAAGAGAAGACAAGGGAAAACATGCAAAATTTGATTTTTTATGGAAGGGGCCATTCGTTATTTCTGTTGTTCAGGGAAATAACACATATTTTCTCAAATCTGTAGAGGGCAGCACAGCTGAAGAAGGCCCTGTGAATGGCCGAATGCTGAAACATTACCATGATCCCTTTTAAAGGGATACAATCTAGCTCTGTATATATCCTTTGTACATTGATATTTGTATATATCAGCGCTTTGTTTTAGTTTTTGTGTAAGCAATCTGAGTGGTAGAGGAGCAGCAACAATGTTTGTAAAGACACAACCAATTGCCAGTATTCTATTCTTTAAAGCTCTGTCTCTGCATTAATCTCGGTAAAACAACACTAGTAACACTGTCATATCACAGAAGTTCATGGTAAAAGCAAACAGTGGGCAGCTTGCAGTCTTCAGTCAAACAGTATCAATAAGAGATGAGCACTTTTTAAATTTCACATCAGCAACTGTTTTTAGACCAGAGCTGAAGGAAACACATCAGTTTTGATCTCTGTTTTTCAAAGGCACAATGCTCAAGAAATACTGTACATAACATCAAGCACGCAGAAGAAAGCAGGTGATGCTATGCAGTTTACAGTAATTCAGTTGAGGAGGGAGCTGTTCATATTTCAAAGTTTCACACTATAACAATGAGCATAAAGAAGTTTTTCAATCCACAGCAACAATAGAAGATCAAGGCAGTTTGACCTGCTGCTCTTGGCTTTTCACAAGGAAAAGCCATCCCCAAGTGGAGCCACTGTTAGCCTCCTGTTGCAACAGGTGTTCATCTTTCATGATTGACAGTTTTACATACCAAATATGTCATACTTTGCATCCTGCAATGCTCCATATTTCCAGAAAAAGGCCAAAGAAGAGGCCATGAAAGTCTGCCAGTCCAAATGTCACTGCTGTATTCCAATTTTGATGACTTAACCATTTTTGAAGAATGTTTTGTTAAGGGAAGTCCAGACAGCTTAATCTTGGCTTCCCTAGGTTTAAATTTCTTGTTTTAGAATATAGAGAATTGATATCTGTCCAAACAGCTTAATCTTGGCAGATTTGTAGATAGGTTGAGAAACAAAGGACTCCAACTGCTTAATCTGGGCCCTTGGAAGAAATAAGGATAGATTTAGATAGGAGGGCAGTCGAAAGAAAAATTGTAAAGCAGGGTCTGCAAGTCTAAGTGCACCCTTCCTGAAGTAACAAAAAATGCTAGGTGTATTAGGCTGGGTAGGTAGCCTGGGGTTGCAGAAGCAAGATCACCTTCAGTGTTGGCCTCGACAAGGAAAGCTCATCTCATCCGTGGTAGAGGTAGCAAAGCAGTGTTTTGGTGGCAAAATTCTAGAAGCATGTCTAACTTCCCTTCACTCCCCGTAAAAGTATCTTACTAACATCCCCCTAAAGGACCTTGGGATCTGCCCAACAAGTCCTAACTTCATTTTTGTGAAACATCAAGGTAAATGTTGGTTTTCTTTAATAAAAAGAAGTCACATTTCTTGTGTAAAATCACTTCTCACTCTCATTTACCCCTATGACTAAGTTTTACTTTTGAAACTTAGTCTTCTGTTCCACTTTCACCTCACAAAGCCATATTAACTCCTAATTTCACTTTGTAGCTCCCTAACTGATCCCCATCCCTATTTACCACTAAAATAATATAAAATCCCTAAAAAATATTAAATACCCCCCCCTTTTTGGCACTATAGCCATATGTTTTTAGTCCGGGAAATAGTAGTCCATCTGGGACCACTATTAACCCTTCACGTTCTAAACCCGGGGTTGTTTTAACCTCTGGTTAAAACAATAACCATGGTCCTCCCCTTTGTATAAACACCCAACCCTCTTAGGCGCTCATTATTAATGTTGGCGTTTAAAGCGTTTGATTTAACATTAAACGCCTCTGGCGCGCTTAACCCATAAACCTGCATATCCAATGTTTAACCCCCCATCCTACGAATAAACAAATAAAATAACGGGTGGGTCCCTGCCCTAACCTTCCACCGACTTACCTGTCCCGTCAGTCGTTAGATCTGGCCCGCCCAAGATCTACGGTGGGCGAGTCTTTTCACACGCCAACATGCCGAGGGTTAGCATCCAGGAGATCGACGGTTTTCCCGCCGTACTCCCGCCACGCGTCGCCCTCCCGGGTTAGGCGGAGCCCCCTCCTCCCAAACCGCTTCAGTGCAAAGGCGGTGCGCCCGAAACCGCCAAACTGCCCTCCCCTGGGTGACGTCAGCACCACGTCCTCCGCCTAGTGACGTCATCCTACTGCATCATCTGCCTGCGTCGGCCTCCTGCCACGTCACTGCCACCGTGTACTGCCACGTCATCCGCTGTACTGCTGACATCATCAGCTGATGTCATCCCGCCACATTACCCACCGTACTGGGTCCCACCCGTTGATGTCATGTTGACGTCATCACTCAAAAAGGCGCGAAAGGCGAAAATCATGCTTAGGAAGCCCGTATTCAGATTCTGAGGTAGTTTTTCATGCGCGATATCGCGCATGGCTACGAGAAATGGGCCAAAATGGAAAGCCCCTCATCACGCAGCCCCCAACAAGCCCGAAAGGCGCAGAATGACCCGTTTTTCTTCGCGAAGCATTCAGAAAGGGGCAAACACACTTTTTAAAGCAACAAAAGGCCGAGCACTGCCATGAAGGATCGATGGGACAGTCTAAACCATTCAGGAGATTTTAAAGACTCAAGGATCAGCACCAAAGAGTATCAGGAAGCGGCAGAGAGTATCAGTTCAACAACACCAAATCAGGTGAAATTAAAAACCTTCATCAAAGTCAGCAACGCAGTTAAGGCCATTTAAAAGCCTATCTGGTCAGGATTAGTGCACATTAATGCCAACAAAACATCAGCAACACCAAGTTAGAGGTGGAGATAAAGGAAAAATCACAGTTATTACAGGAGGACTGTACCGGGCTACCTAGGACAGACATTAACTCAGTTTTGATACAGCTGCCCTCAGCGCAGCCCAAAGATATTTTCATGCATTTATTTCTGGATAAGATTAGGTTAAAGTAATCATTTTCTTTCAGACCTGTTTAGGTCGGCTGTAATAGATTAGTTCTTGGATAATTTTTCCTATATATACCAACCCTCTGTATTGTTTAAAGGGTTGGTTGGTTGATAATCCTCATTAGAGACTCGCACTGGATATCGGAGATGTTTTACTTAATCAAAGATTGCTGAAAAGCTTTGGAGAAATGATTGTCTGCACTGTGTCTAATGGTTTGAAGAATTGAATGTGGAATTCTTGTGCTGCTATATGAATCAATAAGTTTTCCTTATCTCTGTTATTTCGATTTCACATATGCTCAAGTCACAGAACAAAGGATTGGCTCAGAACTTGCTTGGTTGCACTCTATGCTCAGTTTCTATGGCTTAATTTTTTCCTCTTGAATTAGGCATAAATATGAATTCTGTTATGGCTCATGTTTGACCTATTTTCATATATGAATGACTGTTATCTAGGAATTCTTAACTGCTCCTAGATAGGGCTCATTTGTCTTCTTGCTGCTAATCTGAATGAGAGATTCTAAATTGCCCCTTATTCCTTAGCCTTTAATCCATCTCTTTTACCTTGAATGATTGTTTCATATGCAACTAGCTTGCTTCATATTCCTTCTTCTGACCAAGAAAACGCACCAGCAGTCCTACTCCTTGACTCCACGCCCAATGGTTCTAAAACTTTCATGTTGTCCGTGCCTCTTTACTTGAAAGCATCATCCTTCCCACCAAAAAACAAAACAAAACCCCTTGAACTCAATAACTAGCCTAAAAATAATATCAACAAAGCTAAATCAAAAAAGAGAGAGCCCTTTCTTATTGCAGGTGGGCTAGAACCTGCAGTCCAAAGATTGGTCTGTGGTTACCTCGGCCGTATCCTTTTGATGTCGACTATAACGACAACCTGAGTGATAACAGTAAGCAATAAGGGAGGAGAGTCCCTCGAAATGCCCATGGCGCTGCCACTTGGTTGCTGGTGGTTTCAATCAAACCACTTTTCGGACCCCCCCATTAACCTTCGGGAGGTCGGGGGGGCAAGGAAGGGGGCGAACATTGTTCCCTGTCGTTGATTTTAGCAGGGATGATCTCATTCGTCGAAAAGCACCATTTCGTTATTACAAGACAACATGTCGATCTTTTATTCGCTATTTAAACCATTATTTTGCTAATTTAACCAAGATTCAAGGATAATAAACAAAACGATTTAGGTGGCATTTTGACTGGCGCGCTCTTTTGAGGATTTTATTTCATTTATTTTCTCTTTAAATACCTTTTATTTTATTCCTCTCTTCATTTTTCATTTTTCTTTCTTTTTCCATTTTTGTAGTTTCTTTTTGTTTTTATTTTTCTTTTCTTGCTATTTTTTCTATTTTTCTTTTCACAAACAAAACAACTTAAAATGAAAGATAATTTACAACATCCCATTGGGATAAATAACTGGATAATCATTCCTTGATCACTATATTTATAGGACACTAATAACAGGTATGGGAGCTCACAATTCATTTATCTAGTTTATATATTCGGGGTGATTGAGTGGTGCAAGGCAGCAGAGTGAATCCTTCTTTGGGTTGGAGCTTGAAAATACTTTAGGGTCGCAGGGTTGTGCTAGCATAAGTTGGAGCTTGTAAAGTGTTGGAGCATCCTTTCAGTGGTAATTGATAAAACTAGGGTTTTGGAGCATCCTTCCAATTGAAGTGTAAAACCAAGGTGTAGGAGCATCCTTTCAAGAGTTGTATCTTCCTAATAAATTGAATGTTTTTTTAGAGTAGTTGGAGCTGAAAATTTTTGTACTCATTCATTATTAGAAAAACATTCAGTGGTTTTTCTCCCGGAAGGGTTTCCACCTTAAAATTTGTTTTGTACTGCTCTTCTAATTTGTTGATGATACTTGTTATATTGTTCATGCTCTAAAATATTTTAATTAACTATTTGTAAGTGAAATATTGATTCACCTCCCTCTCAATATTTCCAACACTCTTCCTACAGGGCTTCTTGTCCATTGGAGCTTCCAGTTAATGCAATCCATTGATGTATATTAAGAGTGTTCAAAGACTGACATTGGCATTAATGACAACACCATTCAATAGGGCCAACTTGACCATTTGGGACATACATGAAACCCAAAACTAATAATTTTCATTTTTATTTTTCATAATTTTTCTTGTTGGACTTGGGAATCCTTTTTGGCATATGGGAATACCTCTCGATGCTACACAAAAATTAACACATATTATACCTCCAAGGCATTTGAGAGCTTTGAAAAGAAAACATAAATCAAGAGGGAGCTAATAGTTTCATAAAACCCGCAGTAAAATGGGGTTGCAAAGGAGAAGAATCGATCATCATAGGGACTATTAAGGCCATGATACATGGCGACTTGCCAATGTTTCTTTGGGCAAAGACATGCAATGCCACAATATGTATCGAAAACCAATGTCCTCACATGATCTTGGAGGACAAGACACCAAATGAGACATTCACTTATATAAAGCTAGAGGTGAATCATTTTAACATTTACTTCTCCAATTTATACCCATGTCCAAGTAGAGAAGAGGGCAAAGTTATAGTCTTCTAGCATAAAGGGTTTATTACAATGAGATTTCAAACACTTACATAGTCTATATTTAAGAGTAGACAAAGGCAATAGTGATCCAAGGTGTAAAATTTGACGAACACTTTGCAACCAAGAAGTCCCATGAGTCTGGTGACAAAGAATGAAGAGTCAGAAGCTTCGAAGATTGAGCTAGGCCCACCACTAATTTCTAGGGAATTACAACGACTTTCAAGTGAAGAAAGGGAGATAGAAGTCGCTTATGCTTTTGACAAGACACCTCCATGGTTCACTCAATCATTAAGGTATATATAGGAGCATGTTGAGAGTCCTAGAAGCACATTTAGAGAGAGCATACCTTCAAAGAAATTTCCGCATTATATGGCACTAACGAGCAACATTCTACATTTTGAGCCTTCCAATTTTTAGAACGCAACGAACTAATAGGTGCGGTGGTTCGATGGGATGCCATAGTGGAGAAGTACACTTCCATCTTGAAGAATGATGTTTGAGACATATTATCAAGATTAGAGAGAAAGTCAGTTGTAAGTTCTAGGTGGCTCTATAGGATCAAACATGTTGGAAAGGGAGACATTGAGAAGTCCAAAGCATGGTTTGTGATGAAAGAGTTCTCCCAAAGACGGGTGGACTACAAGGAGACATTTGTCCAATCATCAAATACACTTCCACTAGAGTTGTTACATCTTTGGCTTCATTTATGGGATATATAATATATCAAATGGGTGTGAAGTGAACTTCCTTTCATAAGATCAATGAGGAATAAGTGTGCACCTTGGGGCTTTAAATTATGTAGGAAGGAGAACCATGTTTGTTTTGTAGTGACACTTTTAGTAAGCTCATGGTGGAACAAAGGTGGAAGCATTGGGTAGCAACAAAACATGTGCTCAAGTATTTGAGAGGCACAGTGAAGTATGCTTTGAGATTCTTGAAGATGGTGAAGTGGCATGCAATGCAATAACCAAAAAAAGCACCTCAAAGTGATACTTTAACTTAGGATTAGCAATGGTATCCTAGTTCAATAAGAAGCAAACTTCCATAGCACTTAGCTTAGCAAAAAGCAAAGACCACTTCATATGAAACATGAAAGAAGGGAGCAATGAAGCTTCAAAATATTTCCACAGATCCGCAAATACTTGAGAAAATTGAATTTGGATTGGTGCAAAATTCCCTCCTCACTAAGAGGGAGTGTTGAGAATTATAGCTCGCATAGATACTTCTACACAGATTCATTGTGAATGTTCAAAATATTTTTGTTAATTTGATTTCAAAAGGTAATTCAGTTTTTTCTAAAGCAATTTTTTTTAAAGCAATATATTTTATAATTCATTTTAGCAAAATAATTGAAAGCCATATATTTAACAATTGAATCTAAAAATGTATATCATGCATGACTTGGACTAAGAGTGATCTTGAAAATAAATTCTCAATTAAAAGTATAAAGGCAAGGCAGAGGCTTTCGACACACATAAACAATTGAACAAGTTAAACGACTAAAAAAGAGTAGGCAGTTAGAAAAGAGGCATTTATGAATAATGCACAACTTTGTACAATCATATGTTAGTATGTATAGCCATAAGTACACTCGTAAAACATTTGTACAAGGTTGTTGTATGACATCTATATAGTTTGTACAGTGGAGAATTGATGTTTCTGGAATTTTTCCCAACAAGTGTATCTTTCAAGCAACATGTAGAAGCTCAAGTTCGAGGTGATTTCGATCACTGTGCAATTATGTTTTTTCGTGGACAATGAGTGGATGTTTCCTTATAATTTTTTCAAAAAATGAAAAGTTGATTTGGAGAAATCACTACCTGTGTATGCTTGAAATGGTTCTTATGTTTCCACCTAAATCACATGACACGAGGACATGAGACACAGAGGACACGTAAATACAAGTATTCGACAAGAGACACAGTGGCCCCAAAAACAGGACACGAGGGACACATTTTATATCTATATATATATATATATATATATATAACACTGAAATATAGTTTCTGAGACATATTAAGTTACTGAAATGTAGTATTAGTTTATTAATTTATTACATCAATGATGTTCAATGGTTCATTGTTCACAGTTCAATGTTCATTCTTGAATCTTCGCGTTATTAACTTATTAACAGTTGTACAAGGCTACAAGCACATAAGAAACTACTAACTAAAAATTTAGAAGAACTTAGATATTAAAACGATAAAATGCGGATTTTCCATTAAGTCATCATAATCAAAATGTATTACATAGATACAGAGGGAACGCCACTAGAAAATAAAAAATAGTAGATACAAAATAAGTCGGAATATCATAGTTCAAAACATGATATGTTCCTTGAAGTACGATTAGGCTCAGAACATCAAGGGTGGAACAAACACTGGCCAACGACAGCAGCCTCCGATGCATTATAATGGCAAGTCTAATAAAGTCGTGACAACAAAATGGGAATAAACATGGCAGTGTGAACCATCGTAAATTGTAATATTGTTATGACAAAGTAATGTAACTCGACTACCTCGCATAACTCAGTTACACGACAATTGCCCTCTGTTTGTTTGGTTTTCTGATATTACAAATTATACAAGAATTTGGAAAATGCTTACCTGGCCCCACACAAACAATGACCAGCAAACAAACAATGGCTAGTGACTCAACGAGCAAACAAAGAAACTCCAACGAGATGACAACGACTTCAGCGAGTTTTGACAACAAAAATCATCGAAAAAAACGAAAAAATGAACCTTGCGTGGGATTTATGAGTGATTTTTCGTGGGACCCTTGTCATAAGAAGAAAAAAGGTTAAGGCACATTTTCGCCACGTTGAACACACTTGTCTCAATTGGAGGACATGTTCAAAACTGTGTTGGACACATTTTAGGTCGTATTTCGTGTCCGACACATGAATAATAGGACACATGACCCTAGGGGACGTGTCCTGTGACTTAGGTTTTCACTATTTATTTTTTTGCTATTGTTTGATTGATGCTATTGTCTGAAATTTAATTTCGGCGTTAATCAAATCCAACAATCTATTTTTTTTTCTATTGAGACCATAAGGACATTAATTACCTATGACTTGAATTTTCACTATAGTTGGTTACATTTCCAAATTCATGGTTTCTCCAAACATTAAACACTAGACAACGACCGAGAGGATACATGGGTATGTAAAAAGAACATCATATTTTCACATCCTTTATAACAGAAGGGCTGATTTTCAGTTAATAAGGCATTCAAATTCAAATAGCATAGGATTAGTGGATGCTAAAAAATCTACAAAAAAAAATATGCTTTCAGCCTTGGTGCAAATGCAATGTCCTAATTTCCACTGGAGTACAAGATAGTGGTGAAAGGGAAATGCGAGGGAAATTGGCTAAGAGGAGGGACGCTCACTAATATGCAACTTCAGCAAGCCAACATAACCACTCTTCATTGTGATTATTAATCTTTTAAAAATGGCAAACAATCATGCATTCCATGAGTGCACTAAAACATTTGGAAGTCAATGTTAAATGAAGATTTGACTTGCAATATTGCGTGACAACAAAACATGAACATTCTCCCCAAACCTCTCGGTCCGAAGAAGTTAGTATTCAAAGATAAAGTTGGTGTATTTTCCAAAATGACCATCAAAAGTAAAAGGTTAGAATGGGTTAGAATATAACTTTCTAATGGTCAATATTGATGGTATGCATTGGGTGTGCTTTTTCTCTCAAATGATCGTGTTAGGTTATGTTATGTATTAATAACATCATAATAATTTTGACTCGTGGGCATTGCATAAGTTATTGAGCATGCATCTCTTTCCTCCCCTTAAAAGAACATTACATCATCAAATAAGATGAAATTAGTAGAGGAGAGGGGCAGAACGCAACGTAACTTCAGGGGTATATAGGAATACGAGGCACCATTCTAAACTTTAAATTTTTTCAACATATGCATTGGAGTGTTCCTTAAACAGCTCATTTTAGTTCACAATGAAGTACACTATTCATTGATTGATATACAAGTCATGAGGTGGGTTTGACTTGAAAGGGAATTTAGAATTTGAAAATAACTTTAGGGGTATATAGGAATACAAGGCACCATTCTAAACTTCAAATTTTTTCAACATATGCATTAGAGTGTTCCTTGAGCAGCTCATTTTAGTTCACAATTAAATACACTAATCGTTGATTGATATACGAGTCATGAGGTGGATTTGACTTGAAAGGGAATTTGGAATTTAAAAATATTAAATTTATTTCAAAATTGTAGGAGTTTTGTTATAAATATTTTTAAACATGTATAAATATTATTTTAACATAAATGCCTTTGATAATCACATGCACATAAAGGAACTTTTATGAGCTACTTATCATAGCTAGTTTTCCAAAATGTTTTTAAATTAATACAAGACTGGAGCCCACCACCACAACTCCTGTCACAACTATTGCACCCCGCTCAACTTCTGGCTGCACTCCCCTACGTTCTCTCTTCCATTTTTTAGCTTTTCTGCCAAAACATTTCTGCGTGGATTTCTGATAGATTATCAAAGGTTAGGTGCTAACAAAGCATCCCATCACATATTGGACATCATTTTTCAAACCTGATATCATTGCAACTAGTGGCATCCATGCATCTGATAAGACGTACATGCTGTGAGTGTTTGTGACAAAACTGCATCCAGCTAACCGTTCACCTTCAAGGTATATTAGTTTAGCCTATAAGTGGCATCCATGCATCTCACAAGATGTACATGCTGTGACAAAGCTGCAACTAGCTAATCTTTCATGGATAGGAAAATTTCTTTGGAATTTCTTCCAAGTACTACAATTACTTCTGAATTGTAATTGTAGATATTTCAAATAATCTGAATTCTTCTGTAGATATTTTAAATTCTAAGTGATAATAAAAAACATCGAAAACCCTTGAATGGATTCACACCACAAATTTAAGACAAAATGGAATTCCAAAGAGGGACGTTAGTTACGTTTTATCTTTCCCCGATTGGGGATCCTCTCGATGCTTCTCTGCAATCCATCTTCTAATTTCAAATTCTTCCACATAGTAATCATCCAAACATGTCGGAGATGTTTCCTCAATTTTATTGCCTCTTGGCACTATACTTAAGACCAATAATGTCTGCAGAATCACCACAGCTAAATAAGAAAAAATTTCAACGACGAAGTTGATTCCTTAAGTTAGTCAAATAAGAAGCACAAAAACTAACGTTGGAAATACAAGGAAAACGGGAAATGCAGTACCTTCGCAACACTGCCACAAAGGCGAAGTGTAGACTGCCAATCAGACCATGTTGTTAGTCGAGCTTGTCTGACATCACTTTCAGAGGATATAATCACTGCATACCTGTCCAATGAAAATATTTACTAGAAACAATTTAGTTTAACAATATAGATTTATAAATAGAACACACCTAAAGACAACTAAATGGTTCAGTATTCTGACTGTAGGCATTACTCTAAGCTTGTAGAAGAATGTAAATTGTAATTACTAGTACATTTGTTAACATTTGAGGATGCTCCAAAATAAAAACATGAAAAAGCAGGAGCTTGCATGCTTTGATATTACAAGAAAAGCAGTGATTGAAAATGTAATGAGAAACCATCTATTGATTGTGATTTCGCGAAAGTGCAGATTGGAAGAGCATATGTGCAGAATTGACACAGTTGTGACCACTCACAATGTCATCTCTAGTACGGTTCAGTTCTGGTACACATAAAATTCTGGTGCAGGAGCATTCTGGTGTAGGACCTGTTACCGACCACTTTGTGAGTGATATCCCCATGAGAAATTTTTCTCCGTGATGAGCCTCAGCCGCAACCAGCAGCCCCTTGATGCCTCCTACTAGCTCGTTGTGCAATTTCTCTACCACCCGAGCCAGCCATGTAGTTCCTCACCCACCTATATTGATCGTATGTTTGAAGGTGGGCCTCCCGAATCTAAAGGTATGTCTTGTCATTTGATAATTGAGTATTGGGTTTACTTAACATGGATACTTTTGGGTATGGATTGATAGGGGGTTTTGGTGGAAAGACTAGGCTTAGTTTGTACTCGAATCCTTGGTCTCTTTTGGTTGTTACCCTTGGATCTTAGTCCCGTGGGATCTCTTTTATTGACCATTAGGTTCCAGGGTGGTACTACTAGGGAAACCCCGACTTTCGATGCGTGGTCCCACTCCTCTACCTGCACATATTACTCCATTTCCACTCATTATACCCCATTCATCATTTCTCCCACCCAGATCCACATTCCCATTCTGGGTCCACATAAGGTTAGCCTCCCTATCCCATTGCCCCCACCTTGGGTCAGGCCTAGAATGATGCCTCGAAGGTTGAAGCAACTAAAAAAAGAAAAAAAAACATAATTGCCCACATTTAACAGGAAATTGTACCACAAAATGCAAAAGAAGGGCAAGACAAAAATAGTTAGCACATGGGCAAAAGCTAATACATGAGCTCTACCCCATCCATGGCCATCACCCTGGTTCCATAGGCCCTAGATGAGCCTCCTTTATCATTCAGGAACCCATGATTATCCCAACCCCTGGAAGGCAATGAACCGCCCTATCTCAAAGGGGGTAATCACCGCTATATTATACACATCATGCTCTTGTCTTTTGAGCCTCGATCAGTTAATTAAAGAAAATTCATAAAGGGCAAAGGGCATATAAAGAAGGGTGTAAAAATCAAGGTCGGGGCACCTCATGTACCACGACTACTCCCTCCTATACATTACATACCCAGGTGTGGGCTTCCCCTTATCTAGCTACCCCTATGTCCCATTATGTGGCCCAGGGTTGCGCCTCTCATTCCCTATTCCATCTCACCTATTTGTCACTTGCCACCCCCATTAGAAGGATGTACCTTGGACATACTATCCCCTCTAAGGGTTGAAACCACCTATTAAGGTACTTGGCTAATCCCCTTTGGAGCTTGGAGACACCAGCACATGCCAAAGCCCCACTACGGAAGGGCATGTCATTATGAAGTGCCCACTTTGCTATCCATGATTTGTGAGCTCTCTTACCCGATTATTTTAATGACTGATTATAATGGAAGCCTAGGGGGCGCATTGGATCTTATGCAGGATTACAGGTCGTTTCCATTTGGGTTTGGCTTCCCTCTATGGGATCCTAATCCCCAGAGGTCCACATTGGCACATGAAGGGTGTGCATAGAGAGCCATGGGCCTCCATAGCAGCAGACAGTAGTCCACAGATCTTTATGGATGTTCAAAGACTACTAGCAATCCACTTTCAAGACGATGGTGATAGGCTTTGTACACTATGCCCAACAGGGCCCCACAAGAGCCCCACACTCTTGGCAGGTGTCCTAGCACTTGTACGATGTCATGGCAGCATTTATTCCACCACTTGGACCACTACAGAGGATCTACAGACATGGAGACCCATGGGGTCATTGATGTGCCCTCAGACCCACTAGGAGCACCAAAGGTCTTATGCTTGGAGAACAAGGGGCCACCCCCTTGTCCATCATATTCTGAGGAATTTATTCCTCAATATGGCACTTCAGAATGTTATTGAGCCTTTGGAGGGCCCTACGACATGCATACATCATTATTTGGCCCCTTATGAGGCTTGTTTTTACATTATGAGCTAGTATGGTGGGCTTGTCACCTTTAGGGGTTATTATTTGCACATTATTTTATCTTTAGGTGCCCATAGACTAATTCGAACTCATTAGGAGGCTATATATTGATGTTAGATACATTCATTTGTATCATCACTTGACTTGGGATCTCTCTAATCATAGATAATTTTCGCACTTTTTCCTTCGTGGATATTTTTGGAGATGGATGAATTTTGATTTATGGATTTGGGCTATTTCTCGTCTTGTAGCTTTATTGTGCAAACAAATCGCTAGTTGGATATACTCTATAACGTTGTAAGTGACTTTTATTGTTATTATTCTTGTCGTTGCATACTGCTAAAATTAGGGCTAGTTGTTGCATTATTGAAATGTGGAATTGAGCATGTTTTAGCTATGTAAATGTATGGCCCAATGTTATATGAATGAAATGTCCTAGAGATTATTTATCTCGAGAAGCTTACATCATTTGCTTTGAAGTGTAAATGCTTGAAGGTCACTTTTCTTTTCTTTCTCTCAACATTGGACGAAGTTGACTTTCCGGGCCTCCTTGATCAAGAAACCAAGTTCTTACTCATCAGTGATCACCATCCTTGACTCCATATCCCCACGTGAATTAGGCACTGATACCTAAGAAGGGTGATCATTTTAACCTTCCTTTTACCAATTTTCCCCTTTTTCCCCAAGTCTAACCCCATTAGGTCAGCTAGGGCATCAATTTCTCGGGAATTGACCCAAGGAAAAATTTCGATCTCCTCTAGGATATTGCGTTGGTGGGTCCCCTCTCTCTTCCAAATTTCATGCAATTTTGATGATGGAATCTCCGGAAATCCCAAGCCTTAGCTTTAGGACCAAATTTTGGCTAGGCATCCCCAAGGCTAGACCTCAATAGGATCAATTCAACCTTTTGAAGTAAATATTCTTGCTTGCTTCTTTCCTCTCACCTTGTCAAGGATAAGAACATCATTGGCTACTACATTCCATCCCCAAACCTGAGCTAGGTCCACTTGGCCCCGTGTGGTCCCACTTCTCAATAAAGACTATTTGTCAAAGACCATTTGGGAATCCAAGTTTCCAAGGATTATAGGGATTGAGAAACTCCTTTATAAGCCTACCCTTTCTCCCTCAAACCTCCAATCCCCACACCTTACTCTTGGTGAACCAAGTCCCTTGTTTAAAGAGCAAGCAAATTCCATTCATCACTCCATCCTTGGGAAAGGGTTTTCAGGGTCACTCCTCACCTCTCCATTGACATCTATTTTACAAAGTGATCCCTACACTACTGGGACTCCTCCCATTGGTGAAAGTCCGTAAAGCGCAGGGAGACTTAGCTGTGGTGATAGTGGGCTAAGCCTCCACCGTTGCCCTTGACCTAGCAGTTGCCCTCTTAGGAACCCCTTTTAGGTCTGCTGCTGGTTTGAGCGGTAACAGGACCAATTTAGCATAGGAGCTGATTTGGCCTGGAGGTGGCATAGTATGGACTTCTGATGTGGATGTGGATGTTGGGTGAAGTTTGGCTTGCTCAAAAATGACCATTGGCTTGTTCAGGTTTGATTACTGGTTAGTTGGGCATCTGCCATATTTCATGGAGGGTGCATGGAAGACTAGGCCAACTTTGATCATTTGCAAATCTATAAATATGTAAACACCACCTGTATTTGAAGTTGGATTTGAGAGTCTGATAGTGTGATACCTAAGAGTGAGATAGTCAAGCAAAGTGCTGTAAACATCTTGAGCAATAGGCTGTAAACTTTCTCGAAAACCGTTGGAGCTGTAATCCTCTTGTGTGGGCCAAAGAGCAGTACAACAGCTTGAGAGTCATTTCTGTAGAAAACCTATATTATATGCACATTGCTGTACTTTTGTAATTTTCCAGATAGCTGAAAGTTTTCATGCGATTCTTGGTGCAGCAATTTCTTTCAGGGTGAATGGTTCATTGTTTATGTTTCATAACTGTTAACTTACAACGTGTCAAGCTGTTTATTAATTAGCATAGGATTTTTAAGCTGTTCTTAGCACAGTTCTGATCAGTTGATTTGGTGTCATCCTTAAGTGACTTGCACAGTACTGAAGAGGACTCTATTGTGCAGAACTTCCTGAAGATCAGCACTGTGGTGCTCTGGAGCTTGTGAACCTTTTTCAGTGGATCTCACTCCTGGATAATGAGCAGTTTCGTGGAGTGTCCCTCATCCACAAGACATCGTTCTCTGTAAAGGATGGCATGCATCCTTGTACGTTCAAGTATAACAAATTCAGTCTTAAAATTGAATTACATTCTTATAGGAGTAAGTCTTCTGCATTTATGAAACTCCTCATGTAATTTTTAATTTATTGAATTTTGCTGCCTAAAAGCAGTTGTATGAAAGAAGGGGAAGTACAGTTGTATGAAAGAAGGGGAAGTACTAATTTTGGGACACACACCTCCCAGTATATAAAGAACGGGTGCAAATCACCCATATATTGAAAAAGCAAATACTTACATATTTTCAACAAGTCCTCACAATCAGGATTTGGTGAAGGTAACACAAAGTTGATGCTGTTTGTTGAAGCCATACCTGCACAATACAGGGGTCTTGGTCACCAGAAAAAAGGATTATTTTCCTGCACAAACCAGATTTGAATGCCATTTGCTGCATTGAAAAGCCTTTTTGAGAACTATGAAGGTTTCACCCTGATTATTGACTGAGATCTGGCATATTTCAGAACCTTCAATGGTCCTTATAAGGCTAGAAGAGTTTAATCTTAAAAGTGAGAGAGAGTGGGAAGAATGGAACAGATCGGTCATGCTACTGATTGTCTGCATCAGTAGCATAGCAATACCATGATTAAGAAAGATTTTACAGTGGCAGGAATCTCTGGTGCTGATTAAGGCTGAATTCCCATACCATTGAGTGAATTTCGAATTTTCAACCAACAGAATATGCCAATTTTCTACGGCATCCACCTACTTTCCAGGAATAGCCATCCAGTAATATCAAATGAGTTATCTTCATGTATGCATTATTTTCCAAAATGTTTATGGAATTATCCTCAAGAATGCACCCTTTTCCACATGTTTTTCGAAATATGTTTCAATCTTTCTAGTATATAACTTCTAGTAGAATACAAGGTATATTACTATTACAATATTAATAACAATTTTATTAGTCTTAATGAGTCATTTGTAGTTTGATTAAGTGGACATTAAATAACCATTATACTGTAGCCTAGAAAACTGGGCATGTCCATTTTAGGGAAAAAAATGTCCAGTACATCAGTGTTTGACATGCAGGACACACGTTTAAAAAAATGTGTCCCTTGCATGTCCAACAAGTGGATCACATGTCCTAACATATTTATAATATGTGATACACTTGTTGCAAATGCACAGGGCACACATTTTTTAAAATGTGTGCCCTACATGCTGGACAGTGAGACATGGGACATATGCCCTAATATGGACATGTCCAGTTTTCTAGGCTATGACATAACAGTATTTAATATTAATATATATCATATAAAAATTAATCGTAATCAGTAATTAATCAGTGAGAGTCCTGTAAATATTAAATTGACAATAATCGGGAAAATTTGGCCAATCTGAGCATGCCTCCAGAGTCCAGTGTTAAACAAAATGATTGGGATTCATTGGAAATAATCAATTTGTTGATTGCATCAGGATTAATTGGTATCAATTCAATTCATTGGAAATGATTCCATCTATTATGTGTGTGTGTCCCCATGTCCCAGTGTTAGGCATGCCTATGTTGCAGCCACATTTTAATATTGTGTATTTCACATTAAATATATAAGAATCACAGTTATAACTAAAATCTCAGTGACAGATACTAAAATTTTTATGTTTCTGAACATGCCTCCAGAGTCCAGTGTTAAACAAAATGATTGGGATTCATTGGAAATAATCAATTTGTTGATTGCATCAGGATTAATTGGTATCAATTCAATTCATTGGAAATGATTCCATCTATTATGTGTGTGTGTCCCCATGTCCCAGTGTTAGGCATGCCTATGTTGCAGCCACATTTTAATATTGTGTATTTCACATTAAATATATAAGAGTCACAGTTATAACTAAAATCTCAGTGACAGATACTAAAATTTTTATGTTTCTGAACATTAGATGAATAGAAGAAAGAAACCTACACATAAATATAAATATTGTATGCTTTAAAAAAAGAAAAATGGAGGCGTCTTTCTGGTCTTTGGTATATTTACAAGCAATCGTATCTGGGGAAGTATAACAAAATACAATAAGGTATCTTATTGATAAGCATAAAAGGCCTTACTCTGAGTGAACAAGAGCAGGATGGTGACGATAAGCCACAAAATCAGCACCGTATTGCAGACCTGATCGCACCACCCAATTCTTTGCTCGAAGATGAGAATATGCCTTGTAATGTTGCAAAAACATATTTTGTCTTTCTTTCATGTGCCTCCATATTTCCTCCGGGTTCAAATTCTGACGCCCCTGTCAGAATGCCATGCACCAAATCAAACATATTTTACCAGAAATTTCTGTTGCAGCAACTCAAAACAGAGCTGGATTTCACATAGCCAAAAAAAAAATTGTTCAATATACTTACCATAAACAATTATCTAAGTAAATGTCCTTGCAAGAGGATAATCTTGAAAACTATCCATCTTCTCTTACAATAGCAGATATCATTTTAGAAAAATACCAACTGCAATTACCAGCACACTTTAATCTGGGGATGGATTAGAAACACAGTCATCAACTAACCAGGTAATGTTTGAATCAACCTCACCTGATGGACATCATTCAAAGTACACAAACTGAAATTTGACTGCTATAGTAGAATACTTATTTTGACTCCTTTAATCCCAAAGAGTCTCTGAGCAAGACTGCACTAGAGACACACTACAACAGAGAAATATAGGAGGTTTGTGCAGGGCGGGTAGAATTTGTACTGCACTTATTTTTGAGTTCTTCCTCTCTCTAGGATTGCAATACTCTTGGCTGGCTCTCGTCAAGTGTTTCGCTACCCTAGTGCTAGTTTATTTTTCTCTTTATTGAAGAATTAGGGCTTGTGTTTGTTTCAATTGACTCTCACACTATCTCTTGTGCATCTCAACACTTCAAGCATATCTGAGAATACTACAGGTTCACTCAGTTTTGTTGCATCATGATCATCGCTCCACTCCAATTTAATTCCATCTATTGACACGCCAACCAAACCTGTCTATAGATCCAAAGTACACTCCTCCTCGTCAACTTCTGAAGCAAAATCTAAATACATTAGGTCTATCAATTTTGGTGCATCTAAGCCCCCCAGATTGGGTGAGAGGGGTGGGCATTCATGAGGCTGACAGGTGGCTAACTTTGGAAGCAACTTCGGCTTGGTGCAAAGATGATGGAGAGGAGTAGAGGGCGGGGGATGATAGGGGCCATAATGGCCCGTCCTCCAGCTGCAAAACCAGAGTCTAACCCACTGCACTGAGCTCATTTGGGTACATGGCACATCATGATTTTAACTGGCAAGCTAATGAAGGCAGAAATTAGTTTCTTGGTGAGCGTTTTGTGGGTGTATGGCTCGGGCCTCAGCATTTACAGTGATCCTGACCTTAGATGCAGGGAAGACATTGATATTTCGTTTCAGATTGTTCTTCTAAGAAATTCATTGGTGGATACCAATGCTCCACCGTATCAGGCTTTCAGTAATTCGAAAGGGTCTCTCTGAACTGTGAATAGAGCAGTAGCCCTCCTGAAATTATTCAACCATCCAGAACAGGTTAAGATGGCAGGTAAGAGGCATACTGGACAATGGAGACAGCAGTAACAGCAGGCATGCACGGCATCCAAGGAATTGCAGATTTCAGACAGAGGCAAAGGCAGCAGCAGTAGCCTACCACAGCAGATTTTCAGAGGATACCAAATATGCAGTGGAGGTAATCAAGAATAGAATGAGAGAACAAAGAGGTGCGATTCCCACTAAGCAGAACAAAGAGGTGTGACTCCCACTAGGCAGATTGATCAGGAAATTTTAGAATGGATCCCAGATGCCACTTATTCAAGGAACAAACAAACCAAACTTTTCAAAATGGTTGAAATACAGTGGGAAGTGAAGACCTTCATAGCCATGATAGTGGATATAGGAGGAATTCAATAAAAGAAACTAGCTAGAAGGGAAACTGGAATTGGTCAGAAATATGACAATCTCATCTATGAAATTTGGGGGTCTGACACAAGTGAGGACAGGGGAGAGGAAGACAACCCTAGAAAGATGGAGAAAGAGGAGCTGAGCAATGTGGATGCAATGCAGTCGGTTGCCTGAAAATCTAGCAGGCCTTGGAGAGGGAAACCCGACAAGGTATAAACTAGACAATGGGACAACAATGGTGCAGAGACCCAATGTCACCTCAGCCAAAACCCCCTGCTCTTTACGGATTTTAACCAATGGGAAGAGTTCCAGTAGAGAGGCAGAGACCAATTCTAAGATAGGCTATAGATAAGGTATAAGATGATCCCACTAGGGCTCATTCAAGAGAGAGACAATATAAGTTCAAAGGCTTCTTTAAGGAAGCAATTCGCTCTCAATGAAAAGACCTAGAAAAGGGAGGTGCAAGACCTAGGGTTTGATGTAATTGACAATAATAGGAGTTCCAAAGGAAGACCAAAGAGAAAATGTTTCTTATAGTGAAATTGGCAAAGCCAAGGCTCACGAAACCTTCAAATAAGTCCTTAAGTTGAAGGAAGACTAGGGTTTCCCCTTCTTGGAGCAATTACCTAGGGAAAAAAAATTATGAATGAAATTTGAGTGGATAGATAAAATTTTGTGGAAAACCAAGTCAACTTGATGTTTAGACTCTCAAATCATCAAAAGCCCTTCTCCCTAGAATTTCACTCCAAGCCCTACTTGCTCCTTTAGCCTTGAAAGGACCAAAATTTAAGCGAGGAAAGGATGGATGGAAAATGTGATTGATCACCAATGGCTTGGAGTAGTGCCTTGTCCCTTGGATATACGGAGTCAAGGATGTCAAAAATAGGCCAATCTTATTCCTAAGAAGGATGAAATTTGATGTCATAGCACAAATTTCACGCATTTACCCACTTCAAGGAATAATGGAGTTTTATGGGAAGAGATTCCAAGAGTTTCACCATTATTTGAGAAATCTAGGGTATCAAGTATTAGGTGATTTCTCTTCTATTGATAACTGCTTGTGAATGCTTTTTACTTTCTTAGATAAGGATCTTCTCTTTCTTAGATTATTAGTGTTCTTCTTCATCAAACAACTACCAATGCATAAACCATAAAGAGACAAGAGGCACTAAATATAGGCTATCAGCTAGGGCCAAAACCTCTCCCACTTGAGAGGAAAACCCAAACAAATTCTTCTTCTTATAGAGGCTTCAATTGACGAATACCAAGACCAAGACCCTTGACCTAGTTGCCACTCCAAGACCAAGACACAAGGCTTCCTTGATGAGATCCTTAGTCAACAATCCCTCTGCTCCTTCCTCCTCGACCTCCTTGAATTAGGTCTATAATCCTAATTTAGAAATGCTAGCTCATGCATAAGACCTTTCTCTTATGCCTTGATTTCCCTCGCTTTGGATAGGGTCTCCTTCTAGCTTTACTCGACTTCCTTCTTGACTTGACCCTCTTCCAACTCGATTACTCAAGAGGAATACAATTCCTCTCGGCTTTCTCTGCTGCAATTGATCTCTTACTTCAGGTTAATACTTATGAGATTGATCCATTACCCATGTCGGAGCAGATACAAAATGGAGAAAGGAAGGTCAAAGAAGTCTTGGATACTTCGAATTTTTCATATGAGCATTTTCAAGATCGGGCAGAAAGGTCTACTTTGATTGCATCAACATCAACATCACAATCTATTAAGAAGAATTGAAAAAAGAAAAAAGGAATTGGTAAATATGATGGCCATATACAACATTGTGTTAGGATGGATCAAAGTCCTAAGGTATTCAGAACAGGGCACATCAAAAAAGCGCCCCATGGATTTGGCGGAAAGTAAGCAGGTTCTCAACATTAACTTCAAAGAGAATATCTGATGCCATGGGGCATCTCTTGTATTGTATTTCCAACTCTATTCCTTTTGGTTCATTAGTTGCATTTCATGAATAAACTGCCATTTATGCTCTTAGAATAAATTTCCATTTTTTCATTTCTATACTTGATTTCATATGATGATATTTGGAATGGAAGTTGCAGATATATGTCTTTTGTTGATCGATGCGGATTCCAGGTTCTTGGATACTATCACTTCCTATCTAGCATGCATCCCCATGTGGAGTGAAATGTTGACCACTAGAGTGGCACCTGTAGACTTTATTAAGACCCCATTCCCATGGATGTACCAAAGGCTTCAATGTACCATCAAAGTTTTTACTATCATCAGAGTTTTTAAACTCTAGCTTTTTCTTCTTCAGTCCTCAGATTCCACAGCCCTACGGGGATATTGTATAGATGTCACTAGCATGATGAACAAAGCCATGTAACAGGCCTAAGGTGTTGGGACTCGTTCAATAAAAGTGTACACCCTGGAGTGTTTTTTTTACTTGGTTAATTATTCCTGCTTTTTAGAGACGAATAATTTTCTAGGTTTTTTCACTCACTGCATTACTCCAAAGTTTGGGTGACAGCTTGAAGGTTGAGCCCCTAACACATCTTAGTGTCTAGAGTCAATGTATATTACCATGCTAGGTCATCTCTGAAATTACGCGGAATTTGACCACGTCTAGATAGGATTTTTTAATAATTAAAAATTCCCGCAAAACAAATTTTTTTAATTAATTTCTATGTGATGATATAAATAACTGACCTTCGAAAATGTCTAGGTCGTGTGACTACTTGAAATTCATCCTCAGAGGCGCAACAATATCCTAAGACCCACTTTGAGGGTCAAAAAACGACTTATAGTTCCTCAAAAGCTGATTTTTATAATGTCAACGGCAAAAATGAAGAAAAAATTCAAAAAACAAAATGAATAATTGGAAAAATTTAGAATTTTTCCAAAGTCAAATTTTGGCATGGAAATTACATGGAGAAACAAAGGATGATGTGGCAACCATATAGGGCCCAGCACATGAAGCACAAGTCAAAGTCAAAGTTCCAAGTGAGCACGCCAAAGGCAGTCAAATTGTTTCACGTTGAGTTCATAAGACATGTATGACCAAAGTTCTATTTTTGATTTAATCAAATATTACGGTGAAATTAAAGTGTACGATAAGGTGAGTGGGGAATGGACTCCACCTCACCTCCCTATAGTGTACGTGCAACCTGTTACTACTCAAACTAGCAGGGGGCCTATGGGGGATCCCTAAAGGGCAAATGCTAGGCCAAGGGCAACAAATGGAGACTTAGCCCACTGTCACCTCAGCTGAGGCTCCCTTCTATTTACAGACTTTCACCGATGGGAGGAGACCCAGTATGTATGGAGTCACCAATGAAGAATAAGTCAGTGGATGTGAGTGACTCAAATAAACCCCTTCCCAGAAGAGTTTGAAGGATGGAGCTTGCTTGCTTTCTAAGCAAGGTACTATGTATTCTAGGAAAAGGAAGAAAGGATTTGAGGATTAGGTTTATGAGATAAGACTTGTGAAGGAGTTCCCCAATCCCTAAAATCCTTGTTGGAATTGGTATCCCAGATGGTTCTTGAAGAATGATCTTTCAAAGGAGCGGGACCACACGGGGCCAAGTGGACCTATTCTAGGGTATGAGGGAAGAATGTAACAAACAATGATATTCTTACCTTACACAAGGAGGGGAAAGGATCAAAGAAAGAATTTGCACTTGAAGGTATTGTTTTGACCTTATGAGGTACTAGCCTTTAGGATGGCTGGGCAAGTTTTGATCCTGGAGCTAGGGCTTGGATTTCCTCCCAACTCCACCATTGGAATGGCTTCAAAATTGGAGGAGACCTTGAGGAAAGGCAAACGTAGGAGACCCTAGGCGATTGAATTTTTTTTATGGCTAGCTTGTCGGGAAATTAATGCCCTAGCTACCCCAACTTGGCTAGACCTGGAAGGAGGTGAAGGAATATGAATTTTAGTGACAACCCTTGGTAGATCAATGCCTTAATCTTTGGGAAAATGGAGTCTATGATGAATATGAGTACGATTTCTTGGTTCCCAGTCAAGGAGGTCTCAAGACCACATTGCTAGCCTTCTAGGTCAATGAGAAGCAATCTTGTAGCTTTTATACTTCGATGTGCAAAGGGAATGGCTTATCAAAATCAATATTTTTGATAGAATTACCCCTAGGAGATTTTGTTCATATTACATGGCCCATACATTGAGAGATGATATAATAGAGACAAAATTCCACAATTTTAAGCAATAAATGCATGTAGCTATTAGCCCTAGAACAACGAGAATCCCAGTCCAATGTATATGACAAAGTAAACAAGAATAACATTTAAAAAAGTATTTACATGTAACAAAATAAATCCAACCATTCACAATTAACAAGAGAGAAGCTCCAAGAGAAGATAGACCAATATCCACACATCAAAATTCATCCATAAAGCTCCAATCCATCCTCTAGAACACATAATACATCATTGAACTGACCATTGTCTAGATGAACAGTTCCAGTCCCTACAACATTAAGAGATCTATCATCACCAACATATATATTTTTGGTGTTACAATCATTTAAAGAAGAAAACATGGCTTGGTTTTTGGCCATGTGACAAGAGGCTCCAGAATCAATGAGCCACTCATGAGAATGAGAAGAAGAAGAAGATACATTTAATGCATAACCAGACTGAGATGATTGACGATGACATGCAGAAAATGCCGTTCCGGAAGTTGAAGTTGAAGTAGGCTCCAGATGGATGTTATGTTTCTTCATTGCGGCTTCCAAGGCTTCCATCTTCTTAAAGCATTTAGATTCTAAGTGGCCATCTCGATTACAAAAGTTACAATGTCTATCAGTCTTCTTCCATTTGTTTTTATTGGGCTTATCATTTTGCTGAAATGATCTTTCATTTTGAGGCTGAGATGGTTTAGGACCATTCTTTTGAGGATATGACTTCTTAGGATTCTTTGAATTTGGGTGCTGCTGGGCGGCTAACGCTTTTGTGGAAGAGTTTCCAAGATTAAGAAGACCAAGGTGTAAGAGTTTTTCTTGTTCTCTTATTAAGGAATCACAAAAGGAGTCAAAGGAAGGGGCCTTGTATTCTTGTCCTTGACAAATGAAAGCTTCTCTTGTAGAATGGAAAGTGGAAACAAATACAGAGTAGGCTGGTCCTAACTTAGTAAGGATGGAATAAATAAGGTTACCATCATCTTTCTTAACTTTAACACCTTCCAAGAGATATCTAAGGGTCTTGAATTTTGACAAGAAATCTTCAATGCAAGAAAAATTATTAGGATCCAAAGTAAGCAGCTCATTTTCAAGTTGATGGGATCTAATTTCATTTTTAATCCCAAAAACTTTAGCAAGTTTTTCTAATGCTTCATGAGGAGTCTCAAGTCCTGCAATGTGGAATCTAAGATCAGGAGAAATAGACATCCCTATCAAACCACGTGCTTGATCTTGTCTATTTTCCCATTTTGCCGCCTTGTCTTCATCTTTGGGTTTCTTCTCTTGGTTTGTGGCTATTCTGAAGAGACCTTTACTTCTAAGTAAATCTTCCATGTATTCTACCCATTGGAAGTAGTTAGTGCTGTCAAGAATGACTTGGCATGGACTTTCCATTTTTTTTTAAAAAACTGAAGCTGAAGATGCTGAAAGTAAGTGTACCAACGGATAGATCTCGAAAAAATAGGCGGTTTTAAAAAAAACGGCTCTGAAAAAGGCTTCCGGATGAAGAAGTTATGGCTTTTTGAAAAAAACTTGTTGAGGTTGCCGGCAAAGTGCGCGAATGTGCGGGAATGAAAAAATCCGCCCCCACAAAATGGAGACTTGAACCCAAGACCTCTACTCTCTAAAAATAGCTTTGAACCAATTGATCTATACAAAAAATTTGAGAGAGAGAGAGAGAGAGAGAGAGGGGGGGGGGGCCTCGATTTGCGTGCTTGCCTTGAGAAAGCTCTTTTTCCCTACAAAACACAAAACACAAAACCCAACACGAATATGCAAAGAAAAAACGAACCTTGCGGCTCGAAGTTAGCTTTAGCCAAAAAACTAGAAAAAAATTTAAAAAAAAAATCTCAAGGTTAGCTTTAGCCGAAAAACTAAATATTTTTCTCAATGTTTCTGATTTTCCGAAATCACACTAAGGTGCAGGGAAAAGAGCATACGCATGAGAAAAATCCTTCCTTTCTGTTTCTGATTTGCCCAGATCGCACAGAGTCGCAGGGCAAAGAGCATACGCAGAAATGAAAGGTATAGATCCGGTTAAAAAAAAAGGCTAAATAAACTGAGACCGAAATAAGCAGAGAGAAATTAACAGTAAACTGCAAAAAAACACTGTATACCTCCCGATCTAAAAAATGACGCAGCTAGGGCTACCGGAAACCTTTTCGCATGAAACGAAAGGGGTTCCTCACTGGAACAGATGCTCCGAACGCAACAGAGCAGTCCTCTCGGCCCGAAAGCAGTCAGAAACAACAGATCTAGGAAACGACAGCCGCATGCAGTTCTACCGGCTTCAGATTTGGATCACCAACGGACGCGGCCCTCAAATAGCTCTGATACCATGTAGGAATTTACAGGGTAAGTTCCACAGAAAGAATACCAAAAGGACACCGCTCACAACCAGATCTCAAATCAATACACCAGTATTTTTGACGTGGTTAAAACCCTCAGAGTGCAAGGAGGGAAACAGTCCACGGCCTGTCCCAACGTGGGTACTACAGGCAATTTATTAATCAAAGAATGAAAATTTACATAAGCTTCTCTCATGCACGGATTACCCGAACAATGACCCTCCATGCGCTTTAAATAGAACTCATGGACCAATCGGGTGTCAAGCCACGGATCAAGTGTCGGTAATACCGAGGTGAGAGTGAACCGTCGGATCACTACATATCGTGACCGTCGGATTGTAAGTTACAAAATGTACAACGGTAAAGAAACACACTTTACCTAACTCTAACCTAACTCTATGCTAGACCAAGTTGAACTTAACTATATCCTATGTGTCGGAATATCCTAACACTATTAAGAAGAATTGAAAAAAGAAAAAAGGAATTGGTAAATATGATGGCCATATACAACATTGTGTTAGGATGGATCAAAGTCCTAAGGTATTCAGAACAGGGCACATCAAAAAAGCGCCCCATGGATTTGGCGGAAAGTAAGCAGGTTCTCAACATTAACTTCAAAGAGAATATCTGATGCCATGGGGCATCTCTTGTATTGTATTTCCAACTCTATTCCTTTTGGTTCATTAGTTGCATTTCATGAATAAACTGCCATTTATGCTCTTAGAATAAATTTCCATTTTTTCATTTCTATACTTGATTTCATATGATGATATTTGGAATGGAAGTTGCAGATATATGTCTTTTGTTGATCGATGCGGATTCCAGGTTCTTGGATACTATCACTTCCTATCTAGCATGCATCCCCATGTGGAGTGAAATGTTGACCACTAGAGTGGCACCTGTAGACTTTATTAAGACCCCATTCCCATGGATGTACCAAAGGCTTCAATGTACCATCAAAGTTTTTACTATCATCAGAGTTTTTAAACTCTAGCTTTTTCTTCTTCAGTCCTCAGATTCCACAGCCCTACGGGGATATTGTATAGATGTCACTAGCATGATGAACAAAGCCATGTAACAGGCCTAAGGTGTTGGGACTCGTTCAATAAAAGTGTACACCCTGGAGTGTTTTTTTTACTTGGTTAATTATTCCTACTTTTTAGAGACAAATAATTTTCTAGGTTTTTTCACTCACTGCATTACTCCAAAGTTTGGGTGACAGCTTGAAGGTTGAGCCCCTAACACATCTTAGTGTCTAGAGTCAATGTATATTACCATGCTAGGTCATCTCTGAAATTACGCGGAATTTGACCAAGTCTAGATAGGATTTTTTAATAATTAAAAATTCCCGCAAAAGAAATTTTTTTAATTAATTTCTATGTGATGATATAAATAACTGGCCTTCGAAAATGTCTAGGTCGTGTGACTACTTGAAATTCATCCTCAGAGGCGCAACAATATCCTAAGACCCACTTTGAGGGTCAAAAAACGACTTATAGTTCCTCAAAAGCTGATTTTTATAATGTCAATGGCAAAAATGAAGAAAAAATTCAAAAAACAAAATGAATAATTGGAAAAATTTAGAATTTTTCCAAAGTCAAATTTTGGCATGGAAATTACGTGGAGAAACAAAGGATGATGTGGCAACCATATAGGGCCCAGCACATGAAGCACAAGTCAAAGTCAAAGTTCCAAGTGAGCACGCCAAAGGCAGTCAAATTGTTTCACGTTGAGTTCATAAGACATGTATGACCAAAGTTCTATTTTTGATTTAATCAAATATTACGGTGAAATTAAAGTGTACGATAAGGTGAGTGGGGAATGGACTCCACCTCACCTCCCTATAGTGTACGTGCAACCTGTTACTACTCAAACTAGCAGGGGACCTATGGGGGATCCCTAAAGGGCAAATTCTAGGCCAAGGGCAACAAATGGAGACTTAGCCCACTGTCACCTCAGCTGAGGCTCCCTTCTATTTACAGACTTTCACCGATGGGAGGAGACCCAGTATGTATGGAGTCACCAATGAAGAATAAGTCAGTGGATGTGAGTGACTCAAATAAACCCCTTCCCAGAAGAGTTTGAAGGATGGAGCTTGCTTGCTTTCTAAGCAAGGTACTATGTATTCTAGGAAAAGGAAGAAAGGATTTGAGGATTAGGTTTATGAGATAAGACTTGTGAAGGAGTTCCCCAATCCCTAAAATCCTTGTTGGAATTGGTATCCCAGATGGTTCTTGAAGAATGATCTTTCAAAGGAGCGGGACCACACGGGGCCAAGTGGACCTATTCTAGGGTATGAGGGAAGAATGTAACAAACAATGATATTCTTACCTTACACAAGGAGGGGAAAGGATCAAAGAAAGAATTTGCACTTGAAGGTATTGTTTTGACCTTATGAGGTACTAGCCTTTAGGATGGCTGGGCAAGTTTTGATCCTGGAGCTAGGGCTTGGATTTCCTCCCAACTCCACCATTGGAATGGCTTCAAAATTGGAGGAGACCTTGAGGAAAGGCAAACGTAGGAGACCCTAGGCGATTGAATTTTTTTTATGGCTAGCTTGTCGGGAAATTAATGCCCTAGCTACCCCAACTTGGCTAGACCTGGAAGGAGGTGAAGGAATATGAATTTTAGTGACAACCCTTGGTAGATCAATGCCTTAATCTTTGGGAAAATGGAGTCTATGATGAATATGAGTACGATTTCTTGGTTCCCAGTCAAGGAGGTCTCAAGACCACATTGCTAGCCTTCTAGGTCAATGAGAAGCAATCTTGTAGCTTTTATACTTCGATGTGCAAAGGGAATGGCTTATCAAAATCAATATTTTTGATAGAATTACCCCTAGGAGATTTTGTTCATATTACATGGCCCATACATTGAGAGATGATATAATAGAGACAAAATTCCACAATTTTAAGCAATAAATGCATGTAGCTATTAGCCCTAGAACAACGAGAATCCCAGTCCAATGTATATGACAAAGTAAACAAGAATAACATTTAAAAAAGTATTTACATGTAACAAAATAAATCCAACCATTCACAATTAACAAGAGAGAAGCTCCAAGAGAAGATATACCAATATCCACACATCAAAATTCATCCATAAAGCTCCAATCCATCCTCTAGAAAAAGTGTGAAATTCTCAAGAGAGAAAAGATCCAATCCAAAGTGTTGATGAGCAAATGAGTTCATCTCACTTTTATTTATACACAACTTAGGAGTTCGAAGTAGCCTCCTTGGCCTACATAAGCCCCAAAAATAAAATAATGTTTTAATAATTCAACTTTTGGTGACAAGCCCACCAAACTAGCTCATAAATGAAAAATTAAGCCTCCCAAGAGGTCAGATAATAATCTATGCATGTCGTAAGGCCCTCTAAGAGGCCTAATGAGGTCCATGGGTGCCACAATGAAGAATAGGACCCTCAAAATCAATGGACAAGGGGGTGGCCCCTTGTAATAACTTGTGGTGCTCCAAATGACATGTGGGGGCACACAAATGTCGTCATGGGTCTCCAAACAAATCAAAGATGTCTGTAGATCGCCTGCAAGAGCTAGGATGATGGTGCAGGCGATGCCACATCATCGTGCAAGTCTTGGGTCAACTGCCAAGTGTATGATGTAGATCTGGGGCCAACTGGGCATGATGGATTAGGTGCATCCTCCTCGCCCAATAAGTGAACCGCGGGCAATCTCTGAATGGCTATGGCGATCCATGGAGTGCAATCTGGTGTTGTGGAGGCCCATGCCTCTCAACGCTCACCTTACATGTGCCAATGTATCCCTCTAGAGGATTAGGACCTCGTATAGGGAGACCAAACCCAAGATGGAAACCATCCGCAATCCTGCATAAGATCCAATGCGTCCCCTAGCCTTCCAGTACAAGAAGTCATTAGAGAAATCGAGTAAATGAGTTTACCTAATCATGGACCATAGGCGGGGACTTCATAATGGTCTGCCCTTCCATAATGAGTTTCAGGATGTGCCAGTATCTCTTAAACTCCAAATGGGATTAACCAATAATCCTATTAGGTGGTTTCTGCATCTAAAGGGGATAATATAGTCAAGGTGCATCCTTCAAGAGGTGGTGGCATGTGACAGATAGGTGAATGAAGTAGGGAATGAGAAGGGGAGGCCCTGGGTCACATGCTGGGGTACAAGGGCAACTAATAAGAGGGAAGCCCACACTTGGGTTTTTAATGTGTAGGAGGGAGAAATCGTGGTACATGAGATGCCCTGGCCTTGATTTTTCCACCCTTCTTTATATGCCTTTTGCCTTTTTATGATTATTTTTTATTAACTACTCAGGGCTCAAGGGGTTAGAGCATGATGTATAAGATATAGCAATGAATTCCCCTTTTAAGGTGAGGCAATTCATTGCCCACTGGGGGTTGGGGCAATCATGGGTTCCTATATGGGGAAGAAGGCTCATAGAACCTGTAGGAACCAAGGTGATGGCCATGATGATGAGGTAGATCTCATGTATTAGCTTTTGCCCACATGCTAAATGTATTTTGTCCTAGCCATATTTTGCATTTTGTGGTACATTTTCCTGTTGAATGTGGCCATATATGCTTTTGTCTTTCTTTTCAGTTGCATCAACCTCTGGGCTTCATTCCAGGCCATGACCCAATGTGTGGGCAAAGGGGAAGGGGCAAGATAACCCTATGTGGACCCAATGGAGGAATGTGGACCCGGGCGGGAGAAATGATGAATGGGGTAAAAATGAACGGAAAGAGGGTAATATAAGCGGATAAGGGAGCGGGACCACGCAACCAAAATTTGGGTTTCCCGTGAAATACCATCCCTGGAACCAAATGGTCAATAAAAGAGATCCCACAGGACTAGAATCCAAGGTTAATTCCTAAAAGGGTTCTAGGGACAAAAGCACAGACCTAGCCCATTCCTTCCGTCGAATCCCCCCATTAATCCATGCCCAGAAGTGTCCATGATAAGAAAACTACAATACTCAATTTCCAAATGACAAGGCATACCTTTAGATTCGGGAGGCCCACCTTCAAACATAAGATCATGGCGGATGGGTGAGGGACCACATGGCTGGCTCAGGTGGCAGAGAAATAGCATAATGAGCTAGGTGGTGGTTGCAAGGGGCTATTGGCTATCGGCTGAGGACCATGTTGGAGAAAAAAATTCTCCTAGGGATATCACCCACAAAATGGTAGGTAACACAACCAAAACTTAAGAAATATGCATATGCCAAATTACACAAGCTAGCCATATTCAATAGTTGCAACACAGCTGTCCGAAGGAAATTAACACAGGTTTTAAGGGTGAGTCAACTGTGGGTTATTTCAGTTGAGTGTGAAGTATAGCTCCACTCCAAGGCTAGTGTATCTCCTCCTTGAACTCCACGAGAATCCACAAGCAGCAAATTGCCAATCACTACAGCTATATGCTACCAGCTCAAGAGACAAATATGCTACATTTTTTATGCATAATTTTGGCAGATTTATAGTGGGAACTACACTAACACTTGTGTCAGGGTTTGTCCCCCACTCATTGGCACCCATAATCTTATGTAACAACCACTCAAAAGGAGGATATGCAGCATAAGTTTGGCATCTTTTGAGGTGGATTTAAAATCATTTTAGAGGGGGACAACACTACCACATGAGGCAAGCCTTGTCCCCAACCTTCTCTACTACCAGCGACTCATATCACTCACTTATTATACACAACAAGAGGAGGATTTGTACAACACCATTGACTGATTTCATTGGATAACAAAGGTTACACTTGGCACTTGATGGATTGATTGGCTCAGTTTTGTGGGAGATTTGTTCCCCACCAAGCCACACTAGTCTTCACTTATTCTATGTATGCTAGCAGCAAAAATATTCGACCAACTAGTTAGAGACATTCACAGGCCAGCAGAGGTAATTCATTACAACAATTTGAAGATTTGTGACTGCTACTTGGAAACTTGACTTGGTCTTTAGGATTGTCATCAAGCTACGCTTGTCGCTTGGATTTCTCTTGGGATCATCTCCCAATCTCCTATTTAGATGAGCTTTGGGCTCTCATTTTGTAATCTTTTGCTACGATCTATTGTACTTGGGGAGACTCTGCTTCTATGTACGCTTGATCTTCATTTGAATAAAAAGAGTTTGGGGTTCATTCATGGGTGTTTCACTCTTGGAATTTGTGCTTGGCTCAATGACGGTATAATTCTCAACTTGTGTTTAATTTTATCTCATTTTCTATATGCTTTTATAGAGTTATGAATGTACAACTATCTTACATTTGCAATTGGTTATTTGAAATTTTGATATGTTCTAGGCTAGACAGTTCTATTTATTTTCATACAAATTCTAGAGTTTTCTTTGTTAAAATTTTCTTAACTCAAGATGACTATTGTCTTATGTTAATTTATCAAATAACCCATATCTTGAATTACTATAATAAAATTATTAAAATTCTGAACTTGTAATAGTCACATATATAGCTGAAAATATAAACAATAAAAACTAACTTTTCAAGTACACATGAAATTTTCAAAAACTTATAAGGACACCTCAAAACTGAGGTTTTCAGCCTTCTAGACACTCAAATTTGCTAGATTTGCTTGTTGTTTACTTAGATCCTCACTCAGATTTGCTAGATCTGTTTACTGTTCACTTAGATCTGCACTCAAATTTGCAAGATTTGCTTGTTGTTCATAAAGATCTACACTCATATTTGCTATATTTGTTTGTTGTTCAGTTAGATTTGCTAGATCTAACTGTTGGATATGCATGTGAGTACTTTAAATTCTTTAGATCTGAATATCAACATGCATTAGTAATTTAAATAAACTGTTAAAATACTCAAACACATCAATACACAAGATTTACCCTGGGGAAACCCAATAAGGGAGAAAACCCCAGCAAAGACCTTCTTACTTTATTGCTCTTGAACAAATTTGCAGGTACAAAATTCTTTTTGAGGGCACTACAGTAGAGTTTGCTGGGAGAGAGGACGACTGGAGACAAATGAAGCCTTAACTGACTTGAAACTTCTTGCATGCAGGTGCAAATGACTTAGATCAACTCGCCTTGAGCCAAATATGTCAGATCTGAAGCAAATCGAACTAGATCTGAGCTCGTATGAAGTAGATCTGAAGATTACTTGGGCACATTGCAAAAAAATAGACCAGATCTGGGCAAAATGATTGTTGAACTTTGAATGCTTATATCTAACAACTGAGAACTTGAAACCTTGGGCTCTCAAGAGGGATACGTGCGCTTTGGAGAGTAGATGAAAAACTGCAAAAAAAAAACTTTTGTAGTGAATTGCATTCTCTTAGTCCTTTTATCATTTCTCTTGGCTAGAACAGAGCAACTAGATTTAATCTTGGATTGACATTAGGTAAGCTTCAAGATCCTTCTAGAAGAATCCATGGAAAAGGGGTTAACAACTTAAGTTGTTCTCTCTAGAGACAAGTGCGCGCCACCCCCCCCTCTTCTAATTTGACATTGACATCTTTATTATAATAATGCCTTTATAAACATAGGCAAACTTAGGCTTTTAGCATTTACATCATAACATTACATTATAACATCTCAACTAATCACTAGGACTAGGAGTTTACATAACAAACACTTTTACATGACTCAAGGCTTTTACATAGACATTTTATCACTCTCTCAACCAACATGGTCCATTCACATGCAATTACATTTAAGTACTTATGTTCAAGATAACAAAGAAGAAGGTCTTCTCCATGTGATCATTCAGTACTACAACTTGGACACTTGTTGGAGTAAGCCTACGCGGGGCTAGGTCCTAGGTAGTCACATAACAAGCCAAGGAGTCCATCATACCAATACTAGCTCATACAACTTCTTCATTTGTCCCGACTCTTGCTAGACTAAGTCTTGACTGTTGCTCAAAGAGCTCACAAGACATTGCCTTGGATTTTGCACATGGCTCACCAGGCACCCACTAGCAGTGCCTTCACCCTGACTCTTGTCAAAGCTTACAAGGCTTCTACCTTCGCCTTGACTTTTGCAGAGGCTCACAGGATTTATTGATTCTCCAAATATTCCCTAGCTACCCTCAGGGTGGCCATTTAAGGCCTCTCATTAGAGAATGATTTTCGATGTTCTTATTTTCAACACTCCCTCTCAGTGAGGAAGGCATTCTCTGCAACCCCAAGCTTGCCTCTTAGGTGTGCAAACTATTTTACTGGTAAGGGCTTGGTCAGGATAAATGCAACCTACTCTTGTGTTGTTATGCATTGTAGCTTGATTGTTTTCCTTTGGACCATGTATATTACATAATGATACTTAAAGTCTATGTGCTTCGTTCTTTCATGGAACAGTGGATTCTCAACCAACTTTATGCAGCTTTGATTGTCACAAAAGAGGATTGTAGTCTCCAGCCGATTTTTGTACAACCTAGAAATCAACTTGCTGAGCCACACTGTTTCCCTGCAAGCATCACTTGCTGCAATATATTCAGCCTCTGTTGTACTATGGGCAATGGACCCCTACTTTCTATTGGATGAGGAAATCATGGTTGATCCAAGACTGAAACAGTAACATGTTGTGCTCTTCCTATCTACTGGACTTCCAAACCAGTCTGAGTCTACATAACCATGCATAGAAATACCATCGTTGGAAAAGTAACTTAGACCATAGGTAATGGTCCCTTTCGGATACCTCAGAATATGCTTCACAACAACCCAATGTCTTTGTCTAGGCTCGGCCATAAGCTAAATTAGTGCACTCACTAAATAACATATATCAGGCCAAGTATGAGCTAGATACAATAAGGAGCCGATTAGCTGCCTGTACATAGTGGGGTCCACTAAATCTGATCTTGTGTCTGAGTCATGTAGTTTCTTGAGGTTAGTGATCATTGGTGTGGCCATTGACTTACATTCAAACATTCCAAACCTCTTTAGGATGTCCATAGTATACTTTCTCTGAGCCAAAAAGATACCATCTTTGTTTTGCCATACTTCCAACCCAAGGAAGTAATGCATAAGGCCAAGATCTTTCATTTCAAATCTTTCAGTGAGTTCCTTTTTACACCACTCGATTAAGTGGTTTTCTCCTGTCAGAAAGAGATCATCAACATATAGCACTACAAATAGAGGTTGATTTTTGATCATCCTGAGATACAAGTTAGAATCAACATCACTACTTTGAAAGCCCAAACCTTTAAGAAAATTGTCCATGGTTTCATACCATACCCGAGGAGCCTGTTTAAGGTTGTACAAAGCCTTCCTTAGCCTACATACATGTGAGTCTTTGCTATGTAAAATAAGGCTTTCTAGTTGTTCAACATAAACTTCCCGCTCTACATTTCCATTTAGAAAAGCAGTTTTGACATCCATTTGATGTAACTTCCAACCAAATATAGAGGCTAAATAAATGGTTGTACGAATAGAAGTATACCTTTCCACTGGCGCAAATGTCTCATCATAATCAATGCCTTCCTTTTGGGTGAAACCACGGTCAACAAACCTTGCCTCAAACTTTTCAATGCTACCATTTGCAGCATGTTTAATCTTGTATATCCACTTAGATGAAACAACTAATTTATTAGTAGGACTTGGAACAATATCCCATACATTATTCTTCATTATCGATTTATATTCTTCGAGCATTGCATCTTTCCCGACTTGTAATTTATTTTCTTCATCAATAGTAGAAGGTTCAGATTCACTTAAGTTGTTGACAAGTGCTACATAACCACCATACCTGCGAGGTCTTTTGCTTTCCCTGAATGTACCTTTGGGATCAGCTATCTTTTCTGCTTCTTGTAGAATTTCCCTGGACCAAGATGGTTTTCTTTTAACTGGAGCTTCTTCAAGTGACTTTTCTAGGACTTCAGTAGGCTCAAGAGACAATTCATGATCCATGGGATGATCTTGGTTTCTCTCCCTCTGACTCCCTGAACCTGAACTTTCAGCAGAAGGAGAGGTAGCCTCATTTTTGGTTTCGAGCTGAAGTTCTTTTGACTTTCTAAAGGTTGCTTCTTCATGGAAGGTGACATCCCGACTCACCTCAATTTTTTTTGGCCATGTATATAAATTTTGTAGGCTTTGGATGACTCACTATATCCCACAAATATGCCTTTTATCCCGGAGGATTCTAGTTTGGACCTCTTCTCCTTGGGAACATGAATGTCAATTGGGCAACCAAAGACTCTAAAGTGGCTTACATCAGGCTTGATTCCAGTGAAGGCTTCTTCATGTGTTTTATCCTTGAGAATGGAATGAGGGCTACGGTTTTGAATGTAAACAGTTGTCTTGGTAGCTTCGGCCCAAAGAGATATAGGAAGGTCTTGGTCAAACATCATTGCTTTGGAGGCTTCAACAAGGGTCCTATTTTTCCTCTCAGCTACTCCATTTTGCTGAGGATTGTAAGGGGCAAACAATTGTTTTCTTATGCCATGTTCTTTACAAAAATCCACAAAAGGATGGCATTCATAGTGCCCCCATTATTAGACCTAAGAGTTTTAATCTTCTTATCGGTTTGATTTTCAACTAGGGCTTTAAATTCTTTGAATTTCTCAAAGGTCTCATTCTTGTTTTTCATGAAATACACCCAACATTTTCTGGAGAAGTCATCAATAATAGATACATAGTACAAATAGCCACTCAAAGAACGACAAGTCATAGGACCATATATATCTCAATGAATTAGCTCTAGGATATCTTTAGATCTGCTATCACTGCCGTTAAATGATTTCTTTGTATTTTTCCCAAGCAAACACCCTTTGCAAACTTCATTTTCTGAAAGTGAAATATGAGGCAAGCCTCTTACCATGTGATGCAGATCTGGAAGTGCCTTAACCTCCTATGTCAAAGCTTGTTGTTACTAACAGTATATTGAATAAGAGCTTGAATGGGATAGCCAGTGAGCTTGTAAAGTCCACCTTCACAAATTCCAATTGCTTCAGCTTCCTGGATGCCTTTTGCTTTCGGCCATAGATATGCTTGCTCATCTATAAAGGCAGTTCTAAAACCTTTCTTTTCCAAGGTAGATGCCGAAATAAGGTTCTTCTTCATGTCTGATACATGTAAAACATCATTAAGATGCAAGATAGATCCTGAATCTAAAACATCATTAAGATGCAAGATAGATCCTGAATCTAGCTGTAAGGATATGGACCTAACTCCAATAATCTCATGATTGGAGTCATCTCCTAATTCCCCCTGAACACCAAATGATTTCTTCTTGTAGTTTGTAAGGATCTCTTTGTAACCTGTCATGTGGATGGAGGCACCACTATCAATCAACCACGTGTCTCACTTGGAAGATACCGAACTAGAGAGAGCTGAAATTCCCAAGTATTCCTTTCTGCCTTCACTTTCTTGTTCAGGGAAAGAACTCCTAGTTCTTCTTCTTGGATTTTCTTCTTCAGCAATAGAAGCATATTGTTTGCCTTAGTTATAATTACCTCTCTTCCTGAACATGCAGTCTTTAGCCATGTGTCCCAATTTGTTGCAATTATAACATTTAATATTTGAAATATCAAAGTGTTTACCTGTATAGTTCACATTACCTTTCTGCTTTTGATCATCCTTACGAGTGGAAATCCTTTGGAAGGGCGGTCTCCTTCCTCTTTTCCTTGTTTTGGTGGTAAGTGCATGAATCTCATCCTTGGAGGTTCCTTCTCTGATCATTAATTTGCTTTCTTTTTCAACGGAATCATGCCAAAGTCTCTCAAAAGTAGGTTGTTCATGTCTTCCAATTACGCTTGAAAGGAAAGTTCCCCAAGAAGAAGGAAGGCCATCATAAATAGCCTGCACCAAATCATCATCTTCCACTTTGACTCCAGCTACTATTAGTTGATCTCGTATCTGCTTAATCTTTGAGCAGAAATCTGCAACAGTCTCTCCCTTTTCTAGCTTTAGGAACTTTAGTTTATGTTACAAGTATCTCTTCTGACTTGTTGCAGAGTTCTCATACAGAGTGGAACGTGAATCCATACATTGTTTTGGAGTCATTGCAACTGTCATTACCACCAGAACATTATCCTTCACAAAATCAAATAAAATTTTCCTTGCTTTTGCTTGGTTTCTATCAAAAGAAGCACCCCAAACAATGGAGGTCGAGCACTCTGGTTCAAAATTGATAAAGTGGAGCACTTCTTTCTCTTGAAGGATGTTAGTAATCCTCATCTTCCAAACATCAAAGTTGGAGGACCCTTCCAATCAATCTTCCTTTTGAACAGCAGTGGAGGAGGAAGCCATAACTCAGCCCGCAAATAAACCTTGTGTAGATCTAGAAAACTAAGCCTCTGATCTATGTGGAGTCTGAAAGATACAAGTCAGAGCTCTACACACCCTGCTCTGATACCATGTTAAAATTTTCTTAACTCAAGATGATTGGTGTCCTATGTTTCTTTATCAAATAACCCATATCTTGAATTACTTCAATAACATAGTTAAAATTATGAACTTGTAGCAGTCACATATATCGCTGAAAATATAAACAACAGAAACTAACTTTTCAAGTACACATGAAATTTTGTTCTTCAAATCAGCTTATTGTAAATGATCAAAAACTTATAAGGACACCTCAAAACTGAGGCTTTCAGCCTTCGAGACACTCAGATTTGCTATATCTATTTGTTGTTCACTTGGATCTGCACTCAGATTTGCCAGATCTGCTTGTTGTTCACTTAGATCTGCACTCAGATTTGCAAGATATGCTTGCTGTTCACATAGATCTAAACTCAGATTTGCTAGATTTGCTTCTTGTTCACTTAGATCTGCTAGATCTAACTGTTGGATATGTATATGAGTACTTTAAATTCTTTAGATCTGAATATCAACATGCATAAGTAATTGAAATAAACTGTTAAAATACACAAACACATCAATACACCAGATTTACCTTGGGCAAACTCAATAAAGGAGAAAACCCCAGTAAAGACCTTCTTACTTTATTTCTCTTTGACAAATTTGCAGGAACAAAACCCTTCTTGAGGGCGCTACAGTACAGTTCAATGGGAGAGAGGACACCTGGAGACAAATGAAGCCTTAATTGACTTAAAACTTCTTGCATGCAGGTGCAAATGACTTAGATCAACTTGCCTTGAGCCAAAGATGTCAGATCTGAAGCAACCCAGACTAGATCTGAGCTTGTATGAAGTAGATCTGAAGATTACTTCGGTGCACTAAAGAAAAATAGACCATATCTGGGCGAAATGACTGTTGAACTTTGAATGCTTATATCTAACAGTTGAGAGCTTGAAACCTTGGGTGCTCAAGAGGGATAAGTGCGCCTTGGAGAGTAGATGAAAAGCAGTAGAAAAAGAACTTGTGTAGTGAATTGTTTTCTCTTGGTCCTTTTATCATTTCTCTTGGCTAGAAAGGAGCGCCTAGATTTAATCTTGGATTGACATTGGATAAGCTTCATGATCCTTCTAGAAGACTCCATGGAAGAGGGGTTAACAACTTAAGTTGTTCTCTCTAGACACAAGTGCATCCCCCCCCTCTCCTTCTAATTTTACATTGACATCTTTATTATAATAATGTCTTTATAAACTTAGGCAAACTTAGGCTTTTAGCCTTTACATCATAACATTACATTATAACATCTCAACTAGTTACTAACTAGGCGTTTACATGACAAACACGTTTACATGACTCAAGGCTTTTACATAGACATTTTATCACTCTCTCAACCAACATGATTCATTCACCTGCCAATACATTTTAAGTACTTATGTTCAAGATAACAATAAGAAGAAGGTATTTTCCATGTGATCATTTAGTACTACAACTTGGACAATTGTTGGAGTAAGCCTAGGAGGGGCCAGGTCCGAGGTAGTCACATCACAACAAGACAGGGGGTCCATCATACCAGTACTAGCTCACGAGACTTCTTCATTCAACCTGACTCTTGCTAGACTGAGTCTTGATTGTTGCTCAAAGAGCTCACAAGACATTGCCTTGGATCTTGCACATGGCTCACCAGGCATCCACAAGCAGTGCCTTCATCCTGACACTTGTCAAATCTCACAAGGCTTCTACCTTCGCATTGACTTTTACAGTGGCTCACATGATTTATTGATTATCCAAATCTTCCATAGCTAGCCTCAAGGTGGTCATTTAAGGCCTCTCATTAGAGAATGACTTCCAATGTTGTTATTTTCAACACTCTTGCCATTGTTTATTGATTTAATTCATATGAGCTAATGTGCATTTGAGGTTTTTGTAGAGGACATATTTGGATCAAGTAGCAAGCGTGAGGGGAAGTCTTCAAGAGACCAACCCACTCTCGGCGTAGCTTTCAAGGAGCTCTTATCGTTATTGAATCTCATAAGCTTATCTTTCGAAAGTGTTGGTTTTGCATGGATACGTTTGACATAGTTTGTGCTTAAGTCAATTATTTCAAGCAAATCTACATCTTCTACTTTGGTGCTTTCATCTCTTTACCTAGCTAATCATGAGCTTCTTATTGTATATTATTTTGTAGCATTATCACTCACTTACATGCTCTCTTTTTCACACTATTTTTTGTTTTAGTTTTGCAGTGTTGAAAAGTGTAACTAGGTTCGGTCTTCATAATGTCATGTAATTGTGATTGTTGTAAATGATGAAAGGAAGAAAATAAAATTATTATTGTAATGCTTGCTTCATGGGTTTCATGAGAAAGATATTTTATTTAGATGGCTCCCATTGAGAACCTTAGGATTTGTCATTAAAGTCAAAGAGTCAATTTCATGTATGAAGAACCCTTCTTAGGGATATGACGAATGTATATGAGTCTATAAAAGTGTCTAGAAGCCCTCCAACGACAAGCACTAATCCTCCTCTTCATGTCAGCCTTAAGATGAAGTATAAGATCGTGTCGACTCACCTATTTGGAGACACAACCCTTCATAAGAATATGTCGACTTAATTATGGGACAACCACTATAAATAGGTGTGTAGAGGATTCACATTTCAGATAGTCAAGTTCGAATATACCTCTAAGATTTTCGGGTAAATAGAACAATGATAATTTCGGATGCAACCACAGAAGGTACTTGGATAAGATGATGAGGGAGCAACAAAGAAGTTTAAGGGCTAATCACTAGAACAGTGGTTCGGATTTCAGAAGGAAAATCTCGGTGTCACAACAGAAGATCACAGATCGAACAAGGAGTATATTAACACAATTCGGTGCTATAATGACACCACAGTTCGGTGTTAAGTATACAACAATTCAGTGCATTCGTACCATAGTTTGGTGCTAATGATACTATGGTTCAGTGTTACACCGTGAAGAGAAAGTCACAACTAGTATGAGATCTCAGCGTTTCTACTATGATAAGATCAAGGTAGAATTATAATGATAAAGATCTCAGTGCAATGATGAGACTTTCGATGAGACAGAGAAGTAGTCTGAGTGCTAAGAAGGTTGAAAGCGGAAGAGGAGTCACGAAGAAGAAAGGAGCAGAGGACTAGTGTCTTGGTCTTGGAGTGGCTACTAGGTCAAGGGTCTTGGTCTTGGTATTCGTCAATTGGAATCTCTATAAGAAGAATTTGTGAAGGTTTTCCTCTCAAAGAGTGAGAGGTTTTGGCCCTGGCTCATAGCTTACATGTTGTGTCTCTTATGTGTTTATGTTCATATATTGGTTACTATTTGATGAAGAACACTAATAATCTAACATGAAGAATATCCTAATCTAAACAAGTAAAGACATTCACAATTAGTCACTAATAGAAAAGAAATCACCTAATGCTAATGCCCTAGATTTCTCAACATGGTACCAGAGCTAAGGTGTCAAAGTCAAGAAAAGGGCAAGCAATCAAGAGACACTCAAGGATCGAGTTTCAAGAAAGGCATCAAAGCAAGATTGAATAATATCAAAGTAAAGTTGAATTCTACTTTGGAGAATCAAACCCTAGATCATATAAGAAGGTTTTCTTTAGGAAAAATCATGGGATTATCAATCAAGGCCAAAAGCCTTATTCCTACTCAAGGAAAATAGATCTACACATCAAAGCAGCTATAAGTCTACTCCAGCAAAAGTGTTGGATCCTATAGTCATCATCAAAAGACCACAAAGACCCTCATCAAGTTATCTAAAAAGCAAGGTAGCTCAAATTACTTTAAAGTCGAAGATCACATCATCTTGGAGAGAGTGGAAATCCGAGAAGCATTTCTGATCTACACTACAAGAGAAGTCGAAGTATCTTGAAGGCTAGAAGGCATTGTCATCATATTCAAAAGCTATAAGGCAAGTTCCCTCTCATTGCAGCAAGGATCCTCTCCTTATCCTTGAAGAAGATCATCCAAGGAAGCAGCAAAAACATCCTCATCAACAAAGACAGCTAGATCTAAAGGCATTAACATCACAAAAGCAGCAATGTCCTTTATTGAAGAAGGGCTTCATTCAAAAGAAGGACTAATACATCTTATTCAACCACCATCAGAGTGATCAAGTTGAAGATTTCATCTTCACGTGTCAAGTAAGTATCTTTCATTCTATAATCAAATTTGGTAAAATGACTTCATTTTGCAAGGAGATCTATAAGTTGGTTGGGTCATCGAACTTTCTTGCATGGAAAAGGAGGATAGGCATAGTCATCGAAGAAAGTGATGTCATTAAACATATCAATGGAAAGGTCTCCTATGAATACAAGGAAAGGGATTCTTATGAAAGGTCCCCTCATATAGCAGTATTGGAGACATCAAAGAGATATATATGATAGGCTGGTAGAGCTATTCTCTGAAGATGTGAAGGTCACATCACTTGGATCTGATCTACTCAAATTGAAGGAATCAAAGGATAAAGGGTTATCTTCATAAGACGTCAATTGCAAGATCTGGGAGAGATAATCCTCATTGTTCGAAATGCACTAACTGATGAACAAGGTAACAATGTCTATGAGAATAAGAAGGCTATCCCATTCAACAAGTTGTGATTAATATGCAAGATAGAAGAAGACAAGTTGACGACAAAAGTGTTGAAGGATCAAAAGAAAGGATTCAGACATTTTGTCGAAAGGAAAGAACATAGCTAAGATTCAATGTTATGAACATTATAGGAAAGATTGTCCTTAGCTTAAGAAAGACAATAACAAGAAGAATAGAGAAGAAGTCCATTTCACTAAAGAAGTAGAGGAAGATGAAAGAAGCTCGTCCAAGGAAGAGGAAAAGCATTAGAGCAAGAGCTCGTGACATCGCCATAAGAAATATGAAGGATGTCTGATAGTCAACTTCGAAGGATATAGCTCTTGGTGACCTCATTGAAAGATCAAAGGAATAAGTCATCCAGGACAAGTCCTCATCATACATCATTCAAAAGGGAAACATTTGTTGAATAAGGATATGTGAGATACTCAAGATTCTCTGATGGAATCTTCATTGGAGGATTCATCGATCTAGAGTGGAAGCAATTGTTTCATCAGGAACTCCAACTTGTGGAATTCATGGGATGATGGTATAATGCCATAAGAGATGAAGCAGATCAAGGGGTTGAAGATCTTGTCAATCAAAGAAGTTGTCGAAAGAATCCTAGATGACCTAAAGGTAAATGAGGTATGTATGCTTGTATTTGATTTTATAAAGTCATGTTGTATGGTTGCAGGTAACTAGGATCACTGCTCTATTTTGAGAAGAATGATCAAAGGAAAGAATCTCCTCCTATGAAAGAATGTTCGAAGGCATGAGTCACACTAGATGAAATCAACATAATATGTCCTCATATGAAGTATGAGGTGGTTGACTATAATTGAGGAACTCTTATTGGAAGCTCATGGGAATGAAATGAAAAGTGTGAAGAAAGGAGGAAATCGTGAGATATGCAACCATCGTAAAGGAAATCAACATCCGAAAGACCAAGAATATTTGACTAGGAAATCTCCTAGAAAGATATGAAGACTTTGATGGAAGTCTGAAAAAGATGGATACCCTTGACAATGGATATATTTGGGAAATGTGTCAACATGTATGCAGGATGTTGATACCTACAGAAAGATGTCATGATGAAAGACCATCACAACGGTAATTTTGATTTAAATGTTCATTTCTTATTTTTGAACAAATATCTGGATGGGCTTATGCAATATTGCCAAAGGGAAGAATTGTGGATGACTTCCATGAGGACCATATAGAAGGATGTAAGATCCTTCCGAAAAATATGGCATGAAGAAAGCAGCATGACATGAAGCAAGGCCAGATAAAGATAAATGGATCACTTTCTGATGAAAGGAATGATGACATGACTGACTCGTGGATGAAAGTGATGGATGGTTTGTGCTCTATGTAGAAGCCACAAAGATGAAGACTCTTGGACAAAGACATTCATGACATCGAAGGAAGGAGCTCTTCAAGCAGCTAGTCGAAAGTTGTTGTAGGTCCCTCATTAAGAGGGAGCCTGGAAGCAAGTTTCTTACTTGGAAGAAACTTGGAAATTCCTAAGCCAAGAGGGAGCTTAGGTACATTCCTTCTGTAGGAATGAGTACATTCCATTATTGGAATTGATATGTCCTCCCTAATTGAGAGGGAGAGATACACACATCATTCTGGTCTTCACTTGGGAAGACATAATGGAGGATTGGGTAATCATCTGGCATATAATACTCTTTGAGGATGAGATAGGGCATCCAAGATAAGAGCAACTGTGGACCGATATTCTTTGAGGACTGGCTATCCAAGATAATAATAGTCCAAAGAAGGTCAAACTTTATGAACACCCGGGTGTAGTATGTACCTTGAGAGACAATGATCATGTGGATAGAGTTGTTAGTTAAGGCCTTGCTATGTGACAATGATGGTTGATATGATGCTAGACAGATGGGTTACCAATCCGATTCTTCTTAAGAGAAATTCTTCAGATTAAGAATGACCAAGTACCATTATGAGTACCTCCCTAATTAAGAGGGAGTGTTGAAAAGTGTAACTAGGTTCGGTCTTCATAATGACATGTAATTGTGATTTTTGTAAATGATGAAAAGAAAAAATAAAATTATTATTGTAATGCTTGCTTCATGGGTTTCATGAGCAAGAGATTTTATTTAGATGGCTCCCATTGAGAGCCTTAAGATTTGTCATTAAAGTCAAAGAGTCAATGTCATGTATGAAGAACCCTTCTTAGGGATATGACAAATGTATATGAGCCTATAAAAGCGTCTAGAAGCCCTCCAATGACAAGCACTAGTCCTCTTCATCATGTCGGCCTTAAGATGAAGTATAAGATCATGTCAGCTCACCTATTTGGAGACAGCCCTTCATAAGAATAGGTCAGCTTAATTAGGGGACAACCACTATAAATAGGCGTGTTGAGGATTCGCATTTCAAACAGTCAAGTTCGGATATACCTCTAAGATTTTCGGGTAATAGAACAGTGATAAGTTCGGATGCAATCACAGAAGGTACTCGGATAAGATGATGAGGGAGCAACGAAGAAGTTTAAGGGCTAATTACTAGAACAGTGGTTCAGATTTCAGAAGGAAAATCTCAGTGTCATAGCAAAAGATCATGGATCAGACAAGGGGTATACTGGCACAGTTCGGTGCTAAAATGACACCACAGTTCGGTGTTACGTATACCACAGTTCAGTGCACTCGTACCACAGTTTGGTGCTAATGATACTATGGTTCAGTGTTACACCATGAAGAGAAAGTCACAGCTAGTATGAGATCTCGGTGCTTCTACTATGATAAGCTCAAGATAGAATTATAGTGATAAAGATCTCAGTGCAATGATGAGAATTTCGACAAGACAAAGAAGTAGTCTCAGTGCTAAGAAGGTCGAAAGCAGAAGAGGAGTCATGAAGAAGAAAGGAGTAGAGGACTAGTGTGTTGGTCTTGGAGTGGCTACTAGGTCAAGGGTCTTGGTCTTGGTATTCGTCAATTGGAATCTCTATAAGAAGAATTTGTGCAGGTTTTCCTCTCAAACAGTGAGAGGCTTTGGCCCTGGCTCATAGCCTACAAGTTGTGTCTCTTGTGTATTTATGTTCATGCATTGGTTACTGTTTGATGAATAAGAACACTAATAATCTAACATGAAGAAGATCCTAATCTAAACAAGTAAAAAGCATTCACAAGCAGTCATTAATAGAAGAGAAATCACCTAATGCTAATGCCCTAGATTTCGCAAGATGCAGCCCTAACATTCTTTCTTGTAGGTTCTCTCAAGCTTCAAGTTTCATTCCAAGGAGGCCGTGAGCATTAGGAGAGTTTGTGAAAAAGGTTAGGTCGTGTATCATTTTGGAGCTTGTATTCTCTAATTGTAGAACCTCTTCATCTCTTTCGAGGCTTCCCTACTTGAAGGGATTTCCTTGTTTTTTTACGATCACATACTGTATTTTCCCATCATTTCCTTGGGCACCCCTCTAAGAGGCTCTAACCATCATTGTAAACCATAATAATAAAATTTCTCTTTTGTGGGAACGTGGGTTTTGCCCATGGCATCCTATCTCTCCATTTAGGGAGAGAAGCTTGTGGGTGGTTTGATTGTTAACATTTCCATTTCTTTCATTTTCACATAACATGCATATGATCTAATTGGAAAGTAACACAAATTGCATTTTCTTTCTTAAAGTTTTCTACAAGCTTGCACCCTTTATCTTTGTTGCTATAAGCTACAAGTTCACATTCTATTTCAAAGCAATTTACTCTAATGCAAGCAACCCTCTTATTTCTCACAAACTTTGACACATTTAGCTTGGAACTTGTCTAAATAATCACTTATGCCTCATTGTTATGCTACATTTTTATATCTTGAATATTGAAGCATTGTGTATTGGACAAGTTTATGTTGCAAACCAACTATTTACTTTTATGTCAAGCTAATTATCTTTTATTTTCTGAACTTAAATTTCCTTTTGCAAAGCTATTGTGGGCATAAATCTTATTTCAATTCACTTTCAAGCATTGCAATCAAACCTGGGAAATTTTACATGCATCTTACTTAGGCCCATTTTCAAGCATCACTAAAATCGACCTCCAACTTAAGTTGATTGTATAGACTCTAGGGACCCTGCACCCCTATTGACTCTTCACTGTGAGATTCGGATTTCTGGGCAAGGGTGAGGTCTAGGGACATGAGTTCAATTGAAACTTTGCTTTAGAGTGCAACTAAAAAAATAAACCAAGAGCGCATCGACATCACAACTTTACTTTAATTGAAAATGCAATTCTCCTATTTATGTCATCTTGGATTTACTTGAGTCTTGTTTGCAAATATCACTTTTATTTCAAGAGGCATTTATTATGCAAGTATTGTGAATTCTTTTTTTTTGCAACATTAAGTTTTCTTGTACTTGGAATATCTTTCATTGGTGCAACTATATTTCAAAGTTATTTCATATATTTGTTGCTTTGATGATCATTTAAGCTCATGAGTAATTGATGTCATTATCTTGTCATTTGGGCATTTACTTTCAAGTACTTTCTCATTTATAGTTGCAATTGATGTTTATATGCTTATCTTGGTCTAACATTTGATTTTGCAGGATTGTCTATCATTGCATCTTGATATCACTTTTGAGCAAGCTATTGTTATTTACTTGAAGTCATTGGTCTATAATTTGAATATATCATTGAAATTTTCTCATTTATTCATATGCTTGCTTAATTCTTGGAAACAAGTATTTTTTGACAAGTAATCCAAATTCATCTTTCTACTAGAGACTCATATCATATAACTTTTCATTAGGGACCACCCCCCTTAGCTAACCTGGAAGATAGTTTAAACGGAGAAAGTTGGGAATAGGTGACAGCACCTTCTCTTATTTCTTGCCACCAACCACACCTTGTGGGGTTAAGGGCTTTTCTCACTAACTGTTAGGTGTGTGTGACGGGCAGTGAGTGTAACATTCTTGGCGTCGTTGTCGGGGACAAGTCCTCTTGTACCTGGAATAAGACTAACTTTTGGTTTTTGCATGTTGGATTTTAGAGTTAGAATCATGTTCAAGTGGCGACTCCACTTATTTCAATTTCTACAAGAATTTATGCTAGAAGCTTTCTTCTCGTACACTTCTCGCTAATCTTGGATAGGAGCCTCCTTGTGTTATTCATTTCCTCTTCCAAGGTCAAGTGAGCATGACATCATGAATAATTTGTTCGCCCCTTGTGATTTTACTAACATTCCAGGCTATCCTAATTTTATTCCAGATGAAGCCATTGAGGCTATTGATGAGTTGCCTAGTTTTCTAGGCAACAATGCCATTACTACTGAAACTCACCTTAGGAATTTCCACCTTTGTGTGAGCAAATGGTGCCATGATATTAACCATGAGGATGTTAAAATGAGACTTTTGATCTTTTCATTAGATGGTGATGCTATAGATTGGTTCATAGACTTACCTGCTAAGAGTTTCAATTCTCTAGAATCAATCATTGATGCCTTTGAAGAAAAACATGGGGATGAAAGAAAGATCAAAGCAAAAACCCAAGCAAATGAGAATGATAAGGATCTCATCAAGGGGTTGACGCAAATGATTAAGGATATGCAACTCAACCAAGCTCAACTCTTTAAGACCATGGAGGTAAATCAGGCACAAGCAATACATGCCATGGAGGTCAATCATTCTAGTCAAATCGCTAGTCTTCAAAACAGGTTGCTCGCCATGGAAGAAAAACAATTACAGTTAATCAACACCATGGAAACAAATCATGCCAGGGAGATAAGTGTTATGAAGGCTAATCAAGTCACTTTTAAGAATAGGTTGGAAGAAATGGAAAGATTACAAATACAAAAATTCCAACTTAGGGTAGATGATGAATGGGAAAGGAACAAAGAAACAAATCAGAAGCCTCCCAATCCACTGAACCAGGGTCCATCTCTTTATGAGGAGGTCATGTATTCCATTGAAAAATGGCTAATTGAAGGTGACCTGGATAGAAAGGAATCTGAGAGGAATTAGGTTAATACTTCTGAGATTGATCCATTAACCATGTCGGAGCAAATACAAAATCGAGAAAGGAAGGTCAAAGAAGTCTTGGATACTTCTAATTTTTCATGAGCATTTTCAAGATCAAGCAGAAAGGTCTACTTTGATTGCATCAACATCAATATCATAATCTATTAGGAAGAAAAGAAAAAAAAGGAAAGGATTTGGTAAATTTGATGGCCCTATACAACATAGTGTTAGGATGGATCAAAGTCCTAAGATATTCAGAATAGGGCACATCAAAAAAGCAGCCCATGGATTTGCCCGAAAGTAAGCAGGTTCTCAACATTAACTTCAAAGAAAATATCTGATGCCATGGGGCATCTCTTGTATTGTATTTCTAACTCTATTCCTTTTGGTTAATTAGTTTCATTTCATAAATAAATTGCCATTTATGCTCTTAGAATAAATTTCCATTTCTTCATTTCTATACTTGATTTCATATGATGATATTTCTAATCAATGTGGAAGAAGTCGAAGTCGGGATTAATTCGGCAAGGGTCCAAAAATTGAAAAACTCGGCAAAGTCGAGAGTTTTTTTGAAAAGTCGGCAAAAAACCTGCAAAATTTAAAAAAACACAAAATTATTCAATTTTATTTTTATTGTTTTTTAACATCTAGAGTATCCACAACATCAAATAAATGCATTTCCACATAAACATGTAAAGAAAGCTAATATATAATATGTATATGAAGTCTAGTGCTACATCACATATCAAAATAGTGAATCAACTCTTGAATTTTGAGTCCTATCTGAGTCTCAACTCTCAAGAGTCAAAATATCAACAAAAAATATAATAAATGTACATCATGAGTCATCAAAAAGTCATCAAGTAATCAGTCACTGAGATCCTCTTCCCCTTTTACGGTAACAGGGAATGGCTTTGCCTTTTCCTCTAGAGGAAGAAGGCCCTGCCCCTGGGGATACAAAATCAAATGGACTCAATCGTCCTCTAGAAGCCGATGGAAGAGGTTGCCTCTGTCACATGCTGCTGCTGCTGCCCATCCTAGATGGTGTCCACCTCCTCATCATCCTCATCCTGTGCTGCTACTGCCTCCTGACCCTGATGTTGCACCTCCTCCTCTATCTCTGCCTCTCCCTCCCTTGCAACTGTTACATCCTCTAGATCCACACCTAACCAATCCGGGATCGAGTCCATGATCAGCCTCTCAGTCTCGACACTCCATGAAGAGGTGGTATCAATATTGTCCAATGAGATGGCTTCCACATAAGTAGGTTTCTGAAGCTGTCTCACCCACAATCGAAGATTGTAGTAGACGTAGACCATGTCATTGAGGCGTTGGGACTCCAATCTGTATTAGGGTCATAGATTGTAAATTAGTACTTAGAAAATTTAAATATTAAAATTAATCAAATGAATTCAAAGAATTTAATTTGAAATCTTTTTACCTGTTGCGCTTTTTGTTGTGTATTTTGTCATGTATTTTGTCAAATACACTCCAGTTGCGCTCACACCCAGAGGAACTGCATGTTTGGCTAAGCACTCGAATGGCAAGCTTTTGGAGATGGAGTACTCTGGCACCATAGCTTGTCCACCAAGCATCTACAAGTTAAAAGAAAAATGAGAAACATAAAAAAAAACATTGAAATTCTAAACTTCAAAGTTTGAAACAAACTGAAACTCACCTAGCATTTTGGTTGTCCTATTCTTAATAGCCATGTTAAAACCAAATGTGCCACCTCCCGTCCTATAGACCTCTATTTCTTTAGAAATCTCTTCACGTTCCTGCTCAGATGACGCCATCCTCTCGACACAAGTGAAGAATCCATCCATCACCTCGGCATCAAATCTGAAACCACAAGCGTAAGAAAATGCAGGGTTGAGGTAGACACCTGCAGCATGAATGGGGCGATGGAGGGTATTGTTCCGTCGTTGATCAATCACTTTCCATATGACCTATTGTTTCTCTAACCCCTCGTCTCCCTTATCTGCATAATAAGCACGAATGGCTTCTTTGGCCCTATCCATGGCCTCATACAAGTAGCCCATTGCGGGCTTGTCTCTATCAACCAACCGAAGAACCCTTACCAAAGGTTCTGAAATGGCACACACCTCCTCTACTCCTACCCAAAAGCTCTGATCATATGAAACTAGTCTGCATATGCCCTCTCCCTCTGGTTTGCGGCTAATAGATAAAGAACGTCAATCCGCTGAGAGAAACATGCTCTTCACATCCCACATAGAATTCAACAGAGACTGAAGAGATATGAAAGTAGTGGCAAATCGTGTAATGGCAGGACACACCAACTCTTTATTGTTGGTGAATCTTCTCATCAAGCTAAGCACAGATGCATGATTATAAATAAATTTTGTTATGCTCTTGGATGATTCAACAATATCCCTCACAGTAGGAATCTTACCTATATCCTCCAACATCAAGTCAATGCAATGAGCAGCACAAGGTGTCCAAAACAAGTTAGGATACCTCTCCATAAGCATCTTGCCAGCTGCAACATAATTTGCAGCGTTGCCCGTTATGACTTGGACGACATTGCTTGGGCCTACTTCCTGAATGAAGATGTCCAACAACTCACATAATAAACGTGCATCTTTAATGTGTGCAGATGCATCAACAAATTACATAAACATTGTCCCCTTGGGACAACTAACCAAGAAGTTAAGAAGGGTCCTACCCTTCTAGTCACTCCAACCATCTGACATGACTGTGCATCCAGTGTGTTCCCATGATGCCCTAAACTCTGCCAATCTAGCAGTGCAATCAGTCTTTTCATCTTGAAGAAGAGGCCCTCTCAATTCTGCAAAGGTGGGGGCATTGTACCCCGGGCCAACGACAGCAATAGCATCAAACATAGGCTGGTAGAATGGGTTTGTCTTCGCAATGTTGAAAGGAACATCACTCCATAGAAGACACTTACTGACCAACCTGTCAGCTTCTGCCTTTTCCTTTTTATTCATTGCTGATTTGATCCCAGGTTTTGAACCAGCTTTTGTTCTAGGAACAATAAAATATGAGATAGATGTGGGGCTGGGACCCATGGGTGAGGAAGGTGATGCTGCTGAAGAAGCACTGCCACTCTCAACTCCCCCCACTCTTGAGCCCCCTACAAGTTGGTTTTTTAGTGCTACCCTAGTGTCTTTTCCATCCTCTTTATCCATCAATGATTGAATGGCCCGTCGGATGATTTCTGGAGTTGTATTTGTGCAAAGTTCAACATTTTGCCCCGAAATTTGCCCCAAATGGAATTTTAATCTGTTGATGCATCTTGACATATGCTTGCCACACGACTTGCAAGTCAAATACATACTATTGACCCCCCCAGTTTCAGGTGTAGTATCAGGTTCACCAAACTCCTACATAGTGTCCAACATCCTTGGCATTTTGTTTTAAACTTTGCGCTTGAATTTAAAGTTTAAACCCGAGCACAAAAAAATTGAAACAAATTAAATTGCTTCAGCCTTCAAATCAGCAAAATATAATTTGTATTGCACTCAGAATTTAGAAACAAATTAGTAAATTTAAAATTTAAATTACAAATTTACAGTACATACTACATAGTAGCTATTTTGAAGTCAATGTATATTTTTGAAGTCACATATACAGTCAATATACAGTGATTCTAAGGTCACTGTTTTATCATTTATGATTATGTGACATGTCACTGTTTTATGATAAAACTTTTATCATTTATGATTATGAAATAATAAATATAGAGTCTGGACTCTGCAGATCTTAGAGTCTATAATTCTAATATGATATATAATATATAATATAGAGTCTACATGTCTTAAAGAGGCTATAATTCTAATCAGCAAAGGAACTAAGTGGAAGATTGTTTTGGTTTGGTACAAGGCTTAAAGCTATTCGGCATTCCCGTGGACCAGCAATAGAAGTAATGTCTATGTAGAAATGATCCATCAAAATAGTCCTAAATGATGTCCTGAAACAGATCACTCAAAGTCTCAAACAATGTATGTATGTGGATCCTATTTGGCTATATTTGTGACCAAAACTGTTTTCTGAGCAAATTTTAGAAGCCTTGGCCCCTAACTAGTGATCGAATTATCAACAAAACATGAGTATTTTCTTATTGTAGCAGATTGCTTTGTATATTGGCGTTAAAATATCTTGATTGACTGTTCATTAATCATGAATTGATGATTGCAATAAGGGTTTTGCTACAAGGGTTTTTCTGTCAGCGAGTTGAGGACCGAGGTAAACAGTGAACACATTGCAACAATAAGTAGTAAGCTTCAGATTGGTAGAAATATATTATGATACAATCCGTTGAAATGTAGGATTTAAGAATTTTTAACAACGTTCAGGACCACAGGTATCTCGGCCCTCAGATTAATTAGAACTAAGAAATCTGAACTTTGAAGACTGAAACATTAACAATGAACATACCTTGCGGGCTCCTCTTCACGCAATGGCAAAGTTGCAAACAGAACGTCGGGACTCGGAACGTAATCCTCAATTCTCCATAACGCTGAATAAGCCAAAACAGTGAAAACGCACAGAGAAAATGAACAGAAATCACCCTTTGCGGCATTTTATCCACGCATTAAAAATGGAAGCCGATTTTTTCGATTGACTCCCGATTAAATCAGGATTAATTCGATAAAAACGCGGTTTTTTTGTTTACGAAAAAATCGCCAAAAAGTCGTGCGATTTAATCCTTTTGCCCAAAAAAATCGTGATTTTAGGAATAAATCGCGATTTTTTCAGGACTTTTTCCACACTGTTTCTAATGGATGTTGTTGATATATGGCTTTTGTTGGTGGATGCAGATTTCAGGGTCTTGCATACTATCACTTCCTGTCTAGCATGCATCCCCATGTGGAGCCAAACATTGACAACTGGAGTGGCACTTGTAGATTTTTTTAAGACTCCATACCTTCAATGTACCATCAGAGTTCTTATTATCATCAGAGTTTTTAAACTCTAGCTTCTTCTTCTCACTTTCTTCTTCAATTCTCAAATTACGCAACCCTACAGAGATATTGTATAAATGTCACTAGCATCATGAATAAAGCCATGTAACAAGCCTAGGGTTTTGGGACTCGATCAGTAAGCGAGTACAACTTGGAGTGTTTTTTTTACTTGGTTAATTATTCCTGCTTTTCAGTGGCAAATAATTTTCTAGGTTTTTTCTCACTGCATTACCTCAAAGTCGGGGTGACAACTTGAAGGTTGAGCCCCTAACGCATCTTAGTGTCTAGAGTCAATGTATATTACCATGCTAGGTCATCTACGAAATTTCGTGGAATTTGACTGGGTATAGATAGGATTTTTTAATAATTAAACATTTCCTGCAAAACGAGATTTTTTAATTAATTTCTATGCAATGATATAAATAACTGGTCTTCAAAAATGTCTATGGCATGTGACTGCTAGAAACTCATCCTCAGAGACCCAACATTATCCTAGGACCCACTTTGAGGGTCAAAAAACGACCTATAGTCCCTCGTCTTTTTAATGCCAGTGGCAAAAATGAGGAAAAAAATTATTGAAAAACATCAAAAAAATTTCCAAAGTCAAAATAGGTCAAATTTTGGCATGGAAATTATGTGGAGAAGCAAAGGATGATGTGGCAACCATGTGGGGCCCACCACATGAAGCACAAGTCAAAGTCAAAGTTCCAAGTGAACAAGTCAAAGGCAGTCAAAGTTATTTCATGTTGAGTTCATAAGACACACGTATGACCAAAGTTCAAGTTTTGATTTAATCAAATATTATGGTGAAATTAAAGTGTAAGGTAAAGTGAGTGGGTAATGTGTTGAAGAAAGGATAACTAGGTTTGGTCTTCATAAAGACATTGTAATTATGATTTTTGTAAACAAGAAAATGAATTTATTATTATGCTTGCTTCATGGGTTTCATGAGCAAGAATTTTTATGTATAGATGGCTCCCATTGAGAGCCTTAGGATTTATCTTTAAAGGTCAAAGAGTCAATGTCATGAAGAACCCTTCTTGGGCATGTATCAAATGTATTTGAGTCATAAACAATGTTAAGAAGCCCTCCAAATGACAAGCACAATCCTCTTTGTCATGTCGGCATGCAAAATCGAATTAAAAGCAGTCATAAGGAGACACATCGGTTCACTCTGTCATGTCGACTCAAATGTAGAGCCAGACCACTATATATATGCCTCCAGGGTCACCACAAAAAAGATAGTAACTGGGATTTCTCTGTAATTTTCGATGGGTACAGTGGAGTACAGGATCTCGGATACCTCTGAAATCTCGGTGGTGATTACAGTAAGTAATTACAGTGTAACCTTGTCAATGGTAACTGTCTCAGCACAGTTGTGACAATGAAGCTCTCGGTGCAAGGAGAACACAGTCATAGTCTCGATGAAGATCTCAGTGTAGGAAGAAAACACAGCCATAGTCTCGGTGATGAAGATGATCTCAGGGATCCCACAGTAGCACACACAATCATGTTCTTGGCATCATTATGATGATGAGGATCTCAGTAATACACTCTCGGCATGCTCTCTAGATAGTCACAATCTAAGCATCATTGCAGTGAGAAGGATCTCAGTGATCCTATAGTAACTCACTCTGTCTCAACATACTTCTAGATGCTATCATAAGTCTCGGTATATTTGTGATGAGGATATCTCTGTCTCGGCATACTTCTAGATATAGTCTTGAACTTGATGGAAGGTTATGATCTCGGTGAAGGTATAGCTATGATGAGATAGTTATGATCTAGGTGGATCTAAGTGCAGCTCTCATATACATATCTCAAAATGGAGATCTCGTTGATGAAGACCTCGATGAAGGTGTAGCAATGATGTTGCAGCAGTAATGAAGATCTCGGTGATGCAGTAGTGGTGGCCTCAGTGGTGCAACAATGATGATGATCTCAGCAGTGACAAAGAAGAGGATTGGTGTCTTAGTCTTGGAGTGGCATAATAGGTCAAGGATCATGGTCTTAGTATTCGTCAATTGGAATCTCTATACGAAGAATTTTGTGTGGGTTTTCCTCTCAAAGAGTGAGAGGTTTTGGCCCTGGCAAAAGCCAACATCTTGTGTTCTTGTCTCTTTTGTTTTGGTAGCTATTTGATGACCTAAGAAGACACTTTAATAATAACAAGTGAAGATTGTGCTAAGAAGAAAAAGTTAAAATACTTCACAAATAGTTATCATGGCAAGAAGAATCTCATTAACTGAAGTCAAAGGAAGGGCAGCAAAGATACATTCAAGGATCAAGTTTCAAGAAGGGCATCAAAGCAAGTTGATGGTTATCAAAGAAATGGATCAAGATCTAAATTGAAGAATCAAACCCCGACTTTGATCAAACCCTAGATCGAAGAAGCAGTCTACAACAGCAAGAGATTTTGTCTCTGTAGTCATGATCAAAAGGCCACCGAGACCCTTATCAAGTTGTCTACAAAGCAGGGTAGCTCGAAGGACCTTAAAAATGAAGATCACATCATCTTGGAGAAAGTCGAAACCCTAGTAGCAGTTCTGATCTGCACTATAAAAGAAGGCAAAGCATATTGAAGGCATTGTCATCATCTTCAAGGTCATAAAACAAGCAAGGATCATTTCCTTGCCCTAGAAGAAGATCTTACAAGGAAGTAGAAAATCATCCTCATCGAAAGGAGTAATCTTTTCTACTGGAGAAACGTTTTTTCATTTGAAAGAAGATCATCCAAGAGGAAGCTCTAATACATCTTATTCAATCAGTGATCAAGTACAAGAGTTCATCTTCACTTGTCAAGCAATTATCTTTCATTCATTAATTTATTGGTAAAAATGACTCTGTGGTTGCAAGGAGATCTATAAGTTGGATAGGTCATCAAAATTCCTTGCATAAGAAAGGAGGATAAATATAGTCCCCGAAAGAGAAGTCATTGATATCTATGGAAAAGTCTCTCAAGGTCAGGCATATTTTGAATGCATGGAAAAGGATCAAGAGACTCATAGAATTCTTATGAAATCAGTCAAGGATCCTCTCATCCCTATGCAACAGAGGAGACATCAAAGAGATATATGAAATGCTAGAAGATATATTCTCTGAAAATGGAGTGAAGAAGGTCATATCACTTAGACTTGATTGACAGTATCAAAGAATGAAGGAATATCTTCATGAGATCTCAATTGGGAGATCTGAGAAAGATGATAAGAAGATAATCATCATTGTTCTGAAATGCACTAACTGATAAGCAAGGTAACAAATGACAAGAAAGTTTCCTCACTCAACAACTTGTGGTCTCTATAGAAAAAGAGAAGTTGAGGGCAAAAGTGTTTTAGGTTAAAGGACTCAAACATGTTTAGAAAGGAAAGAGAAGTTTGGTCCTCAAACAAGACAGAAGAGTATAGCTAAGATTCAATGCCATGAAAAGATTATAGAAAGAAGCTCATATCACCGGAAAGATGGAGGGAGCTGAAGAAAAGGGCCAAGAAAGAGGGAGTAACAGATCTATACTATGATCGAGATGGTATCCCTCACAAAAGGGTCCTATCATAAGCTCCTAAATCTTGTGTTATAGATATGACCATAAGATGCATCGTGGCATCATGAAAGCATTGGATGCAAGAGCTTGTGACATCACCATGGGAATCATGAAGGACAAAATCCATGGCAGTCAAACATGAAGGATATAGCTCTTGGGAACCTCATTGAACATTGAAGGAAAGAAAGAAGTCATTTAGGACAAGGGTCATCATGCATCAAGACATAAAGGAAACATCTACCAGATGGGGATATGCAAGATCCTCAAGGTTCTATGATGGAATCCTCATCGGAGGGTTCACTAATCTAGAGAGGAAGCAAGTGTTTCATCGGGAACTCCAACTTATGGAATTCATGGGATGATGGTGTGATGACATGAGAAATGAAGCAAATCAAGGGATTGAAGATCTTTTCAATCAAGAAAGTTGTTGGAAGAAGCATAGATGACCTAAAGGTAAAATGAGGTATGTATGCTTGTATTTAATATTATAAAGTCATGTCGTATGGTTGCAGGTAGCATGGATCATTACTTCTATCTTGAGAAGCATGATCAAGGGAAAAAGGATCTCCTCCTCTGAAAGGACATAGGAAGGCATAAGTCACACTAGATGAAATCAACATAATATGTCCTCATATGAAGTATGAGATGGTTGACTACAATTAAGAAACTCTGATTGAAAGCTCATGGGAATGGAATGTGCAAGGAAGGAAGAGATCGTGAGCTATGCAACCATGATGAAGGCAATCAACATCCAAAGGACCAAGAAGACTTAAATAGGAAATCACCCGGAAAAGATATGAAGACTCTGATGAAACTCTGAAAATGATGGAGACCCTTAACAATGGATATCTTTGGGAGATGTGTCAACGTGTATAAAGGATGTTAATACCTACAGAAAGATGTCATGATGAAGAGTCATCTTGAAAGGTACGATTTGATTTAATGTTATGATTTCTTGAATAATATCTGGATGAGTTCACGAAGGGCTACTGGAACAAGAATTGTAAGTACTAGTACAACTAGCATTCATGTGGTGGATGGAATCTCCTGAAAGAAACATGATAAGGAAGAAGTAGCCACATAATGAATGTTCCATATATGCATCAAGAAGGCCACTTTCCATGAAGAAAGGAATGACATGACAAACCAAGAAGGAAAGTGATTGATGGTTGATGCCCTACATGGAAGAAGCTCAATTGAATTTCATGACATCAAGGAAAGAAGTTGATCAAGCAACTGAGGACCCACGAAGAAGACGTTTTTGATGAAAAGGAGAGTCCCTAGTTAAGAGGGAGCTCTAACAAGTCCCTAATTGAGAGGGGGCTTGGGCAAGTTCCTGGTCAGAAGGAACTTGGGTACATTCCTTTACAGGAATAGGCACATCTTCCCTAGTTGAGAGGGAGAGATAGACACAACATTCTTGTATCCATTTGGGAAGAAAGAATGGAGGATTGGGTAATCATCTGGCATCCGATGCTCTTTGAGGATGTGTCGAGCATCCAAGATAAGAGTAGGAAAGAGGACCGATATTCTTTGAGGGTTGGGAACCCAAGATAAGAATAGTCCTAGAAGCTCATACTCAGTGAACACCCGGGTAGGTATGTACCTTGAGAGACAATGATGAAGGTGTCTATAATCATTGGTCTCGCCAACATTGTGCTCTAATCTGATGAGAGATAGAGTTGTCAATCAAGGCCTTGTTGTGGAAACAATGTTGGTTACTATGATGTTATACAGATGGGATTACCAATCCGATTCTTCTTATGAGAAATTCTTCAGATTGAATGACCAAGTACCATTATGAATACCTCCCTAGTTAAGAGGGAGTGTTGAAGAAAGAGTAACTAGGTTTGGTCTTCATAAAGACATTGTAATTATGATTTTTGTAAACAAGAAAATGAATTATTTATTATGCTTGCTTCATGGGCTTCATGTGCAAGAATTTGTATGTATAGATGGCTCCCATTTAGAGCCTTAGGATTTATCTTTAAAGGTCAAAGAGTCAATGCCATGACGAACCCTTCTTGGGCATGTATCAAATGTATTTGAGTCATAAACAATGTCAAGAAGCCCTCCAAATGACAAGCACAATCCTCTTCATCATGTTGGCCTACAAAATCAAATTAAAAACAGTCATAAGGAGACACATCGGTTCACTCTGTCATGTCAGCTCAAATGTAGAGGCAGACCACTATATATATGCGGCTAAGGTCACCACAGAAAGGATAGTAACTCAGATTCCTCTGTAATTTTCGATGGGTATAGTGGAGTACAATATCTCGGATACCTCTAAAATCTCGATTGTGATTACAGTAAGTAATTACAGTGTAACTTTCTCGGTGGTAACAGTCTCATCATAGTTGTGACAATGAAGCTCTCGGTGCAAGGAGAACATAGTCATAGTCTCGGTGAAGATCTCAATGCAGGAAGAAAACACAGTCGTAGTCTCGATGATGAAGATGATCTCAGGGATCCCACAATTGCACACACAATCATGTTCTTGGCATAATTATGATGATGAGGATCTCAGTAATACACTCTTGGCATGCTCTCTAGCCAGTCACAGTCTAAGCATCATTGTGGTGAGAAGGATCTCGGTGACCCTATTGCAACTTACTCTGTCTCAACATACTTCTAGATGCTATCATAAGTCTCGATATATTTGTGATGAGGATATCTATGTCTTGGCATACTTCTAGATATAGTCATGTTCTTGATGGAAGGTTATGATCTCGGTGAAGGTACAACTATGATGAGACAGTAATGATCTCGGTGGATGTAAGTCCAGCTCTCATATACATATCTCAATATGGAGATCTCGTTGATGAAGACCTCGGTGAAGGTGCAGCAATGATGTTGCATCAGTAATGAAGATCTCGATGATGCAGTAGTAATGGCCTCAGTGGTGCAACAAAGATGATGATCTCAGCAATGTCAAAGAAGAGGATTGGTGTCTTGGTCTTGGAGTGGCATAATAGGTCAAGGGTCATGGTCTTGGTATTCGTCAATTGGAATCTCTATAAGAAGAATTTTGTGTGGGTTTTCCTCTCAAAGAGTGAGAGGTTTTGGCCTTGGCAGAAAGCCAACATCTTGTGTTCTTGTCTCTTTTGTTTTGATAACTATTTGATGAAAGAAGACACACTTTAATAATAACAAGTGAAGATTGTGCTAAGAAGAAAAAGTTCAAATACTTCACATATAATCATCATGGCAAGAAGAATCTCATTAACTTAATTTACCCTAGATTCTTCAACAGAATGGACCCCACTTCACCTCCCTATAGTCTACGTGCAGCCAAAACTTAAGAAATATGTATATGCCAAATTAAACACGTTGGCCAAATTCAATAGTTGCAACGCAACTGTCCAAGGTAAATCAATGCAGATTTGAAGGGTGAGTCAGCTGTGGGTTATTTCAGTTGTGTGGGTTTTTGTAGAGGACATATTTGGATCGAGTAGCAAGCGTGAGGGGAAGTCTTCAAGAGACCAACCCACTCCTAGCGTAGCTTTTAAGGAGCTCCTATCGTTATTTGAATCTCATAAACTTATCTTTCGAAAGTGTTGGTTTTGCAAGGGTCCTTTTGACATAGTTTGTGCTTAAGTCAATTATTTCAAGCAAAATCTACATCTTCTACTCTTGTGCTTTCATCTCTTTACCTAGCTAATGAAGAACTTCTTATGAGCTAGACAAGTGATGGGGTCTTTTCCATCACTTGATTTAGTTTTTGTATATTATGTTGTAGCATTATCACTCACTTACATGCGCTCTTTTTCACACTAACTTTTGTTTTAGTTTTGCGGCCTTAACATTCTTTCATGTAGGTTCTCTCAAGTTTCAAGTTTCATTCCAAGGAGGTCCTAGGCATTAGGAGAGTTTGTGAAAGAGGCTAGGCCATGTATTATTTTGGAGCTTGTATTCTCTAATTGTAGAACCTCGTCATCTCTTTCGAGGCTTCCATACTTGAAGGGATTTCCTTGTTTTTTCAAGATCTCATATTTTATTTTCCCATCAATTCCTTGGGAAACCCTCTAAGAGGCTCTAACCATCATTGTAAACCATAATAATAAAATTTCTCTTTCGTGGGAATGTGGGTTTTGCCCATGGCATCCTATCTCTCCATTTAGGGAGAGAAGCTTGTGGGTGGTTTGATTGTTAACATTTCCATTTCTTTCATTTTCGCATAGCATGCATGATCTAATTGGAAAGTGACACAAACCGCATTTCCTTTCTTAAAGTTTGCTACAAGCTTGCACCATTTATCTCTGTTGCTATAAGCTACAAGTTCACATTTTATTTCAAAGCAATTTACTCTAATGCAAGCAACCCTCTTATTTCTCGCAAACTTTAACACATTTAGCTTGGAACTTGTCTAAATAATCACTTATGCCTCATTGTTATGCTACATTTTTATATCTTGAATATTGAAGCATTGTGTATTGGACAAGTTTATTTTTCAAAGCAACTATTTACTTTTATGTCAAGCTAATTATCTTTTATTTTCTCAAGTTAAATTTCCTTTTGCAAAGCTATTGTGGGCATCAATATTATTTCAATTCACTTTCAAGCATTGCAATATACCTTGGGAAATTTTACATGCATCTTACTTAGGCTCATTTTCAAGCATTACTAAAATCGACCCGCAACTTAAGTTGGTTGTATAGACTCTAGGGACTCTCCACCCCTATTGACTCTTCGCTATGAGATCCGGATTTCCAGGCAAGGGTGAGGTCTGGGGATAGGAGTTCAATTGAAACTTTGCTTTAGAATACAACTAATAAAATAAACTGAGAGCACACATCACAACTTTACTTTACCCGCAAATGCAATTCTCTTATTTATGCTATCTTGGATTTACTTGAATCTTGTTTGCAAATATCACTTTTATTTCAAGAGGCATTTATTATGCAAGTATTGTGAATTCTTATACTTTTGCAACATTTAGCTTTCTTGTACTTGGAATATCTTTCATTACTGCAACTCTATTTCAAAGTTATTTCATATATCTTTTGCTTTAATGATCATTTAAGCTCATGAGTAATTGATGTCATTTTCTTGTCATTTGGGCATTTGCATTCAAGTACTATCTCCTTTATAGTTGCAATTGATGTTTATATTTTTATCTTTGTCGAACATTTGATTTTGCAGGATTGTCTATCATTGTATCTTGATTTCAATTTTGAGTAAGCTATTGTTATTTACTCGATGGCACTGGCCTATACTTTGAATATATCATTGAAATTTGCTAATTTATTTATATGCTTGCTTAATTCTTAGAAACAAGTTATTTCTTGACAAATAATCGAAATTAAGCTTTCTCCTAGAGACTCATATCATATAACTTTTCATTAGGGCCCACCCCCCTTAGCTAACCTAGGATATAGCTTAAACGAAGAGAGTTGGGAATAAGTGACAGCCCCTTCTCTTAGTTCTTGCCACCAACCACACCTTTTGGGGTTAAGGGCTTTTCTCACTAACTGTTAGGTGTGCGTGACGGGAGGCAAGTGTAATAGGTAGCAAAGAGTGAGGGAAGATCTTACAGGAGACGCTTTGCTCGCTGAAAATTTTATAGAAAAGATCAGGCAGATCCATCTACAAGTACAAGAGACACTGCAAAAGTCGCAGGAGAAATATAAGAGCAGACATGATCAACACAAAACAAAGAAATCGTTCAAGGTGGGAGACAGAGTATGGCTATAGTTGAACAAGAAGAGGCCATAAGGGCTTGGTAAGAAAATTAAGGCTTTGAGGTATGGACCCTGTGAGATACTGGAAAAAGTGGGTGATAATACCTATCAACTCAGTTTACCTCCATATATGCGCATTTACTCAGTTGTGAATGTAAAGAATTTGAAACTCTATGAACCTTCCATGCTAGGTCAAGAATAGGAATAGGTCCTACCTTTTGTGGAGGATTTGGCACCAGATACTCAAGCAGAGTTGATAGAAGATACAATTTTGTAGAAAAGGTTCAGAACTACAAGATAGGGGCAGCATGACCTTTGGCAAATTGGGTTGAAAGGACAACTTCCAAGAAAAGCTAAATGGCATGCCAAAGAGAAGGTGGAGGAAAAATTTCTTCACCTCATTCAGTAGAAGCTTTTGGAGACCAAAAGCTTCCCAAAATGGGGAGGTGTGATCCGAATTGGATCATTATATTGTTTGTTGTCCATCTCGATGCTTTTTAAAACAATGCGAACAACGCATATGGATTTCCAATGAATTGATTAATCATGAGCAAGCTGAAGCTCAATAATAATACAGAGATATTTACAATAATAGAAACATCAAGTTTCTATGTAGAATATGGAAACAATCAGTTTCATCTAAGAAACTGCTAAAAGAATAAAAATAGCAACAGCTAAAAGAATGAGCATTAAATACTAAGTAGAAATATTCTAATACCCTTCCTTAATGCTCAATCCATTTACAACACCAATAGACCCTCAGAATTTTACAAATTTATCAGGACCAAGAGGCTTGGTGAAAATGTCGGCGGGCTGCTCTGTTGTGGGAACATATTGCAACTGAACTGAGCCGTCTTCAACAAGCTGGCGAATGTAGTGGCAATGAGTTTCCACATGCTTTGTTCGTTCATGAAAGACTGGATTCTTGGCAAGTTTGAGCACTCCCTGATTATCAAAAAACAAAGTAGGCCCTATCTGGAAAACATGCATATCTGCAAGCATACGTCGAAGCCAAACTGCCTCACAGGATGCCTTAACTACTCCCCGATACTCTGCTTCTGTTGAGGAGAGAGACACTGCCTGTTGCTTCTTACTAGTCCAAGTAACAGCACCGGATCCTAGACTAAACACATACCCAGCTGTAGATTTATGGTCATCAACCGAACCGGCCCAGTCAAAATCAGTGTAACCACTGAGTATAGGATTGGAACTTCGAGTGTATAGGAGGCCATAATCAGAAGTGCCACGTACATATCGTAGCACACGCTTTGCTGCTATCCAATGATCAGTTTTAGGAGCTGACATGAAGTGGGAAATGTAGCTTACTGCAAAACTGATGTCAGGTCTGGTAGCAGTAAGATAGATGAGATTGCCCACTAATTGCCTGAATAAAGTTTCATCCACAAGGGGAGAGGGTGACTGTGCTGAAAGTTTGAGCCCTGGTTCCATAGGAGTCGTGGCCGGTTTGCAATCCTGCATTCTGAACCTTTCCACAAGATTTTTGGCATACTTGGACTGAGAGAGAAAGATCTGATTTTCAGTCTGCCAAACTTCAACCCCCAGACAGTAATGAAGAAGTCCCAAGTCTGTCATCTCAAAAGTTCGGCATAAATCTTGTTTGATCCCATGGATCAAATGTGCAGAGCTGCCAGTAATGATAAGGTCATCCACATAGACAACCACAAACAAGATATCATCACCAGTATGCTTGATATACAGGTTTGCATCCGATGGGCTCCGCTGAAAACCCTGATCTGTCAGGTACTGATCAATTTTCATGTACCAAGCCCGAGGAGCTTGTTTCAATCCATAGATTGCTTTAGCTAACCGACACACTTTCTGTTCTTGACCAGCAACCTTGAATCCTGGAGGCTGCGTCATGTAGACTTCTTCTTGGAGATCACCATTTAGGAAAGCACTCTTTACATCCATCTGATGAACTTTCCAATTGAACTGAGCTGCTAGGGCAAGGACAAGCCTTATGGTACTCATCTTGGCTGTAGGAGCAAAAGTCTCCTCATAGTCGATGCCTTCCTTCTGTGAGAACCCTCGAGCCACAAGACGAGCTTTATACTTGTCTATGGTTCCATCAGCTTTGTATTTCACTTTATACACCCATTTGCAGCCTATGGGCTTTTTCCCTGCAGGAAGATCAGAAAGTCTCCATGTGTGATTCTTCTGAAGACTCTGGAATTCGGCTTCCATAGCCTGTTCCCACTCAGATGTACCCTTAGCCTCTGAATAGGTTTGAGGCTCAAAAATACTGTGTAGGTTAGCCATAAGAGCAAAATTGACTGTAGACTGTTGTCTGTTCTTATGTCTAGAAGTTCTACCTTCAAGGAGCTCATCATCCCGGAGATCACCAATGGTTTTAGCCCACCATTTAGGCCGAAGAGTAGAAGAACCAATATCAGGAGTAGAGGAACCAATATCAGGAGGAGATGGAGAAGACTCAAGAGCAATAGGGGCAGCAAGAGGAGGGTTATTTTCTGGAGGAAGCTCAAATAGAGTATTATCAAATACTAATGCTACATCATCCCTCCCATCAGGTGGACCGACCGGAAGAAGAACATTGTGAGGCTGATCCTCAGAACACTGCTCAGAAGAAGAAGACTGAAAGAATCCTCTGTCTTCATCAAATACTACATCTCGACTGAAGCTAAGACGACCAGTGGCTATATCTATCAGCCTATAGGCCTTGTGATGATCATTGTACCCTGTCATCATGAGTTTCTGGCTTTTGGAATCCAACTTAGAGCGCTTAGCAGCTGGAATCCAAACATATGCAACTGAGCCCAATACTTTGAGATGACTGATCTTAGGCTTACGGCCAGACCAAACCTCTTCAGGAGTCTTCCCTGTAACAGCCTGAGTGGGTGATCGGTTAAGAAGGTAAACAGCAGTAAATACTGCTTCAGCCCAGAATTTGTTTGGAACACTCCTCTTTGTAACATGGAACGAGCCATTTCAACAACCGTGCGGTTGCGACGCTCGACAACACTGTTCTGCTGAGGAGTGTAGGGGGTGGTTAACTGACGTTTGATGCCATGAATATCACAGAAGTTGGCAAAAGCTGAAGAACAAAATTCCCCCCCATTGTCGGTCCTAAGAGTCATGATGTTATAGCCAGACTCTTTTTCAACTAAGGTTTTAAACTTCTGAAAGGTACTAAGTGCATCAGATTTATTTTTTAGAAAATACACCCACATCTTTCTACTGAAATCATCTACAATAAGTAAAAAATATTTGCAAGCAGTGATAGAAGCTGTATTCATAGGACCACAAATATCAGCATGAAGTAACTGGAGTACCTTAGATGCGCGCCAAGATTCTCCATTCTTGAATGAGGACCGATGTTGCTTTCCCGCTTGACAGGCGCCGCATACCCCCAATTGCTGAGTCTGAATATCAGGTAATCCTGACACAAGTCCCTCCCGAGAGAGCTGAGAGAGACTGCATATTTAGATGCCCATATCGCTGATGCCATAAAGTACTGATGGGAGAGACACGTGCTGCTAGAGCCACTTCTGGAGAGTCACCGGTGTCAAGTAGCCTGTATAGACCATGGTCCTCTAGGCCAACAACAATTGTTAGACTAGACTCCCTGTCAATAATGGAGCACTTGTGCGCACTGAACACTACATCAAGCTAAGGAGAATTCCTCATAATCTGGCTGACAGACAGCAGATTAATTTCCATACCAGGAACATAGTACACATTCAAGAAGATGAGTGTGCGCCCACCAGACTGGATTTGAACGGTACCTCTGCCAACCACTGTGTACTTTTCACCTCCACCAAATACCACGGAATCACTGAAAGGTGAGAAGTCAATAAACCAGTCACGCCTGTGAGAGAAATGGCGTGATGCACCAGAGCCACTTCTGGAGAGTCACCGGTGTCAAGTAGCCTGTATAGACCATGGTCCTCTAGGCCAACAACAATTGTTAGACTAGACTCCCTGTCAATAATGGAGCACTTGTGCGCACTGAACACTACATCAAGCTAAGGAGAATTCCTCATAATCTGGCTGACAGACAGCAGATTAATTTCCATACCAGGAACATAGTACACATTCAAGAAGATGAGTGTGCGCCCACCAGACTGGATTTGAACGGTACCTCTGCCAACCACTGTGTACTTTTCACCTCCACCAAATACCACGGAATCACTGAAAGGTGAGAAGTCAATAAACCAGTCACGCCTGTGAGAGAAATGGCGTGATGCACCAGAGTCAATGTACCAAGCAGAAGACGGTACATGATATGACGACCTTTTAGCCGTAAAGGCGTAAAAGGCAGATTCTGTCTGCTCGGAATGTTCCTGACTACCTTCCAACATGAGATTGGTTAACGAAGCCATCTGCACATTTCCCAAGATATGGAAAAATACAAAAAATCCTGCACGGATTTCAATGCGGATGCTGGCTGATCCAAACAGATGCTGATCTAAATATGAAATGATTCCCAAAGGAAACTGATTTACTGTAAGAAGCACAATTTTCTTAGACAAACACTAGATAGGAAGAATCAACAAATTGCGCCCACAGGCATAGGCAGGAAACTCAAGGCGGATGTGAAGAGGCATGAAATTTCTGGAAAGTTAAAACCTCTGTTTTACTGTAATAACAATGTTGATTTACTTGAATGAACTTCTTCCCAAACTCTGCTGCTTAAGATAGTGCTGTGAACGACAGATTTGACTCAGAAAATATCGGCTTATTTAATGAAATTTTGCCAGAAAGCGTAAAGGATTCAAGAAAAATAATGCCGCATTACAATTTTATCACTCTTCTAGAAAAAATAACCCTTTGTGAATGCGTTTTGCCATCTAAGAAACGCAAATGAGCTGTTACTAAAATCCTTGATTTTCTCTCTCAGATCCCTTGATTGCTCGAAAAATAAAGATCGTAATTTTGTTTCACACTAAAACAATAATGAATTTGACCTTGAAGTGGACAAATCGGCCAAATGAGAATTTACTGTTAACGGAACTTCACCGTAATAAAAAAAAGATTTCTCAGAATGGTTGCGTACTTACGGTTGCAGCTGTTGCACCTGTCTCTGCAGAACGGAGATGGCTCCAACACACCCATAAACGGGGTCTTGCAAACGGGCTTCGGCTTCGTAGGCCAGAGATTTTTGTTGCTATGCGGAAGCCGTCAATATAAGAAGCGTTGCAGTCGAAACTGGTGTTATCGGCCCGCAAATGAAAACAGTCAAATAACGCCCGAGTCTGGTTGATCAAGCTGGTTTTGAAGGAGCGAATGCGTGAACGGAAACCACGTATCAGTATGTGGTGATGTCGGATGTACGTAACGCTGGAATCCTGGTTATTTGCTAGCTGTGAAATTCGAATTCGAGTCAGAAATGGCGCCCACGGGAGAGAAGAAACCCGCGGAGAAGAGAACCCGTCGCAGAGAAAGCTCCTGCAGAGAAGAAACCCTGTGCTATGCCTGCACTGATTTATAAGGATCGATCGAGCGATATATTCACTGGGTCGTATATAGCAGAGACTGCGAATTGAGTCCAAATATTACTAAGGACCGAGCCGCCAAATGGTGAAACCCCAAGCAGAGCCCGTCGTTGACTCAAGTTCGAACAGCGTTAACCAGCTTGAAAACAAAAAACAGACCCTGAGAGCAGTTTCGAAATGAACTACTGAATTTTTCAAACTATGAAAAATTATTTCGAAAAAAATCCCTGTGCTCTGATACCATAAAACAGTGCGAACAACGCATATGGATTTCCAATGAATTGATTAATCATGAGCAAGCTGAAGCTCAATAATAATACAGAGATATTTACAATAATAGAAACATCAAGTTTCTATGTAGAATATGGAAACAATCAGTTTCATCTAAGAAACTGCTAAAAGAATAAAAATAGCAACAGCTAAAAGAATGAGCATTAAATACTAAGTAGAAATATTCTAATACTTTTAGAGTAGAAAAAGTGGAGGAATTAGCTCACGAGACCATTTTTATTGGCGGGACACAGTTTGGCAAAATAGGGTTTGAAACCTTCCAAGAGCGTTTTGAGGCATCAAACTACTTTTTTGGGGGGTAAAATATTGTTGCTTTAGCGCCGCACCTTTCCATGTTATTCTATACACAAAGACCTTTCCAATAGCGCAAGAATCACGTCAATCAGAGTTTGTATGCGAAAGTTATGCCACTCGGAAGTTGACCTCCTGTTTTCACCATCATAATTTGAGAGGATGCCATGTTAGCCCTCATTATTCATGAAAAAGGGGTTAGCCACATGATTATGATGTAGAAGACTCTAAAAGAGTCTAAATTGTAACTTTGGTTAAGAGTTGAGGTAGTCAAACCTAACCACAAGTAGGCTATCGAGTTGTTTTATAACCGGGCCACTAGGAGGAAAGGGGATTCCATTCTTTTAAGTGCATTTGTTCCATAGCTGAGCAAAAATAGCCAAGAGGGATAGGAGGTAAAGCACATAGAGAATATTTGTGCATTGTAGCAGTCTACGGGCCATAGGCCATACGTCTTTGTACTTGCAACCATATTTCCATTTAGAGAAAGAGAGCGGAGCGGCCTCACCTTCCACCTGGGTTTTCCTCCTGAAAGGGTTTCCTAAAGCATATCTTGTGTCATGTGTGTGTGAGCTTTTATTTTTTTGTTCTCTATCTTTTGCATAACTTTCATTTGTATGCATGCACTATTAACAATAAATCTACAGATCTAGAAATATAATAAAACTGTAATAGTGTAGAATTTCATATTTTAAATATAAATTTATCAAATTTGTTGTGACGAACTGTCCAGTGGAATATCCACGACAGTTTACAGATCAAAAAGATATCCAAAAATCAGCTCCAAATGTCAAAATGCATCCAATGATCCAATAATCCAAGAGAACAAGAAGTGTGAGTCTCTCTAAGGAGGCCGAAAATCCCAAGTTGAGTGATGATGAGAGATGAAATGACATCTCTCCAATATATATGAGTCCTAACATGTACTATTATGCCTACAAGCCCCTAAAATCATAAAGTAATGGGCAAGAAACAACTCTAGGTCACAGGCCGACCTAGTAACCAATGTGAATAAATGACAAATCTCCTAAAGGAGGGTTGAAATGTTATGTCATGTATGCATAGACCTCCAGAGGGAAGGCATTGAGGCCAAATAGTACTATAGAGGGCCTATAAAATCATGATGGAGGGGTTGGCCCCTCTGTCTCTACGCAAATCATCCTGTAGACCCTTAATTATGGTTTGGGGCACAAACTGGGTCTCATGGGTCACCATGTGGCTAAAAATTTGTCTCTACTCCAACATTGAGGGCACTGAAGATGGTGCAAGCCCTCCTATGTCTCCAAAGGTGAGATAAACATCATCTTGGACCTGGGTCAACTACTAAACCATGTGATCATTGCTAAGTCGACTAGGGCATGCTAGTCCAAGTGCATATTTCCATGGATAATATAGGGAAAAGTGTAGAAGTTTTGGGTGTTAAAGGTGCCCATGGCTATGAAAGATGCTCTAAAATGCTCATGAGTCCCATGGCTCTCAACGCATCACCTATGGGTGTCAATATGTCATTCTAGAGGACCTGGACCCTAGTTAAGTTTCCCATACAGATGGAACCACTTGCCAATTACACACAATATCTAGTGCCACAACTTTCATCATTAGGTACAATAATCATTAGTGCATCTAAGTGAACTAAGCTTGAAAGAAATAGGCATAATGGCATTTCGTATGTGACATCTCTTCCAAAATTGGGGCCTTAGCCATGTAATGGTGTTACCTACCTAGGTAGGAGCAGCGAATAGACAACCGTATTGGGTGTTTCCAACCCGCAAAGGGAAGTGACATGTTCTCAATCCTCCCTTCAATCGATAGGTACCTTGTGAATAATGATGGAACCGAGAGGAAAAGGGACTTCATGGCCAAGTACCATGGTCAAAAGGGACCAACTTATTGATTTTTCATAAGATCTTCTAAACTGATAATTACTTCTTATGATTTCTGAGGCTAATCTTTTCTTGCATTCATATTCATCATAAAGCAATTACACAGAAGATCTCAACGGTAAAATCAAAATGCTAGTAGAGTTAACAACGTTTTTCATGTATCTTCTCTTAAAAAGGCATTGGGCAAGCACCAATCAGCACAAACTACCCTGCCAATGTTAGATGATGAAGGCAAGCTCATTCTAGAACCAAAGGGGATCATCACCACCAGAGAGAAGAAGTTATGTTCACAAGTAATTAAAGAATACCTTATCAAGTGAAAGAATCTACCAGAAGAAGAAGCCTCTTGGGAGACAAAAGCATTTTGCCAAAAACACTTGTCGTTACGTATGCTTTGAGGACAAAGCATCTTTTCAAGAGGGAGGCAATGTTATGTAAAAATTATTTAGTGTAATTAGACGAAAGGCCACGATCATCACTTTGTCCTCAAAGCTCACTGATGCAGGGGCTTGATCTCTTTTCCTGTTTTGAGTGTCTTCTCGTCGTGGAATTGTCGACTTTGTTGACACAAGACGGTAGGATCCTTCAAGTGATAGATAAAATTGTTGGTCTGAGAATGGATCTGGTTGTCCTAGATTAATCTTTTGTGGAATGTTTCGATCATTGGAAATTGGTAATGAATTGTTATCATACGACTGGATTTTGCAAACTTCAGTATTCCTTGGAACATAAATCTGTTGCTTCCATTCTGATTGGTTCAAATATGTAGATTGATTTAGTTGTCTACTTTTGTGATTCAGACGTCAATACAGAGTTCTTCTAGTTGGACTTTCCCTTATCTTGTGTGTGGCTGTTTCTTGATTTACTTCAAGTACTATGGTTGTTGAATTAGGTACACAATCTTCGTTTGGAATTTTCATCATTTGGATTGTAACATGTGAATGTGTTTTTCCTTCAACTGATTGATCCTCTTCTTGAGTTTTGCTATTGACTGGTCTGATACCAATGTAATGAGCAAAGTTCATATACTCAAAGGAATGCTCTGATACCAATGTAACGAACAAGGTTCATATTGATCTGTAAACTGCCGTGGATATTCCACTGGACAATTCGTCACAATAGATCTGATAATATTATATTAAAAATCCGAGATTCTACACTATTATAGTTCTATTTAATTTCTAGATCTGTAGATCTTACTGTAATTAGTGCATGCATGTAAAAGTAAATTATGCAGAAAAGAAGAGAATGACAAAATAAGCTCACACACACATAAGACACAAGATATGGTCTCTGGGAAACCCTTTCGGGAGAAATCACAGCTCGAAGGTGAGGTCGTTTCGCTCTCTTTCTCTGTCTGGAAATATGGTTGCAAGTACAAAGAAGTAATGCCCGTGGGCTGCTACAGTGTACAAATCCTCTCTGTGTGCTCTACCTCCTATCTCTGTTGGCTATCTTTGGTCATCTATGGAACAAATGCTCTCGAAAGAATGGAATGCCTCTTCCTCTCTAGTGGCCCGGTTATAACACAACCTGATAGCCTACTAGTGGTTAAGTTTGACTACATCAACTCTTAACTAGAGTTACAAAATAGACTCTTATAGAGTCTTTTACATCACAAACATGTGGCTAGCTCTTTTTCCATGAATAATAGGGGCTGACGCGGCATCTTCCCGAACTATAGGTGTGAAAACATGAAGGTCAACTTTTGAGTGGCATAACTTTTGCATACAGACTCCGATTGACACGATTCTTGCGTTGTTGGAAAGCTTTATGTGTGTAGAACATAGTTTTCAAAACCGTTTTAAAAAACCGGTTACCGGTCTAACGGCCGGTTAGCAAGGCCGCCAGTCTAAACCGGCCAGAAAACTCGGTTGGAAAGGCCCTTTCGCCTATTTCTTACCCTAACCGGTGAAAAACCGGCCAGTTTAGGACGGAACCGGTCGGTTTTAGGCATGCCCACCGAAACTTGCAAAAAGCGTATTCCTGATTGTGGTTTAGGGGTTTTGGGGGGAAACTAAGGGTGTTTCAACCCTAACAATGTTGGCAATTAATGGTAATGCTAAATTCTTAAAGTAAAAGTGACATTTCCTTTAATTTTTATCTTCATCCTTTTACTTAAATTTTTAACATTACCATGAAATGACTCAGGATGTTTGAGAGTGGTTTCGACCTCATTGGATTTCATATGGAGAAACTAGAATTTTAGATTTCACTCAAAATTCAGCAGACTTAATGGTTTTCAGGATTTCATGGTTTGGGGGTAAACAATAAATGCAATCAGAGCTCCAAATGATGAGCAAAACTCCTGATCTAGATCCCATTGTGTTGGACGATATTGATCCAACATCAGAATGGGTGGAGGAGACTGAAGAACCTGTGTTTGAGGCTGATTTTGATATCGACATGGCTTTAGCAGGGGTTGAAGCAGATTATGTGGTGGCATCAGAACCAGGATCAGTAGCGGCATCAAGGAAAGGCAAAGAACCAATGGAAGGCACTAGTCATGCAGGTCGACAAACTCGTGCTTCCATTAGGTCCACTTCTATTGTCATTGGTGGCATTGATACTGAGGTTGCAGATCAGGCTGAGGCATCCTCAGACTCTGAACCAGATGATGTCTATGTAGCTCCTGATGATGATCCTGTGTCTAGTAGTGGTTATGAACTTGATGATTGATCATGTGTACACTGTAGGCTTGTAGTAGGCCAATGGCCTCATAGCTTACAACATTGTTTTTAGACTTTATAGGCCATTTAGAGCCTCATTTCTTATGTATTTTTCTATTTTGTCGATGATATGTATTGCACTCGGTGCCATTTTGATATATTCACCTTTACATGGTATATAAATGAGCAAACTTTGCATATTTTGTCTCTATTGGCTTGGAATCATGGTTTTACATCATAAAAATAGTTTTGCTTCATTAAAAAATAATTATTTAATGTATTTTTTTAAAACCGGTTCGTTTAGACCAAACCAGTCCCGGTTAGACCGGTTCCGGTCGGTAAACCGGTTCATTAGGTGGACTGGTCCGATCACTGGTTCCGATTTTAAAAACTCTGGTGTAGAATAACATGAAAGGTGCTTTGCTAAAGCGACCAAGTTTTACCCTAAAAAAACGTCGTTTGATGCCTCAAAACGCTCTTGGAAGGTTTCGAACCCCGTTTCGCCGAATTGGGTCCCGACAGTAAAAATGGTCTCGTGAGATGATTCCTCCATATAGTGATCCAATTTGGATCACACCTCCCCATTTTGGGAGGCTTTTGGTCCCCAAAAGCTTTTACTGAATGAGGTGAGGAAAATTTTCCTCCACCTTCTTTTTGGTGTACCATTTAGCTTTTCCTGGAGGTTGTCCCTTCAACCCAATCTGCCAAAGGTCAAGCTGCCCCTGTCTTGTAGTTCTGGACCTCTTTTGCAAAACCGTATCTTCTATCAACTTTCCCTGAGCATTTGGTGCCAAATCCTCCACAGAAGGTACGACTTGTTCCTCTTCCTGATCTAGCATGGAAGGCTCATAGAGTTTCAAATTCTCCATATTTACAACTGAGTAAATGCGCATATATGGTGGTAAACTGAGTCGATAGGCATTATCACCCACCTTTTCCAGTATCTTAAAGGGACCATACCTTAGAGCCTTGATTTTCTTAACATGCCCCTGCAACCTCTCCTTGTTCAACTGTAGCTATACTCTGTCTCCCACCTTGAATGTTTTCTCTGTTCTTTGCTGATCATGCCCAACCTTATACTTCTCCTGCGACTACTGTAGTGTTTCCTATACTTGTATATGGATCTGCCTGATCTTCCCTATATATTTTTCAGCCCTCAAAGCATCTCCTGTAAGATCTTCCCTCACTCTTCCTTGTTTCCCATATGCAATATCCAAAGGTGAAGGTGGAAAATATCCAAAACAAGTTTCAAATATGGACTTTCCTGTAGAAGTGTGGACCACTCTGTTATAAGAATGTTGTATATATACCAGATTTTCGTCCTAGGTCTTCGGATGCTTCTGTTTGTAACCCCTTAGAAGCTGCACCAAAATCCTATTGACTACTTATGTCTGCCCATCTGTTTGTGGATGGAATGTTGTAGATCTCTTCAACTTCGTATCCATCTTCTCCCACAATGTAGTCCAGAATGAACTGAAAAATCTTGTATCCTTGTTTGAAATGTTGCTCCTTAGTATCCTAAAGTGTACCCAGAGCTGTCCAGAGAACAAGTTTGCTGCTTCTTGTCCTCTGATGGTCTTTTTACAGGGCATTAGAACACACATCTTGCTGAACCTGTCAACATCCACGAACATGTAGTCATGTCCCTTCCTAGTTGTCGGTAAACCTCCCACAAAGTCCATGGAAATGCTTTCCCAAGGACGAATAGGTACAGGCAAGGGATGATACAGACCCTGTTTCTTGTTGCTAGGCTTGTTGGTACAACAAAGCATGCATCCTCTTATGAACCTAGCTACTTGTTCTTGCATCTTGGGCCAATACAAATACCACTGCAAGTTAGCCACGATCTTCTCTACACCAAAGTGCCCTGCAACCCTGGAGGTGTGAGCCTCTCTAATCAGCTGCAAACGTTCACCTTTAGGAACACATAGCTTATCCAGCCTGGAGAGTAACCCATCCTGGAGATGGTAGTCAATGGTGTTGTAGCCGTCATGCACGTCTCTGACTTTGCAACTATTGATACACTTCCTTGAAGTCCTCATCTTCTGAATATGCCTCTTTGTATGCATCATGGGTGAATGGCTCCATGTGCATAAGCATCCCCAAAGTTGTAATCTTTGATGTGGGTGGCGTTGAAAGCATATCAGCCAACTTGTTTGTGTTGTCCTTCTTATACTTGATCACCAAATGAAATTGCTGTAAAAACCCCATCCACTTGTAATGCCTGGTCTGTTGTAGCTTATTCTGGGCCTGCAGGTATTGTAACGACTGGTGATCGATGTGGATTATTGTCTCCTTTCCCATCAGATAGTGCTTCCGCTTCTTCACATCTTGCACCATGGCATAGAGCTCCTTATCATAGGTAGGGTAGTTAAGCACTGACCCATGAAAAAATTCAGAGTGGTAACATACAGGCCTTCCTCCTTGCATCAAGACAGCTCCCATAGCATACCCACTCGCATATGTCTCCACTTAAAAGGGTCGTTGCAATTTTGGTAATGCCAGAACTAGTGCTTCACTTATCTTCTTCTTTAACTCATCGAAAGCCTTTTGCTAACCTTTTCCCCACTGGAAACTTTTGCCACTCACTGTTATGGCGTGAAGCGGTGCTGCTAATTTTGAAAATGAGGCTATGAATTTCCTCAGGTACTGTGCTGCTCCAATGAGACTCCTAACTTCAGTAACATTAGTAGGCACTAACCATTTCATGATGGCCTCCATCTTGGAAGGATCTATCTTCAATTCTCCTCCACCAATCACATATCCCAAATACACCAAGGATTGTTGCGCAAACTCGCACTTCTTGAGATTTGCTAGCAGCTGGTGCTTCTTCAATGTTTCCAACACCTATGTCAAATGTGAAATATGCTCCTCCCAGGTAGCACTATATACCCATATATTATCCAAATAGACAATAACAAATGAATCTATAAAATGGCGCAATACATCATTCATTAATCTCATAAATATTGGTGGTGCATTACATAGGCCAAATGACATAACTAACTACTCATACAAATCTTGCCTGGTTTTGAAGGCGATCTTCCATGTATCTTCTTCTTTGACTCGAACTTGGTGGTATCTAGACTTCAAGTCTAGTTGGGTGAAATACTTTGCTTGCGGCAACTGATCTAGCATATCGTTTATCCTGGGCAGGGGGTATCTATTCTTGAGCGTGATTTTATTCAACGCCCTGTAATCTATACACATCTGCAAAGTCCCATCCTTCTTTGGCACAATGATGATGGGTGACCCACATGGTGATGTACTCGGTCGAATGACACCTTGTTCCAGCAGCTGCTGCAACTGTTTCTTCACCTCACTTGCTTCTATAACAGACTGCCTGTACAACCCAATATTTGGCAATGGGGAGTTTGGCAATAGCTGGATCTCGTGCTCCACTTCTCTCTTAGGGGGTAGCCCTTTAGGTTCTTGGAACACGTCCTTGTATGCCTGTAACAACTCCTCCAATTGTTGTTTTTGTTTCTTAGTACACCCCTCTAGGGATGCCTTGCCTCTTATTGACTCCTCTACAGACTGATTTTCTCTTAAAAACAATAAAACATACTTCTTGCTGGAACTGATCAATTTCTTGGCTTGGTTGACACTTACCAGTGAAATTTTCGACTTGCCTTTGTGTGCATTGATGATGAATGATTTTCCATCCTTGATGAGTCGGTACTGGTTAGCTCTCCTCATGAATATTGCATCACGCATGTACATGTATGGACTCCCAAACATGACTCCACATACATCAAGGGGAACCACATCTAGATCTACTTCATCAATAAAATCAACATTGATAGCAAATCTAATTTTACACTGTTTTGTTACCTTCAGCTCTGCATCCTTATGTACCCATCCCAGTGGATATGGGTTTGGATGATCATGAACTTCCAGCCCCAACTTCTTGACTAGATCTGTTGCAATGAGATTTTCTTGCGATCTTGAGTCAAACAGAGCATCAATCTTCGTCTTCTTGACCTGTATCTTTACATGGAAGAGTTTGGTCATTTCTTTCTCTTCCTGTTGCTGAAGGCTACTCAGATTCACCTCCTTCTGCACTGATGTACAAACGATCTTCTCATCCACGTCCGAGCTGCTTTCAACTTGGTTGCTCAAATCAGTGGCCATGAGATTCTTCTTCTTATTATCTTTCTTCTTGTTCTTCGGGTTTAGCTATGGATGCAACTTCCAACACTTCTTCTCTGTATGGCCATCAATGTTGCAATGGTTGCTAGGATCTTTGCACTGGTGTGCTGTGGCTGCCATCTTTTTATCTTTTCCCCATTTTTTCTTCTTCTTCCCATCCTTAGAAGCGTCTTGTTGCTCCTTTTGCTTCGATCCAATTGATTGCGCTCCTTTCAGGCCTATGTTCTCCAGGTACTGTGCCTGCACACAAGCCCCGTCCACTGTTTTGGGCTTGAACAACATCACTTGCTTACGCAGATGGCGGTGCAAACCCCCCAAATACTTGAGGAGTACATCTGGGTTCTTTGAAGAGATACCCAACATTATAGCCATCTTTCTGAATTTTGTGGTGTACTCCTACACGCTTTGGCCCGACTTTTGCCTGAAGTAATGCCACCGGATCCACTGGTCTTCCACGATCTAAATGGGATAAAACTATGACTTAATGAGGGTTTTGAAATCCTCCCACTTAGTCACTGGAGGTTCTCCCTCCAACCTCAGGGTTTCCTTGTGGCTCTCCCACCAAGTCAGTGCATGGCCCTCCAATTGCAGCCGCGTGAATGAGATCTTCTGCCCTTCCTCGATGTGATGGACACTGAAATAAATTTCCAGTTGCTGCAATTGGTGGTTCAACTTCAGAGCGTCGATCTCGCCATGGTATGGCTTGATATTGACTTTTGCTTTCACTTTAAACAGGGATTGGTTCACGACACTCGAACTGGGTTGATCTTTTCCGGGTTCTTTCTTCAGCTGGTTAGCTACGTCTTCTCGATCCCCCTTCTGATTTGTCCTCTGCATTTGAACCCCCTTCTTCTCCAAATATCCCCAACTTATTGCTTAGGGCCGCCATGAGGAGGTTTACATTGCAGTTTATATCGCAACTTGTTTTTCGAGCCGCGAAAACCTCACCTTTGCAGGATCACAAGGTTCATTTACAAATTCGTCGCCCATGATTAGGGTTTTATGATTTTCAGCCTAGCTGATCTAGATCCCTGCAATCTCCACAAAATATCCAAAGAAACCTGCTCTGATACCAAATGATCCGTAAACGACCGTGGAGATTCCACTGGATAGTTCTTCACAACAGATCTGAGAATATTATATTAAAAATCCGAGATTCTACACTCACAATTTTATTTAATTTCTAGACCTATAGATCTTACTGTAATTAATGCATGCATTTTAAAAGTAAATTATGCTAAAAAGAAGAGAATGACAAAATAAGCTCACACACACATAAGACACAAGATATGCTCTCTGGGAAACCCTTTCAGGAGAAAACTCAGTTGGAAGGTGAGGTCGCTTCGCTCTCTTTCTCTCTCTGGAAATATGGCTGCAGGTACAAAGAAGTAATGCCTCTTCCTCTCTAGTGGCGCGATTATAACACAACCCGATAACCTACTAGGGGTTAAGTTTGACTACATAACTCTTAACTAGAGTTACAAAATAGACTCTTCTAGAATATTTTACATCACAAACATGTGGCTAGCCCCTTTTCCATGAATAATGGAGACTAACGCGACATCCTCCTGAACTATAGGTGTGAAAACAAGAAGGTCAACTTCTGAGTGGCATAACTTTTGCATATGGACTCTGATTGATGCAATTCTTGTGCTGTTCGGAAAGCTTTCTGTGTGTAGAATAGCATGAAAAGGTGCTTTGCTAAAGCGGGCAACTTTTACCCCCAAAAAACGTCGTTTGATGCCTCAAAACGCTCCCGGAAGGTTTCAAACCCCATTTCGCCAAACTGGGTCCTGCTGGTAAAAACGGCCACGTGAGCTGATTCCTCCACTTTTTCCACTCCAAATGTATCGAGATGGATGACAAACAATATAATGATCCAATTCAGATCACATATATGTAGCGGAGTAATCTTCAAAAGGCTTGGAAGACGTTTACATCCATAATAGGATAATAATTGTACATTAAATATTATATAAAAATTGATGAGATATGAGATGATTACAATGAGGGTGAGGGTCTGCTTATATACCTTAGGCATGTACCTTTTCACCAACGGGTATGTCCTTAGGAACAAACCTTTTCATTAACTAGTTATTAATTAATCATTATTTATTTATTATTATAGTTTTACATCATTTATATTATTTTATATGTATTTTTATTTATAATACCCTTTCCCGAAAAGGTACCCATGGCAGTATATAAGCCCCAGGGACCCTCATTGTAAAAAACCATCATTCAGTTCATTAATAGTATATATACATTTATTTAGTAAAAATCAGAGTTATTCTCTCCACATTTATTGTCATTAAATTTTATGCCAAATTTTGGAACCAACAATAGTGCAGCCTTTACCAAGACTTCGGGACTTCAATTTCAGGAGGACATATCTCCTCAACAGTGAGGAACTACGTGGAGTGCTACCTACCATTGGAAACGACATGATGAGTACTATTAGATGATGATGGTCTAGCATGCATTATCATGTTCATTTTCCATAACAGAAGCGGGAAATGTAGGGCTTCTTCTGTCTTCTACTGGAGTTGACATCAATGACAACCAATTTTCAACATTGTATCTATATGAAAATGTTACTGTAGCCTTTTGATCTGATATCTTTTACATATTGTTTCATTTATTTTATGGTTGCAGATTACTTGGGTAAAGCATATATTTGTATTATTTTAGTTGCAGCAACTAGCTTACATTGAAATATGGTTGCCCATTTATGTACAGTCTCACCCTCCCTCTTTATCGTATCCCATGACCTAACTTCTGTCAATGCAAACTCATTGTATGAGTTTTCGGCACGGTGCAAAGAGTGAGCAACATACGTTGCTTATGTCGCTTGCAGAGTTCTCGTCATTGGTCTCATCTGTTTACACTTGTATGTATGACATGTTTTTCATTTGTCTCCTTTCAGTTTTAACATCGTTCTTTCATATATTTTTGATCAGCGTTAAATTTAATGTGAGTACATGAGGGAAGAAGTGAAAGGTATCATTCTTATGTGACTGATATTATTTTTACATGGTATTGTGTTTTGCCATATTTCTTTGGATGGAAGATATTCGGTTTGAACATCTTTCTTTCATCCTTTTTTTAATCAATGTTAAAGTTTGTAGTAAAAGAATACGCAGGGAATGAGTGAAAGGCATCATTTTTGTTTGTCTAATCTTATTTTATATGATATTGTGTTTTGCCAGATTTCTTTGGATGGAAGGTATTGGACCACAGGTCTATTGAAAATGCTTGAAGATGTAATTTCTGAAAGTATTTGTGGATGGTTAAGTCCTTTTGCTGCACATGGTTTCTGCTTCTCCCATGTCCAATGGAGTAACAAGCATCAACTTGCACATTTCAGCAATGATATTGGGTGCTGTTACATTTCCATTCAAGGATGTATATCATAATGAGGTTTAGTGGCAGAGTGTCTGTTAGGCCAATAGACCTGTACATCTGTTATTACATTTTAAATCTTGCAAGTGCAATATCTGTAATTCATTATGTATGGGAGAATAAGCTATACTATAATGAAATAGTTTTAATCTGGCACTATGTTTTTTTCTTGAACTTATACAAGCTTCGGATTTTCCATTGGTTTTGTAATAAAGTTTTGAGTTTCTAAATTTTCTTTGTGCTATTTGTCTTGATTTTTCCTTAAATAGCTTATCCAAAGATTATGTTCTACAAAACATATTGGAGTCTTTTAAGCAACATAAATATTTTGTCCATTTAGATTGTTGAAATAGTGGAGGATTAGAGTTTACTTCCTGCACCAGTGCTTATATTGTCGTTTCAAATGTCTTCATATACATGTTTATTGGCATTTAGGTTAGAAAATGACGAATATCTCCCATCTAGAATTTTGTCACTTCCACAGCTATCTAAAATCTTCCACATGGGTTGATGATGGTTGGTCCTAGATGTATGTCTTTGATATCCAGGGGTTTGGTTTTTGAAGCGTTTGCTGAATCACTATCACGTTTCCAAGTGTTTTTTTGGGTGTAGTTAGGCTTCACTATGTTAGTCAAGTAACTTTTATTTTCCAGGTCACTCATCTTAATTGTTTGTTAGTCAAGTAACTTTTATTTTCCAGGTCATTGTTTGTTAGTTGTTTCTGGTTTCCCTTTTTCTTTGCTCCGTTCTAGGAAATATCCTTTTCTTACATCCTTCACTGGAACTTCTCAATATATATGCCATTGTTCCAATGTCTTCATATACATGTTTATTGGCATTCAGGTTAGAAAATGACGAATATCTCCCTTCTAGAATATTGTCACTTCCACAGCTATCTAAAATCTTCCACATGGGTCTATGATGGTTGGTCCTAGATGTATGTCTTTGATATCCAGGGGTTTGGTTTTTGAAGCGTTTGCTGATTTGCTATCAGGTTTCCAAGTGTTTTTTTGGGTGTAGTTAGGCTTCACTATGTTAGTCCTTTTCTTACATCCTTCACTGGAACTTCTCAATATATATGCCATTGTTCCAATGTCTTCATATACATGTTTATTGGCATTCAGGTTAGAAAATGACGAATATCTCCCTTCTAGAATATTGTCACTTCCACAGCTATCTAAAATCTTCCACATGGGTCTATGATGGTTGGTCCTAGATGTATGTCTTTGATATCCAGGGGTTTGGTTTTTGAAGCGTTTGCTGATTTGCTATCAGGTTTCCAAGTGTTTTTTTGGGTGTAGTTAGGCTTCACTATGTTAGTCAAGTAACTTTTCTTTTGCCAGGTCACTCATCTTAATTGTTTGTTAGTTGTTTCTGGTTTCCTTTTTTCTTTGCTACGTTCTAGGAAATATCCTTTTCTTACATCCTTTACTGGAACTTCTCAATGTATATACCATTGTTCCATGGGGATGTCCCCCAGTGTGGGGGTGTGCCCCCCACATTTCCCATGCCCGAGGGACTGGGGCACCGAGGAACACGTTTCCCCACATCCTCCTTTGGGAACAATTTGGGGAAACACATGAGGAAACATTTCACAAGTGTGGGGGATGTGTTTCCCCAAAAGGCAGATGTATGGGCCCCCCCCCCTGAGAAGGGGGTTTCTTGGATGCTCCCCCTTAGATTTTTGTCCAACAAACCTGAAAATAGAACAAAAGAGGGAATAAAGCTTTGAGGGGCACCAACCTGTAGTTAACGCACTTTGATGAAACTGCCAATTCTTGAAATAAATGAAGAACGCATTGACTCAAAAAGAAAGGTATTGTTTAGTGTAGATATTGCGTTGGTGGGTGTGCACCCATGCCCATTCCATTTAATGCCCCATTTAATTCCCATGACCCTTGACCTCCCCTCATTGTCAAAACCCTTCAAGCCCGCATTTGACATTAGATTTGTGGCAAAGAGTTGCCTTGTTGGGCATGTTCCCGAGCCACCTCCCCTTGATCCCTGCAGAGAAAGGTGAAACAAACCAATCACTTTACCTAAACAACATACACATGTATATATTTGCACATGGAAGCATGGAACTTAATGAAAATAATGGAAATAACTCATTAAAGGAACGTGCATCCCAAGTATCCCAAATTAAGGTGCCATACATTGTATGATTGGGTGATTTATGCTTTCATTTGGAAATCAATTCAACATTCAAGCATCTTAATAGGCTTCCTAATTACAAGCGGTCATGGTATTATATGAGGCCCAGGGTAATTTCCAACTCATAGGATAAATACCTAGAAATAGCTTGTTAATATATATCTGAGAGTGAGGACAGATTCAGAACAGGGTTGGACCTTCAATCACATATTCTAGAGTTATAAGGATGCAAGGGAAAAATATAGTTCCCATAGACCCTAACGCACATGCTGAGGTGAAGGATCTACCAAGGACCTGAGGAAAATGTGCTGCTATGAATCCCACGATGATGCCATGTGATTCCGATGGGAGCGCACCCCTAGAGGCATGCAGATATGGTGACAACAGGGAGGGGATCACTCTTCTAACAATCTAGGGTTTCTCCTAAACCCTAATATTGTCACTCTTACAGGAAGCCACCTTGAACACATGCTTTTTCAAATATAACACATCCACTGAACATGATGCGTATCATCCAAAGATGAGTTTTAAAATCAAGAAAGACTCTTAACGCATCAATGAATCCATTAACCTTCAAAACCCTAATGCGATTTCTGAGGACTATATCTGAGATAAAACATGATGCATAAATGTGATACATGAAACGTGAGTGGGCATACCAAAGGGGTTGAATAGATGAGGTCACTGGGAGAGCAACTGGTTGGGGCCCTATCAAAAAACCCTAGAAGCTCAGGGTGAGTAGTGGGGTACCAAAAATTTTGAATATGCCCAAAAATTTGGGTGGTGTTGTAGCAGCTACAACAAGAGCTTTGTAAGAGAATCTACTGACAATGGCTTAGCTGAATCTAGGATTGTTACCAAGAGAATTTGGGCATTGGCATCAGTTGTGATAGTTATAAAAAATTCACCATTGAGACTTGTGATATCTCTCTGGGAGGGGACATAACTCAATTGGCACCAGGAAACTAACTAAAGGAAAAAATGGCTTTGTGGGAACATGACCTGAGGTAGGGTAAAATCCCACATATTAATTTCATCGCTTTGGTCAAGGAATTTCTGTTTTAGCCAAATATGAAGTTCGAACAAGTCAAATTCACAGTTGGTTTCAGAGATTTTATATTGCGGGTCCAATAAGGGTACATTACCTAAGTCTACATGTGGGGGAACATTGGGTTCTCTTCTGGTTTCTTTCCCTTTTCTTTGGGGAGCTTCATTTGAAGCAGCATGATGACTTTGATGAGATGAGAAAAGGTCACGGGTTACCTGGAGTAGGAAAATGACAGTGGAATGTTGAACTGGGTCCCTGGTGATAGTTTGAAATAGTAATGGATGGGAAATTTAACTGGCCAATGTTGTGGCTTAAGAATCTATAACAGGTTGTTGATCATACGACATGGTGAAGGAAAGAAATTTTATGGTTTTAGATCGTTTATATAGAATGATTTCCCAATTAACCATTAATATACCGTTAACGGGCAGTGAGTTTGTTCCATAGGGAGAAGAATGGAGCTAATATAGTAATAGCTTGCTGACATGGCGAGAGGGGTGCCAGATGGTAGCATGGGATTTAGAGGAAGTGAATCGTCAGGAGAAGTTTAATGGTTGGGATTAGTCGTGAGAGTGGGTTCCACGAGGGTGAGGTGGCAGAGAGCACGTGGAGGGAAGGTGTGCTGAGGTGGTAAGTATGGTGGGGTCTGAGATATGTTGCGACATGTAGGTATGATGGAATGTGGGGACAAGAGGTCCATGTGGAGGGCAATGAGTGGAAGTGGAAGGGGCGGAAGTAAACAATGGAAGCCTTTTCGGAAGGGGGGAGGGCGCACGATGAGAAGAAAGTGAGGAGGCAATGTGAAATTCTGAGAGGTCACCACAAAGCAGGAGCTTCGGACCCCACCCCCCCCCCCCCCCCCGCCCCGCCCATGGAAAATCGAAGTTGAGCTTAGGGGGCCGGGGGGCTAAAAACCTTCCCTCGTTGTTGATTCGGGCGAGGGGGCAATCTAAGCCATTTATTTTATTCTAAAGACCAAACTTAGGCTAAATAACTATTCCCAAACATTATTACAAGCACATTAAAGTGTGATTAACCTTTACTTAAGGTAAAGTTAATCAAAAACTATTTTTTTCCTAAAAATTATTTAGAAACAATTGAATGCTACATTGGAACTAGCAGAGCATATTTTTACTGATTTTTTCCCATCGATTAATCACAATTAAACCAAGTGACTAATTTATTCACTAATCTAACCTATTGTATTCCTATCCTAATCACGGTTAAACAATGTGATTAGCCCAAATTATTTCTAATTTTCTTATTTACCGAGTGGCATTTAAACAATTTGCACACTTTATTCAAAAATTTTAGATGTAAACTGATGCAATATTGATTTTTCTTGGTGGCATTTATATTTTCTCACCTAGGGGGACATTTTCACACATATTTTTTTCTATTTTTTGTTTTTATTTTCTTTATTCTGTTTTTTTGTCCCCTAAAATTTATTTTCTTTTTTCTTTTTCTATATATATATATAATTCTTTTGGAAATAAATTTCAAACATGAAACATTATTTACATTTTTCAAATATAAAATCATCAGGTAAAAACAACTCCTCCTATGAAATATAGGACCCTAATAGTGGCTCCAATGGGGATGGAATCCTCCTTGTGAGGTGCCAAGAACACCATAGATTCAGTAGCCTTGATCCATTGGGCATGCTGCAAAGATCTTCCAACTAAACTGTCTAACACATCTTTTATTCATATCTATGGTAACACATCGAATAGAAGCTTAGGGTCTTCACTACGGGCTTCAACTTCTGCTGATGTGCACTCTTGCAATATAAAAGTAAAATGGTATTTTACAATGGTGATGAATGAATTGACTTACTCTGATGGGAAATAATGCTTAAGATGCCTGCCATTCACTAGTCCACCTGGCAGCTCTTCTCCATTCAAATTGATTAACAGAAATGCATTATTGCCCCTGAAAGCTTCAATCTTAAAAGGCCCTTTCCATAAGTTGTCAAATTTTCCATGTTTTCCTTTATCCTCATTTCTGGAATCCCATTTCAAAACAAGATCATTGAGTTGAAAATCATCTGCCTTAGTCCTTCTATCATAAATCCTTTTGATATTTTCTTGGGTGACTTGGGTTTTATGATAGACTTCTTCCCTTGACTGTTGTAACTGAATAGTCTGGTTTATCCTTCTTTGCATGTCATTGGTCTCCACCTGATCTTCTTGTAGAAGTTTTAACACTGGAATTCCAAAAGAAGTTGGGAAAACAACATCTGTCCCATACACTATCTGGAATGGTGACATTCCAATGGATTTCTTGAAAGTAACTTTGTCTTCCCATAGTGCATTGATTATTTTTTTGTGACATGACTTCTTGTTCTCCAGCAATAATTTCTTGATAATGTTAGCCAAACTCTTGTTTGAGAAATCAGCTAACCCATTCCCCCAAGGGTAATAAGAAGTAGAGTGCCCTAACTTAATATGATATTTGTTATAGAAACCTATCATATTTTTAGACTTGAAAGCAACAACATTGGCAGTTATGATTTTATGTGGGCAGCGAAACCTAGACAGCATATTTCCTTCTATAAATAGGGTAATATGGTATCAATGGCTTGTCTAATGGGAATTGCTTCTATCCATTTAGTAAAGTATTCTGTTGCTGTCAAAATCCATTTCTATTGGCTTGAGGAACTGGGGTGGATTTCACCAATGAAGTCTAAACCCCATTGCTGAAAAAGGAATTCTACTGAAATTGGTTTCAAGGCTAGAGGTAGCATCTTTCTTTTACCTTCAAATATTTGGAATTGATGACAAGAGGTGACCCTTTTATGTACATAAGAGAATAGGGTAGGCCAGTAAAAACCAGCTCTAAGGATTTTATTGGTTGTGGATTTCCAATATAGATGGACACCATAGTTTCCTTGATAAAATTCCTCTAAGACCCAGTGTGATTCATCTTTCAAAAAACACTTTAGTAACATTCCTCCAACATATTTCCAATATAAATTGTTGTTAATAATGCAGAATTTCAAAGATTTCATTTTAAGGAACCTTGCTTTGGTTTTTATTAAACAAGGAGGATCATATAAGTTCTGTAAAACAAAAATTATGTTAGCATACCACAGTGATGTGGTGAAAACATCTGAGATCGATGTAGTCACTTTTTCTTCCTGTTCATCTAATTCTGCAATAAAATTTATGTCTAATATATTACAATTGGACCCTGCCATGAGTTTTTCTAACCCTTGATCCTTGATATTATTTGCTGGTATGATTTCAATATTGTATTCCAGAATGGTGGAAATCCATTTGCCCCTTCTACCATTTGGATCTGTTTGTGTGAGTATGTCCTTGACAACTGCACTTGGGACCAAAGAAATAATGTGTGAGTGAAAAATATAAACCTTGAAATATTTAAGGGCCTTTACCAATGCAAATTCCTATTTTTCCATGATGTTGTATTTCAGCGATGCATCTCTCAATGCTCTGCTAAAAAAGGCAATTGGTTGTTCATGTCCTTCAACATTCTTCTGCAACAACACAACTTCTATTGTATGATCAGATGCAAAAGATAATATCATAATTTTTTTTGTAAAATCAAGACTTATTAAAATGGGTACAGTTGTTAAATCTTTCTTGACCTTAGTGAAAGAATTTGTTGCATCATTATGCCATTTTATTTTGGTTTCCTTCTTTAACATGTATGTTTTTCTTTTAGGATTTCAACCAAATTTGGTATAAATCTTTGAAGGAAGTTTGTTTTTCCAATAAAGGATTGGACCTCTTTCGTATTCCTAGGGGGGTCTATTTTCATTATTATGTCCACTCTGCTAGGGTCAATTTTTATGCCATCCTTTGAGATGATGTGTCCTAGCATTTTTCCCTCTTATGAGCCAAATAGTCCTTTCTAGGGTTAAGAGAGATACCAAATTTTCTACATTTTTCAAAAACTCTCCTTAAATGGAGCAAATGTTCCTCATATGTCTTTGATAAGATAGTGATATCATCTAAATAAATGACTATAAACCTACCTAATTCATCTACAAAGGAAAAATCCATTTCTCTTTGGAATGTAGCCACAACATTCATTATATTGAAAGGCATTTTTACATACATGAAAGTGCCCGAGGGTGCTGTAAATTTTGTTTTCTCTTGGTCATAAAGGTGTACTAGAACCTGGTTATAACCAGAAAATTCATCTAATAGATAAACGCTAATCCAACTACCTTCTACAGGATGTTGTCCATTTTGAGCAAAACATAGTTGTCTTTTAGAGAAGCTTTATTTAGATTTCTAAAATCAATACATAGTCTAATCTCCCGAGTCTTTTTCCTAGTAGGAACTAAGTTTGATATCCATTTTGAAAACTACAAGGGTACAATGATTTTGGCATCATATAGTTTTTTAACTTCTTTCTCAACTAGGGGAAAAATCATTGGGTTGATCCTGCTAAGTTTCTGTTTAAAAGGTTAATGGTCCTCTTTAATAGGAATTTTATGTTGTATAATGTTGGTTTCATAGGAATTTAAATCCTCATAATGCTAGGAAGATACATCTATGGATCCTTTGAAAAGCACTATATACTTCTTCTTTTCAGCTGAAGGCAAAGATTTGGATAAATTAACTATTTTAGGCTTTTATTTGGTTCTTGTGCTACATTCTTCCACATCGACTCCAGTAGGTAATATTTTAGGTTTTTAAGCCACATCATTAAAATCAAATAACTCTTCCAAGGGAACTAACCCTCTAGGCAAAACATTATCCTTCAATTGAAAAATTTATGACTCTTCTTGAACTCTTCCAAGGAACAATAACCCTTCTAGGCAAAACATTATCCTTCAATTCGAAAAATTTATGACTCTATCTTGACACTTTATCCAATTCATTCAATTCTACTTGATTCATTATTTTATGTACATTATCATCAACATCACAATCTATGTCTATATTGGCACACTCAAGTTCCTCTTTTGACTGCAAAAAAAAAATTCAATATGTTCATCATTACCAAAAACATGCTAGTACCTGATGTTATTCAGGACAGCTGGTCTATTTCTAACTTCGACTATGTACTTGTAACTTGGGAGATAAGGCATTTTACACGTACTAGCTGAAGTAGCCAGACCAACAGCCATGATGTTTTGACCTCTTCGAAATATAGATACCTCATACTCAAAAAAAATTCAAGGAAATCTATAACAATATTCCTATAAGCCCTTAACATTGGATGTTTACTTGAATATTGCCCTTTGATTGGTTTAATTATGAGTTCAGAATTTCCATGAACTGAAATTATTTTAGCACCTAATTTTTTCAAAAGCTGCAATCCTAGGATTAAGGCCTCATACTCGGCTATATTATTTCTACATTGAAAATTCAGTTTATATGAATGTCCTTTGGATTTTCTATTTTGTGAATTGAAAACCCACACACCTACTCCTGATCCTTCCTTTCTTACAGCCCCATCAAAATCCATGTTCTACAAAGGCTCATTTTCTTCATCCAGTTTTACAATGTCTGTTTTTTTCTTCCATCTCACACAAATCAATTTCTAGGTTAGGGAGTTTTCCTTGTATACCTCCATCATTATACAAGATAAAAGAGTTTAGGTCTGAATGGACTGAATACAAGGGATGGTTGTTTGGTCTATCTTGACTGCTAACCATGTATTTCATTAGGGTTTCTCTGTAAAAGTCTCCTAGGCTGACCAAAAATAGTTACGGTAGCATAACCCATATCCATTTGTAGGGTACCTTGCAGCTCCACCCCCCCCCCATGATCTAGAGAGTAGCATTCCATACTTTGGGGTTATGTCTTCCACTACGATATCCATGACTATGCTTTTGGCAAGAATTTGAGCTAGGGTGACACAAAGGTCTTTAATGAGACCAAGGCACCTTACCTTGTTGGAATCAAAAGAATACAAGTCTTTATATGGCCTAGTAATTTCAAGATTCAATTTCTACATTGTGGCTTGGGGCATTAAATTTATGAGAAACCAGAGTCGAGCATGGAACTATAAAGAATTTTATCAAGGATATTGACACTGACAAAGAAAGGGGGAACATTTCCATCTTGGGGTTTACCTTCTACCTCTAGACCAAACAGCAGTTCATTCTTGTCATCAGCGAGGTTTACATTATATGTTCCTTCTCCTACTTTTAAGTCTTTCATTACTTGTGTCTTGTATGCATTCTTATTCATCAGTTCAGTGAGGGGGGTTGAAATTTTAACTTTACCCAATTCATTTTATATGATGAAAAAGGTTTGTGGCTTCTCTATTTCCCTGATGTTCTAATCCTATTTTTTAAGGTTTTCTCTTTGAGTATCTTATTTGGATTGAGTAGAGGAAGGAATATATTTAGTTTGACTAGAAGAAGGGATATCAGTCTGAGTCTTATTTGGTTGTTTATCAATATCCTTTTTGGAAGGAGTATCAGATATTTTCTTAGGAGGAGCATTAGAAGTTTTCCTACTCGTGACGTTGTATTACCTATGCACTTCCATTATGGAATTCTGATAACCTTTTTTGTATTCTTCAAACTCTAAAGGAATTGTCTCCAATTATGAAAGAAGAAATTGATCTTGCTCTTATTTACTCAAAAATATATGATCAATTTTTGTCTCCCCAAACATATTAATTTGGTTTTTCTTTGTATATTCTTCTAGTTCGACTTCTTTTTTAGCATAGTTTTCGTAGAAAGGAGACCTAAGTTGTTAATCATTAGGGCCCTCTGTTCCCTATGTTTTATCAGAGGTGGATTTCTTCTGAGATCATGATTTCTGTTTTGAGAGTTTTCTTGGTTATCCCTAGGAGGGGTTCTATCAACCACTATCACCCTCTCCATCATTCTTTCCATGGTTTTGACTAAATTATCTATTTTTAATTCTGATGAAGAGGAGGAAGGATCCTTGATGGTAACCCTTCTTTTGGTTTTAATATTGGATATTTTTGCTAATAAATTAGCCTCTAATTTGAGAGTGTTACTTTGCATTTATTCAAGTGTGGTAGGGTCTCTTTCTCTTAATTGGTAGGCCATGTTAACATCAAATCCTTCAAGGAAATGAATGAGGACTAACCCTAGTGGGGACTTTATAGTAGCTGGAATGGCATTATAAACTCGATTAAACCTATCACAATATTCTTCAACAGTTTCATTCAGCCCTCTTTTTAGATTTTTATATTCATTTAAAACCTGGAGGGGATTCATTTTAGTTTCCCATATGTTGAGGAAAGACTTATGAAAGGAAGCAAGATCATTAATGGTAGCTATTCGTAAATATTTAAACCATTTTCTAACCTCTCCATTAAGGCTTTGAAAAAAAGCCTCATCTTTACATCGTCTTCATCAACCTCCTGAAGGTCAAAGTAGTCATTCATTTTATGTACATGTTGTTATGCATTGATGGCCACAGTGCCATCAAACTAAGGAATCCTACTTTGACTATGTTGAGGCATGTTATGTAATTGGGCAGGTAAAACCAGGGGACCATATCAAGCTTCCATGAGTGATATATGGGGATGGACAACAGATGAACTTGTGTGAGGTGTAGATGTGGAAGGGATTAAGATAGTATGTATTACACTTTTTGATATTAATGGAGAGGTAGTGGAAATTGTTGAGGAAGTGGAACTAGTGGAAACAAGATGTAAAGATTGTGTGATGGGAGAAGAAACCAAGAATGATAAGGATGAAAGTTCAACTGATTGCTGGATGTAGTATTTGTGGATAGCTTGATCTAGGTTTGTCACTAGGTCTTCTAATTTTTCAAACTGCTGGAGAGCTTGTTTGTCAAAATTTTTGTCTACAAACTGATGTTCAGATATGTATGGTCTTAACACCCACTCATCAATGAAAGTTTCATCTGCAAAGCTTTCATACTTGCTTCTAAACAAACTGATTTCAAAGGGTAGGTCAAATTGAATATTTTCTATGGTAAGAAAACTCTCTGGAAAATAATTGGCTCTTGGAAGAGGATTTTTACTCCCTTGACATTCAATCGAGATTTTCTTCCTTGTCAAATTCTCAGATTATCTAGGATATTGCAAGGATTCAGATCTGGATGAGCTCCGATATGAATTATTTTAGGAGCCAGATCTATATAGTATTTAACACACAATTGAAGTATGTACAAAAATTACAACCTCAAGAACATTTTTTATGAAAAATAAATCTTAAATGTTTCTAAGATAAAGTTTTTGGAACGAGGGAAATAAAATTTCAACCAAAGATTCTATGTTCGATCCGCAGTATGGTCACCAGGATGTTATCACTCCATAATTTTTGAGGTTGCATAGTAAATTATAAAGGTACCCTTAGAACCACTTTTGAAACTAGGAATCCAGCCCTTCCAGTTTCAAAGAGGGATCTCTCTTTATTATTTAGCTTTGTTTTACAGATGATCGTAGCCTAGTTATCATGTTCAAGTTTGAGTTTTTTGTGTTGTTAGGTTGAGATAGTGGAATTAGGGGATCAGGTAATGTAGTCATGGTTTTATATTAATCAAATGCAGAGTATACAAAATAAAATTACAAGGCAGGGTAGGCAAGTTGACTAGATCCTTTAAGATCTATGGTGTGAAGGAGAAGAAAAATATTAAGAAATCCAATTAAAAACAGAGAAGTTAAGAATTATTTTTTTTAATTTTCATAAGAAAACATGGAAATTATTCATAAGTCAGATACAGAGTGTACTTTTAAAAAAATTATGTTTGTACTTTTCTTAGAATAATTTAGATTTCAAAAACATATATGAAAAAATGATGAAAACATTTAATAGAGAAAGATGCACTTCACCAATGAAACGGAAGAGGCAAAAGTCGGCCCATCCTCCTCTCTCCTTTATCCATGCAAACACCGGACCCTTCTCTATTCGACTGCGCATTTGAGTGGGTTTAAAAGGATTTCACCCTGGTCCTCCCTCCACGCCCCCTGGCCTTGGCCCGAGAAAGACTTTATCCACCCGAACGAACTCCGACCATGTGCTGCTGCGGTTTAATATTACGTTTTTTTCTTTTCTCTTTCTCGGGCCAAGGCCAGGGGGCGTGGAGGGAGGACCAGGGTGAAATGGAGTTAATGGAAGTCAAGGTGAGTGGCTCCCTGCGTGCAGGGAACACTATCACCCCCGGGGAGTCCGAGTCCGAAAGTTGAAGTTGCTGGGCAAAATGCTAACGCTCTTAACACTTGAAGTTTTTAATGTTCTGTAATTTTTTTAAAGACTTATGTAAGATCGAAGTAGATAATCCAACTTGTGACTGACAATGAGAAAGGATTGTAATGGTAAGGTATTAAGGCGCGAGCACTCGTTACTAAGTAAATGAATCACAGTAGATATAAAGTTTTTATGGGCCATGCATGATGAGGAAGCCTGGTATGAGCAAAGGCAGAAAATAACACTGACAAAGAAGGTAGATACCCAACTCTAGTTGATGGAGCAAGGCTGGCGAAACCTTTTCTTAATTTTTTATCCAAAATGTATGTGATGGTAAGGGCAACGAAAGAGGAATGGTACTACCACTTGAGGAAGAGCTGAGGGCACAGCGAGGTGGGATCGAATCCATTTAGTAAAGCCAGTTATGGCGGAAACCCTACCCAAATATGATTGTAAATCATATTTGGGTAGGGTTTCCGCCATAACTGGCTTTACTAAATGGATTCGATCCCACCTCGCTGTGCCCTCAGCTCTTCCTCAAGTGGTAGTACCATTCCTCTTTCGTTGCCCTTACCATCACATACATTTTGGATAAAAAATTAAGAAAAGGTTTCGCCAGCCTTGCTCCATCAACTAGAGTTGGGTATCTACCTTCTTTGTCAGTGTTATTTTCTGCCTTTGCTCATACCAGGCTTCCTCATCATGCATGGCCCATAAAAACTTTATATCTACTGTGATTCATTTACTTAGTAACGAGTGCTCGCGCCTTAATACCTTACCATTACAATCCTTTCTCATTGTCAGTCACAAGTTGGATTATCTACTTCGATCTTACATAAGTCTTTAAAAAAATTACAGAACATTAAAAACTTCAAGTGTTAAGAGCGTTAGCATTTTGCCCAGCAACTTCAACTTTCGGACTCGGACTCCCCGGGGGTGATAGTGTTCCCTGCACGCAGGGAGCCACTCACCTTGACTTCCATTAACTCCATTTCACCCTGGTCCTCCCTCCACGCCCCCTGGCCTTGGCCCGAGAAAGAGAAAAGAAAAAACGTAATATTAAACCGCAGCAGCACATGGTCGGAGTTCGTTTGGGTGGATAAAGAGGTGATCGGATCGAACGACTGGATCGCTGGCTTGCGATGAATTCACTGAACCTGAAATTCACCAACAGATTTAACATGGCAATCGAAAATACCTGAAATTCACCAACAGATTTAACATGGCAATCGAAAATACCTGAAATTCACCAACAGATTTAACATGGCCTTCGCCCCCCTTGCATCAGTGTAATCTGCATAGGTTTCAAACTTTAAAACAAAACACATTACAATTTGTATTTAAAATGAGACAAATGAAGCAATCATACCTGCTCGAAAACATAAATAAAACTTAAAACATTTCTTATACTAGTCATAAATTCAAATGCATATAAGTGTAAAGATAACTTTGGAGAATTTTCCTACCATTTATAAGTGATTTGTTCATATGGTATCTAATGATTGATAGATATATATGAACAAACAGAGGAAACCCAATAATATATTAGCAAGTTTTATTAATAGCATAAAATACTGATAAGAACTCCTTCTTAGTCATAGTGTAATTCAGTTATGCAGAAGCAAGATTTTTGTTAAGGTAATATATTGCATGCATTGCTGTATTATCCTTCTATCCTAACACAACAACCAAACTCTAATCAAATGCATTAGAATAAATATGAAAATTTAAATCTCAATTAAGTCATTGTAGAATAGGAGCAATAGTTAGCTTGTCTTTTAAAGTTTCAAAAGATTGTTAACATGCTATTGTCCAAATACATTCTACATCTTTAGAATGTAGAACAAATAATGAAGAAGTTGGTTTACTAAAAGTTTGAATAAATCTTCAATAGTAGCCAACATGACTTAAGAAGCTTCTCACATCTCACTGTTTTGTAGGCACATACAAGTTTTTAATAACAACATTTTTTGCAATATCAACTTCAATAGATTTTGAAAAAACATGGCATCCTAATACAATCCCTGTAATCATCATTAAAGCACATTTTTCATTACTTAAGGAAAGGTGATTTTCTTCAGAGTTTTGAAGAACATCCTACAATCTAGATAATGCTTCATCAAATTCATTTCCAAAAGTTGTAAAATCATCCATATAAACTTCCATGAGTTCAAGAATTAAATAAGAAAATATACTCAAAACAACTCTTTTATACGTTTTTGATGCATTCTTGTTAATTTTAAGTATGTTCTATGCTTAGAGAAATTTACTTCAATTTTTCATATTAGCCCAATGTCAATATTCAGACTAGCAATCACATCAGCATGATAGTAAAGTGCAGATAGAACATAAACACAAATCACATAAAACAAGCCAAGACAAGAGGACACAAGATGTGGCACCAAACAGGGACAAACCCCAATGTGGGGGAAACCCATGATCAATTCTTGTTATGTTCTTCAATAGTTCAACACAGAGAGAGAGAGAGTACAAATACACAAATCAAATATTGTATGACAACAACATTAATTTCATCATTATGATAACGATGATTGTTCTAGGATGCAGCACCGACAGACTTCAAGTCACAAGGAGTATTGTAACTTATCCTTTTAGATTATCATTAATGCAACAACAATATTCCTCTAAATGCCTTCTCCTGCAATTCTAGATAGGGCACAAGGAGAAACTCGGTAACCTTCCACGTTGTAAGACAACTAGCTCCTTCAAGGGTTGCAATCCACCTAGGAGAGACTTTCCTAATTTATGCTGCCACCTGAAGTCAATACACACTGCAATGTTACCTTAGGACAAGCTTAACTGCTTTCTATGGCTTGCAACATAGCAAAGCAACTAGTTGTAGCTTATAGATTCTTCCAACAAGCCTAGTTAAATCTTGAATTCATGCTTATTCATGACCTTGATACAACGTTGTCACCTACTGTGATTCTGGTTGCATTTATGGCTCATCAACAATGTCTTGAAGCCTCTCTGTTGATTGTGTTATTATGGCCTTCTTCTATCTATGGAGTGTCTCATACCACTCTTACTGATCCAAAATCAATTCCAAATAAGAGTGTCCCATACCACTCTTACTGATTTGAAATCAGTTCCAAATAAAGAGTGTCTCATACCACTCTTACTAACCCGAAGTCAGTTCCAATTGATCCCAGATCAATATCATCCTAGCATAGGGAGTGTGATAGTACATGATGCGTCCATCAGTAGTACTATGGTCCTGATCCTCATTTCCCTGCTCATTGGCCAGATGAGGGGTACTTCCCATGAGTCCTAGACTGCATGGGTAGGATGTCTCAGCAGGAGAAGGATGAACAATCATCCTGTCTACATGTCACCATGGGGTATCCCAGGGGAAGGCTGAACCACTCACCCTCTAGACAAAAAATCACTAGGGGAAGGCTGAACCACTCACCCTATGGTTTCTCATCACTCCAAGAAGTACCCCAAGCCCCCCAGAGCTCCTAGAGCTCAATATCCATATCATACAGGACCCTCGGGAGAGGGTCCCTCCACGAATCCTAGTCATTCTCGGAAAGTTAAAAAATGGACCTTTCCCAGGGGCTTCATCTTAATATCAACGACCTACATATCAGTCCCAGATTGATGGATCCTTCTTGCTCTGTGTTGTACCATATCCCAAATAAAGTGGTACCTGATGTCTACATGCTTGGAGCGATCATAGAACACAAGATTCCTCAACAATCGAATCCCACTCTGGCTGCCACAAAAGATCATTGTTGTATCCATCACGTGTCCAAACATCTGAAGAGCTTCCACAACCAGACAGCTTCACAAGAGGCCATACTCTTAGCTATGTATTCGGCCACAGCGGTGCTCAAAGCAACCGACTTTTGCTTCCTTCTCATCCAGGATATCGAAGCAGAACCCAAAGAGAACCAACACCCAAAAGTTCTCTTGTGATCCTCCACACTGCCTGCCCAATCAACATCAGAATAATCATGCAATCTTACATCTTCGGCGGTGTCTCTCAATCCATGAGTGATTGTGCCCTGAAGATATCTCAAAATATTCTTGGCACCAATCCATTGAGGCTCAACCATATATGAGCTCAACATGCTAATTGCAAAACATATATCCGAACGAGAGTTCACCAAGAACATCAATGCTATTATGAGTTGACGAAACTCAGAGGCATTTCCCAAATTAGGTCTGACAACACTACCACATAACTTCTTAAATTCAAGCTCCATCAGGGTAGACACGGCCTTCCATTCCAAATTCAGAATCCAACTCCCTCTTACTTTTGCAAATGATAAGGTTTGTACCTGTCAGAAAGAGGGTGCCTTCACAGCGTACCAGTATGTGTGGTCTATCATCCACAACCCTCAAGTAAGGGTTTGGATCAACGTCACTCCTAGTTAATCTCAACTTCATTAGATAGCTATCAATCCTCTCATACCAAGCTAGGGGTGCTTGCTTCAAACTATAGAGATATTTCTTCACCCGATCATGAATCTCAAACCCCTCAGGGTGTTCCACATATGTGTTCTTGCTATTACATGAGGGGAATAGTCCCCTTGTAAGTTTTCCTTCAGTACATCTCAGACATGTGCCTTTGTGCTCTTCTTTGAATTCAGGCACCCCTGTCACCATCTGTTTCACATCGGGTAGGGCCTTATAATGAAGATGGGCAAACCTCCGGTGCCATTGAAGAGATAAGTCACCCGTCATGGTCCCCAATGGAATTCCTACAACTTGATACAAATTTCCAATCCTGAACCCAAGAGTAAAATCATCTTGAAAATTCCTTTTCCAAACACTTACCTTTCCATCAATGAACGCCACCTTGTAACCTTTGTCTTCCATTGCCGAAATGGACACCAGGTTCTTCTTAAGATCAGGTACATAAAGAACTTCTTGTAAATGAATCGTGTTACCCTGATTCAATTGAAGGGTAACATTTCCTACACCCTTTACGGGATAGGTGGCATCGTCTCCAAGAATAATCTCCAAGTTTGTTTCCTTCTCTATCAGATTAGGGGAGTTTCCTTATATCCGGCGAAGTGCCTTGAAGCACCACTCTCAATAAGCGAATTTCCCAAAGAGTCCAGAGGAGAGGTAGTGGAGAGGGTCGATATAAGATAATACTCCTTTTTCTAATCAGGAACAACATTTGATTCTTCATATCTAGAGTTCCTTGCTTTTGGAGGGTCGACCATTTCCTTGATGTCTTGCATTCCTTTTTCCTTTGCCATTGAACCTGTCATTCCTTCAATCATTGTTGTTGAAGTTGCCCCTGGAATGATTGTGATCATCATCATGTGATGTGTCCCTTCTATTTGGACACTCCCTCGCATAGTGGCCAAACTTATTGCAATCAAAGCATCTGCCTTTCCTTCCACCCTCAGATCCGGGCTTTCCATTGAAATGACCTTTAGACCCTACATCACTTCTCCTTTTGGCATGAGCAGAGAAAGCAATAGAGTTGCCTCTATTAAAATGCATTTCTTGCTCCACCACCCTGGTTTCTTCTTGAATGCATCTTGACATCAATTCTTCAAACCCCTGGAATTCGATCATTATTGAGAATAGTGGTTCTAAATATGTACCACTCGGGAGGGAGTCCTCCAAGGGTAGTGATAGTAAGTTCCCTGTTAGATATGATTTCTCCAATCGATAGAAGATCATTCTTGATCTCAGTGATCTTTAAGAAGTAGGATTGAATATCCTCATTCTTGCCCTTCTTAATATCCTTCAACTTATTTTTGAGGAACAAAACTTGATTTGCATCACTAATCTTAAACATGCTTACCAATCTGTCGTAGATCTCTTTGGATGTGTTCAAATTGGAGATGTAGGCCACCAGACGCTTGTCAATGGAATCTCTAATAATCTTCTTCGCTTTGACTCCACCCTTAGTGTACTTGTTCTTTGTATTACTTAGTTCATTTGGTGGAGGCTCGGGGATTTTACCCTTCACACAATCCAACACTTTTTGCTCTTCTAATGTCAAATCCAAAGACATCTTCCGTCAGTGATAGTCAGAATTTTCACGGAGCTTATCTTCAACTGGGAAGTGGGATGATGAACCCATTGAGCCTTTGACCTTGTCCAACTGTCTTCAGTGATTTCTCTTTCACTCTTGCTTAGACTTTGTATTCACCTCAGCTATGAAACCATGTTAATTTTAGGTATATTCTATGCTTAGAGAAATTTACTTCAATTTTTCATATTAGCCCAATGTCAATATTCATATTAGCGATCACATTAGCATGATAGTAAAGTGCAGATCAAACATAAACATAAATCGCAGAAAACAAGCCAAGACAAGAGGACACAAGATGTGGCACTAGCCAGGGAAAAACCCCAATGTGGGGAAACCCTTGATCAATTCTTCTTATATTCTTCAATAGTTCAGTAGAGAGAGAGATAGTACAAATACACAAATCATATATTGTATGACAACAACAGTAAGTCCATCATTCTGATAATGATGACTATTCTAGGATGTAACATCGACAGACTTCAAATAATCACAAGGAGTACTATAACTTATCCTTTTAGATGATCATCAATGCAGCAACAATATTCCTCCAAATGCCTACTCCTGTAATTATAGATAGGACACAAGGAGAAACTCTGTAACCTTCCACGCTGTCAGACAACTAGCCCCTTCAAGGGCTGCAATCCACCTAGGAGAGACTCTCCTAATCCACGTTGCCACCTGAATTCAATACACACTGCAATGTTACCTCAGGACAACCTTAGCTTCTTTTTATGGCTTGTAGCCTAGAAAAACAACGAGTTGTAGCTTATGGATTCTTCCAACAAGCCTAGTTAAATATTGAATTCATGCTTATTCATGACCTTGATACAACGTTGTCACCTACTGCGATTCTGGTTGCATTTAGGGCTCCTTAACAACGTCTTGAGGCCTCTCTATTTCACTGTGTTATTATGGCCTTCTTCTAGCTATGGAACAAAACCTCACTAGCTGTGGATAGGTCACTTCTAGATAATGTTCAAACTTCCTTGACTGCGGCTAGGTGACCTTGCACATGTTGCGGATAAGTGTTGCACTTTACAGCGGATAAGGGCTAGACATGACAGCGTTAAAGACTCCTTGTTTGGACTGTGAATGAGGACTCTACAATAGTTGTGGATCAGGCATACGGTTAGAGCACTTAGGGCTGCGTATCTTCAGCTGAGAATAGGCCCCCTTCACTATGGTAAGGACAGTGGCTAGATGCCCCTCTTGGTTGTGGATTAAGGCCTCCCCTTTACTATGTATAAGTGCCTCCTCTTGCTGCATAAAAACCCTCATTGACTGTGGCCTAGGGCACCCTTAAATGATGCGGCTAGGGCACCCTTAAATGTTGCGAATAGAAGCCTCCTCTAGCTGCATATAGAACCTTCCTTGACTGCGGCTTTGGACAGTGTATGAGTCTCCTTAGACAGCGTATGAAGTGTCTCCTAAGACTGCATAGAGCCTTCTCCTTTTGACTGTGTCTAGGGCTAGGGCATCTCCTCTAGGGCAACGTATTCTCCTTTAGATCTCTCCTACCACCAAAACTCAAACAAGTGGAGAGAGATCACAAGAGATGAGTGTGTAAAATGACTTGAAGAACTCTTCTATTTATGGTGAAACATTGAGGATAGGTTGGGGGTAATTTGGTTGTTGGATGACCTTGACGAATTGTCACATAACACAAATAAATTCATATCTCCATGAATACATGTCAGGATCGGATGATCTTTAGATCAATCCTACACCTCTCGACGAGAGGAATCCAAGAAAAATATCAGCTGCCATAAATAGGAAGACCCACATGGAGTTTGGCCCTAGTTGCCAATTTTAACAATTCCATAATCCAAAAGGCCAAACTCTATAAGTAGATGTTCCTTAGGGATAGGTGAACGTAGTTTTATCTTGATATTGGAGTGTAATTTAGATTTGATTGTAAACACTAAAAAAAAAAAAAAATTATTTACCTACCAATGAAACGAAAACTTAGGAAAAGTGATATTTTTTAATAATCTTATTAATTTCTCTATAGTCTACGCAAATATGTCATTTAACCCCCTCCTCCAGAATCATTATAAGTGGAGAAATGCAGTCACTCTATGAAGGAGGGTAAATAAGTCCAATTGTTAAGAGCTTTTCAAGTTCTTCCTTTACAACATTTTTAAGTATTTTGATTCATTCATTATTGTAGTTAACAAATAAGAGTTCCCCCATCTTAAATACAGATATGATGCATACAAATTGATGTATCAATCCCTAACATGTCCTTATAGTCCCAAGTGAATGTTGAAGAATATTTATGCAATTGTTGATGCTAAAATGGTTGTAGTTGATTATTAGTTTTAGGAATTCCCCTAAAAAGAGTTTTAACTCTGCTATTAGTTTATTCTTCCAAAAAATATTCATTTAGATATCAATATTGGAATTTGTAATAATAATTTGTGGATATGAATCATAAAAATTAGTAGATTTTAAGTTTGTACTGGAACTTGCTTCAGTTTGATTGATTTTATTTTATTTTTGAAATGTTTTTTAAACAAAGTGGCTATTTATATTATATTAAAAGATTGGTTTCCATGCCCAGTTCCATTTACGTTTAGAGTTACATCAAGAGATTCAGAATTCTAGTACAACCAGATCTTGGTTTTCCTAGTGCTGTAGTTTTTCTATTTTACAATATTACATTGAAAATGTCTATATATTCTACAAAATTGCCTCAAAAAAATTTCATATCTGCGAAATATACCACATTATCGTCTAATATTCCCTAGAAGGGCCAAGGTCTAACTTGTTCTCAAGTGTCACCTTCTTTCCACGAGTTACTCCATCATCTCCCTTTGCTCTTGCAACAACCACATCGTGCAAAGAAAATATTGGTTCCAGGGAGCCCTGTTTTTCTTTATCCTCTGAGCTCCATGTCGACTCTCTCTGCTTAGTATTCAGTAGCAGAATTTCCATCTCCATATGTATGAGCCTACATTCCATACAAGAATGCATTGAATTCAATTTATTGTCCACCATCTTTGCATGATCATCCCTCTCCTTCTCCATAAAGTCCAACCTCCTGCCCAATAGTTCATACATGCCTATCGATTTTTTAAAGATATTCCCTACTACTTTCTTCTAGTAGTCGAAATCCCCAGGAGCGTCATGATTCTCCATCATCGTAAGTGACCAATGTTGGCATTATGGCTAATGTGTTTTCCTTGATGACAACCTACTCGATAAAGATGTCAACATTGTGATAACAAGACGTTTATGCAAAGTGATACAAATGCTACAGATGATATGGACAAAGGAATGTTAAGTTCAAAGAAAAGTGGATGGTAAAAGTAAAGTTTGAGAAAGTATACGCGGATCTTGAGAAACAAGGTTGCGTACATACACATGTATTGTGAAGAAAATTCGCACACAAAATCCGCACCATGGTAATTTGGATACCAGGGGTCTTTACCATGGTATTGACCCATAGTAGTGGAATCAACAACGATTATTTGATCTTGTCAAATAATACTAACAATATTACCAGGGGATTTGACTAAGTTATTAGCTAAGGCTAAATTTATATAAGGAGATGGAGATCAAGGTGTTAGGTGTGCATGTAATGGGTTATTCATGTGTGGTCTGATCTGAAATAGGTGTGCATCAGGGAGTAAGGAGAAGTCTCAAATCTGAAAGATTTGAAATATGTTGACATATATGTTTGATTGATTTACTTGTTGCAAATGTCTAAGTAGCTGACATTGATGAAACTATGATGATGGTAATACCATGGTCTAAATGAATTATTCATAAGTTTGATAGTAAAGGTTACGGAATGTGAAATTGTCCTTGCAGTGAAGGTTTTTTTCAAATTTGTATGTAGGTATGTTTGGGAATAATCACGTACATATGAGAATCCATCTCTTTAGGGTCGCGTATATATTCTAAGATAAAATTTGCAGTATGTTGAGATATGTATGCAGGTGTTGTGCATGGTAAGCACGTACATATGTTGATATGTCTTGTGGAAATCACGTATATATTCTAGGGTTTTGCAATATGGCTTGTTGATGACATTTGATTAGTTTTGTTCTGTTTACTATTGTCTGTCGATGACATCTCTATAATTATAATATGTGTTTAACAATATTTATTGGGTTGAGTTGGTTATGGAATGGAATGTTCATTAGCGATGATGCTACAGTGTGGTGATTTGTAATTGGTTCAGTGATATTTAATTGATTCAGTACATGATTAAGTGGTTCTTTAAATATTATAGTGATTCAGATTTACTTGTTAGTGATTTGAGATCTATACGTAGGTCTTATATAGAGGAAGCACGTATAGACGCAGGTGTGCTTCAGAACAATAACATATACATTCTAATGTATGTATGATAAGGGTTTACAGGGACAACACTTTGCTTCTGTGATGATTAATAGTATATGGTTTGGTATATTGATGAATGATTGTGCATTTCTGATGGTTTATATCTGATATGGATTGGTTTTATTTGGTTACAATAGTTGGATGAGATTCAATGATTAGTTTGTTGATTCAATTGGTTCAGTGATTTCTTTATAGATTTAGTATTCAATTTGGTTTGGGATTGATGTTGGAAGTGGATCCAGTATGAAAATAGGATGAAAGGTGGCCTACAGGTTTTGATGTTTTGAGTCAGGTGGAACCAATATGAAATATTATGAAACGTAGTCCACAAAGCGTGTTGAGATTTAGAGCCTTCAATGAGGGAATCAAAGCTTCCTTCTAGTAGTAGCTGGTAAATTTGTGCAGGGGGTAGGTCCCCCTTCCAGTAAGAGATGGTAAACGAGATTAGGGGGTTGTAGCTCCCTTTGACTGGACGTTGGAGAATGAGAGAAGGTCGTGGCCTTCTGTAGGTGGGTGTCTATGCGTTGGTAAGACTCTACGCCAGTACAATAGTAAAAGGTTATCCTTTATAATAAAAGAAGAAGACAAAGATGACGATAGCGGTGGTTTTCTCTCAAATTTGGTTTCCACCTATAAATGTTGTGTCCTCATGTGTTGTTGGGTATCGTTTTTAGGGCCGAAGGTCGAAATAGTGACACGTGGCACTTCGTACAAGTTCACTCTACTGAACTAGTCTATAATCAGGTCATCGTGGGAGATTGGGCATAACTCTTTCTTGAAGAATCCAATCTCGATCAGACTTGTGGGGTTAGAAAGAGGACTTAGAGGCTACGACAAGACGAAATTTCAGAACTTGGAGATTTGAAATTTCAGAGTTATAATCATTTCAAGATCGAGCTCCTGAAAGAAAGAAAAAAAGATATGAGGAAGTTTGATGGCAAGGATCCGGTAACTTGGATACTACATATGGAGCAATATTTTGATCTACATCATGTGCAACTATTACAAAAGGTATGTATTGCTTTTTTATATTTAGAACCGAATCAAATTGTATGGTATAGAGGGCTTTTTTCTCGTAAACCACTTGTCACCTAGTCAATTTCATGGAAGAAATGATGGCACATTATGAGATACAAAGAACACCACCTTCTTTAGCCAATTGATAAATCTCAAACAAAAGGGTTCAATGGCAGAGCACACTGGGGAATTCCAAAAATTGAATATAAAGGTAAATAATATTCCATAGAAGCAGAGGATTGATGTCTTCATATGGACTTTAAAGGATAACATTCAACATGAAGTTCGTCTTTGGGAACTTGATTCATTAGAGAAGGCATTCAAGTTGGCAAGAAAAATTGATAGCAAAATTATGGAAACAAGGAATCCTACCACTCACGACTATAAATATGGAAGTGTTGTTGCTCCTAGCCTTCCACAAACTACAAGGTTGACACCACAACAATTGGAAGAAAAAAAGAAAAAGGGATTTGTTACAATTGTGATAGCAAATACACTAAAGGTCATAAGTTTGATGAGAAGAAATTATTTTACATAGATTGTGAAGAGGAGGAAGAAAATGATCAAGAAACATCAAAAGAAAATGATATACACTAGGAACCAACACTAGAGAAAGAAGAAATGAATCCAACCATATCTTGTAGTGCATTGATAGGGATTACCACTCCTCAAACTCTCAAAATAGATGGGCAAACGAAGATAGTGAACAAGTGTTTGGAAGGATATCTTCGTTTCTTTGTATCTGATAAACAAACACAATGGGTCAAGTGGTTACCTCCGGTTGAATGGTGGTATAATGCTTCAGCAAAAATGACCCCATTTATGGCACTTTATGGATATCATATACCATCCATCACATCATCTTTAAGAGAAAATTATAGGCTTCAAGCAATGGAAGATCACATCAAGCACCAGCAAGAATTTCTCCAATTCTTAAAAGATATAACCTCACTTTGGCATAGAATCACATGAAACAACAGGCATATCAACATCGCAGTGAAATAAGTTTTGATGTAGGTGATTGCGTATTTTTACGGCTACAACCATGCATATAAATATCCCTCAAGCAAGCTAATAAGGATAATAAATTATCACCAAAGTACTATGGTCCTTACAAGGTGTTGCGAAAGATTGGTACTATGGCATACAAATTGGAGCTTCCTGCATCTTTCCAAGTGCACCCAGTTTTCCATGTTTCATGCTTAAAGAAGGTTATAGGTGACAAGCTCCCAGTTCAAACAATATTGTCGAAACTTGATGAGGAAGGAAAAATTATATTGGAAACTGAAGCAATCATGGAAATAAGAACCCGACAGCTACAAAATCCATCAATTTCAAAGTTTCTCATCAAGTGGAAGAACTTAGTCGTTCAAGATTTTGTATGGGAGGAAAATAATTTTATACAAAAGCATCTAGAACTAGTCAAGCATTGAAGACAACATTTTTTGAAGGAGAGGAGCATGTTAAGTCCCTATACTACTAGCGTAGCCACTTATTGTTATTAGTGCAACCCCCTTATTGTATTGTTGTGCCCATGTAGTACCCATATTGTTATTATTGTGCTCCATAGAAGCCCATTATTATTATTGTTGTACTCTTACATTATTATTGTTGTGTCGGCTCTGATTATATTGTGAACCTTTAGACTCCTATATATAGAAAGGAGGTCTTGTCATTTGTATCATCCAAGAATTGTTCATTTGTGTAATGTAAAAAAGGTTTCCCCCTCGAAGAAGCTTATTTTGAAGTCGTTGATCTATTTCTTCTTCTATTTTGTGCGCTGGTTGCATAACATTTTCGCTCTTAGGGTTAATTCACTCTAGGAACAATATGAACTTTGAAACGAGAACTATAAACTCAAAATGAGAACTATGGCCAAAAAACGCCAAAAAAACATCAAAAACAGTGCTAAAAACGAAAAGTGTGTACACTGGAACGATGGTTTTGTTTTAGGGACAATTTTGAACATGTTTTAAAAATGGCATTGAAAACGAAACTTTCGTGCAAAATACAGCTTGAAAACGAAAAAATGATTATACTGGAACAATGATTTTTTTAGGGTCAATCTTCAAAATTTTAAAAATGCTAGTAAAATGGTCCAACAACATAAAAATGACTCATAAATTCTCATTTAACACCATATGGAAATCAAAAATTTTATTTCAAGATATGATGCATACATTAGTTATATAAACTGTCTTAAACAATTATTCAAAATCACTCATATTTTCTTGCACACCATCAGAATTCACATCTTCAGATGAGTGACTGGATGCTGACGAAGATGTTCCATATTTTTCTCTTTCATCAACTATTTCCCCATATGAGTCCACATGCATGCCCATCATTTCAAGTTTCAAAATTCTTCTAGATCTACGACTGGTTTCAGCATACTCCCATCTCAACACTATTCCTTTTGGTAACAACCTTTTCAGAATCTCTATCGTCTTGAAGTGAAGAGTTCCTCCCTTTTTTAAATTGAAGTCATAAACAAGTATGTCAACATCCTCCAATTTCAATATGTCTGTACGGCGACGATTTATATTTGTACCCTTTATTTTTCTCTTTCCACCATTTTTTTGTCAACTACCATCTATGGCTTATACACACCATTGAATGGGTGTGTATTTGTGGCATACCAATGTACTTCAACACTTGTAACATCCTCATTTTCTGTAAATACCTTTATAACTTTAGCAACCCAGAATGGATAGCCATTGGGATCTCCATCTGCTAGCACTGCGATCATGCAACCCTCATTAATATCTTATATTGAACCCCTGTAAAGGTCTTCCATGGCTTCACGTTGTGCACGAGATTTTCTGGAACCAATATACATTTCTCTTTCCTCTGCCTGTGAAGAATTAATACCTTGAGATTGTTGTTGTTCAACAATGTTTATTTCCTCATGTGCATTTGACACATTTTGTGGCCAAATAAATGAATTTTTCAAAGGTATATCTTCATTTGTTGTTGTTGAAATGATATCACTTTGATTATTGAAAAATGACTCCCACCAAACTGAATCAGCAATGTCAAAGTACTCATATGTATATCTAATACATTTTTTAATTTCTTCTAGGTAATCAGAATAATTTATATCTCTATTTTGTCTACGTGCATTATGAACTTCACCCACTGATTGTAATAACAATATTTTTGATGCAAATATTGGATGATCTGGAATGAACTTGAAAAATTGCAAACCTGATGACGGTGCCAATTCTGCAGTATTTTGAATACTTCTTGCCCCATATTAGTGTTTTCCCATCAATTTTTTTGATACGAAATTGATGTTGGAAGCTAATGTCATTAAGTTGTTCAATGCATTTCCCCTCACCATATGATCCCATAATAAACCTTCGCATGTCAACAGTTTCTTCCAACACATCAAAAGTAGGCTCTGGCATGTATGATTTCTTAATACATTCAATTAATGATGGCAAGCTCCCAACTTCCTTCCTCCTCAATGTGTCTGAAAAACGACTAAACATTTGATCGATATGGTCATGAGTGTGTCCAACAAGAATGAAACCAACCTTTACCTTTTGAAAAATTCTCAATTCAGCAAGCATGTTTAGATATCCAAAAACAACCTGATTTTTGTTTTCACGGCAAGTGTTGCCCAATTGTAGATACAAAACTTCAGGAAGATTACCAGACCAATGAGAAAGCACATTATGAATTATGGTTATGGTCAGATTTGCATCATTATGAATATTTGGAGTTGTGAAGTACACCTTTGGCAACATTTTCCCATTGAAGACCATACAACTGACCAAGTGATACTAAATAAAATTTTCCTTCTGTAAATTTTTGGGTGTGCGAACAAAATGTGGAAAAGTGTTTTCTTCTGGTCCATACCATCAATTATCAAACCCAAATATTTATTCGGATTATCATAACACTTCTTTCGATGCTTGTACAACTTTTTCCTTTCATTTGTTTGTTGTTTGTGATGCTCCTGAAGTTCTTTGACAATTGAATCTACACAACATAAAAAAAGCCATTAAGAAATATGTTTTCATACTTGATGAATATACAATTTTAAAAGTTAAAGTTATGAATGCTTACCTCTTTCTAACCCTTCACATTGGTTCCTTTTTATTTAAGAGAAGCACATGTACTGCAAATCTCCATCCTTGTCTTCTTAGGAATACGAACATTGTTGAATTCTTTCTTCCATACCTTCACAAATTATTGATATGTAATAAAATGGCCATGTCCCTCAGCACCTTCTGCATATTCTTTGTATAAGTTGAAGATTTCTTGTCTTGAAAAATTATCTGGAATATGTATTGTCTCTCTATTTGGCATACACTCTCCATGCTTTGAAAAGAAATCTTTCATCCATGACATTGCAGTATTTGATAATGGCCCAAACTATCTTTTATGACGTACTTCAGAATAAAATGTGGGATCCTTTTCCAAATTTTCTTGAATTCTCGAGAGACGAAAATTCTCAATCAAATGAAACATTTTGAAAGCTTTTCTATAGATAAATAAAGTCCTAATATGATAATCATAACCTAACAATGTAGATTGCATGCACCCAACTAAATATGAATTTTGCATGTTTTTATTCATTGACAAATATCTCTGCCTGCTCTCTAATGCAAATTTGAAATCCATATGGTTCAACCAATCTTTTTGGCAACATTCACTTGAAATGAGTGCACTAATAGAACTTCTTCTCGTAAGATATTTTTCTCTACCCCTTGTATAACTAGAACATCTTGCATTGATACGAAAAGGTCTGCTCCTACTCTTCGATACAATATTTCTTGGCAAAATCTCCATTATTGAATCATCATTTGTATAAGGATTTTCATCATCATTAAGAGGAATGTTATCCACACTATGATCAGTTGTGCTTTTCAAATACTGACTTGAAGGATATTCTTTATCTTCCCCTTCTTCAGTGCTACTGTCATAGTCCTTAGAATTCAGACTCAATGGAAAATTTGACTCGATGTTTATTGGATATTCGTCCTCATGTGCATTTTCAGTGCGACTCTCATAGTCCATAGAATTAGGACTAAGTGCATCACCCTGCCCTTCATCACTGCTACCTTTATACTCATTAGAATTAGGACTAAGTACATCATCCTAGCCTTCATCACTACTGCTCTCATAGTCCTTAGAATTAGGACTAAGAGGACATTGTGACACTCCATTCTTTTGAAATTCATCATCACGCTCTTCATCACTGTTGCTCTCATAGTTCTTAGAATTAGGACTAAGTGGACACCGCGACACTCCATTCTTTTGAAATTCATCATCCTGCTCTTCCTCACTGCTGCTGTCATAGTCCTTAGAATTAGGACTAACTAGACACCATGACACTCCATACTTTTGAAATTCATCATCCCGA